>VDFB02000008.1:40707746-41100822 GCA_007258455.2 Sequoia sempervirens
AACATAAAATTAAAAGAGCCCTAACTTCTTCATCAAAGTTTACATTCACAAAAGTTAATTTATTGGTAACCGTATTAAATTCATTTAAATGATTAGCAATTAACCTACCTTCTGCCATTTTCATAGTAAATAATGCTTCATAAGAAATACCTTATTCGAAGTGGAAGGATTTTAATATAACTTCACCAAGGTTTGCATCAACTCTTGAGTTGTCTTTTCTATTGTAATATTGAATGCCACTAATTGTGCCAGGCATAAACGAATATTGCCAAGTTCTTTTCTATCCAAAATATCCCAGTCCTCATAAGACATTGTTGAGGGTTTATTGGTTTTCCCATCCAATGGCCACCATAAATCCTTTTGATAGAGGTATTCCTGCATTTGCATCTTCCATAATTTATAGTTCTACCCATTGAACTTCTCAACCTTCAACTTACCCTTTTCTACCATTGCTCCCAGTCAACTATGAGACCTTCCTATAGAGGATAACTAAACACAACCTTGTTCTGATACTACTTTTTAGGGATAGAAAACAAATATCTAATAGTTAAATGCAAATTTGATTCAATAAAACATAGAAATAAAACACATAGAAAAATTAGAGCAGCAACAAGACAACACAAAATTTAACATGGTTCACCCAATATGGGCTACATCCACAAAATTGCATCCATCCAATGATTTTTTTATCCAGTACAAAACATATTACAATCTCGTGAATAATGCCCTACTGCAACTTCCATCCCAACTACTTATTTCAAAAGTTTTAGAAGCTTCCAGAATTAGGGTTTTACAAAGTCATTTTATTCATTTATTTATTTTATCGGTGATGAAGTGAAAAATATAGGAGAAAAAAATTTCTCATAGGCTGCTACCCCCAAACCCCCACTTGGGGCCCAACTCGATGAGGATACATGAAGAGTGTACAGTATAGCATGATCATTCACCACATACCAACAGTTACCTCTCTGCTGATTTGTATGATAAAATAATACCTGTACCTGCACAATCAACAAATAAGCTAAGAAAAATAAGAATCCCAAAGCTTCTTATGATGATTTGATGATTTTTACTTCCTTGGATCTTCATGATAACTGTGTATCTGATCTAAGACACCTATAACTTCTTGATTTGATGTTTAACAAGAGTCGGGCTATATTTTTTTTGGTTAGGTTTATAAGAAGCATGGAATCTTGAGCTCTAACGTCACTTTTTTTATCCCTTGCATATACCCTTGGAGTTATCAACAAAGGAATCAAAGATGCATCTGATCAACAATGGGGTTCGTCATTTAGGAAATGATGGATCCCTTCTCTCTTACATGTCTTTTACTTTTAGACATACATCTTGTCTTTTATTGTATCTCATTTAGTTACTCCCACAACTTGTGTGGGAAACTTATAAACATCTTTTGTAATAAATTTAAACAACTACTTTATGCAAAATTTTGTGTACTTTTCCTCTTTCCTGTAAAGCAATTGCATAATGAAAAATAAAAATTCATTTCATGAGACTATTTATATGATTATGAATAACTTAAGTAGAATCTTTTGTGTACCTTTCTCTTTCTTCAAAGTAAAAAAAATTAGTTTTGTCCCACCCTAACCTGATTGGACTAAAATCACAATTAGGTAACAATTACAAATACAAAAAAAAAAACTTAAATCAAAATAAAACCAATAAACCTCCAATGTACCTTACACGTAGACCATTTTCATTTTCTATCCTAAAAACACATAGACCACAAAACATTGAAATATCTTGATTTGAAAAATACAGTGATAAAGGAGATCCTAACAACCATGTGTCAACTTTTATTTCCTTGTGTAGTGACTTCATTTTTAAAGACGTGCTCCTAAAAAAAAAATTTGAGATCATTGAAAGACAGCCTTGGATTTTTTTGTTTGTTTCCAAAGAAATTAATTACCTTATTCATGCAACTCATTAGTGCATTTCTTTCAACATTTTCAAGTGAACATTGGTCCTCAAGTAACATTAATAGATTTAGTTCATTGTAAACAAGGACGCAAAGAAAAGATAAAAAAAACTTTATAGGATGATACAAATTTCTTTACTTACAAATCTCTTATAGTCTTCTAGATGCTGATATTTGAAGGGTGTTTGTAGAAAATTTACAACTTAATATCTGAGATAAAATATTTGTTGATAAAATATCCATCCTTTACACACTTGTGTATGACTCTATGATTATCAAATATTGGTTAGTCAAAGAAGGTACACCTTCATCAAATCATATTGGTCAATCTAAAGTCATACCTCAAAACAATCATAATCATTTACAAATAAAAAATATATCATTAAGATAAACAACCCTCAAACTTCTAGGAACATTGAAACACAAGTTGCTTCCATAAATAAAAACCCATATCAATTTAGTCCAAGAGATAGAAAATTTTCACAATTTCCTTAAATTATCTCCATGCAATAATTTTGTAATTATTAAACAAGAACATGATTAAACTCCCTCTGATTAGGCATATTGATACAAATAAAACTTTATTAAAAACTTTAATGTAAAATCATTTTTTCAATATCCTCGTATACATGTATACATTGTAAAATTATGTATGTATCTTAAGCATCAATTGCAAGACCTTATTGAATCTAATCAAATCCAATTGGCCAACAATAATGAAAAATAAAATAAATTAGTTTTTCCACCTGACAAAAACATAAATATTTACAAACCCATTGTGAAGTCATTCATCAAAATGTATACAATGTATTGATAATAATGAAGGTGACAACAACTATTGTGATATCAAGATGTTTAACCTATTCTAAGCAATTAAAATGCAATGAAAAACATAATGAAACACCTCAAGATTAGCCTAAGGAATTTGTAAAATGAAAAGAGGAAAATGTTAAATGAAGATAAATGGTTATACCTTCCTTCTTGCAGCTGAAACTCCTTGGCTGGCCCTTGATATGGATTGATTTGTATGCTCCTTGATGGCTCTTGATGTGGCTAAATGGAGGATTTGACTATGTGTTTGGATGTAAATACAAGTGAATGTAATTGAAGGCTAGATGAATGCACAAAATGGCAGCATGTAGTTATAAAATGGCTAAGTGTCCCTTTTTGCCTTAGAGGAGGGGGTATTTATAGAGAAACTTGAATTCTCTAGAGAATTCAATAGTTGGGATTTATCCAACAAGGCCAAGATGAAGGGCTAAGGTGAGTTGAGGACTCACAAGCCCTCACATCTTGACATGTGGATTGTGAGATGGCTAAGGGTGAGATGATGTGTAGGTGATGTGGAAGAGAGGTACATGAGGTGGAGGAAGGACAAGTACCTTCCAAGTACATTGGGAGATGGGAAGAATCTTGGGTGAATAAAAGTGAATTGAAAATTCACAATGATTGGAAGAATCTAGTGGATAAGACAAGGTTCCCAAAAGGTGGGAATTTGTCACATGTGACTTGATGTGACAAGTCAAAGGTTCTAGAAGGTGCATGGGAAAAGGGAATTCTAGAAGGAATAAAAGTGAATTAAAAATTCACATGGGGAGGAGAGGAGCCTAGGGTGAATAAAAAAGAATTAAAAATTCCTTGGGGGATGGGGAGAGTTGACCAAGGTACTAATTAGGTTTGACTAATCAGTCATTAGAGGATAATTAAGGGTTAATATGGATTAGAAGCCAACTTACAAAAGTTGGAGGATGTGACACATCCTAATCAAGGATTAGGCATGTGCACATCCTTAATGAAGAGATTAGAAGATGGATTAGGATTAGATGAAAATGACATGTGAGGAATTAAATAAATGTACATTTATTTAATTCATTTGATGAAAAGAGGATTTATGAGAGTAAGGTATTTAATTATTAATTAAATACTTTAGGAATTTTGGCAAAAATTAAAGATATTAATTAAATAATAATAATATTAATAACAACCCCAAACAAGAGGATGTTTAGATGAAAAGTGATAAATTTGGACAAATCAAGTACCACTAGAATGTCTACATTTTGCCCCTCTTTGAGATGGTGTTACTTAAGTAGCATCATTTCAAAGAATATTAAAATATAGAACCCGAAGGGAGGATGGTTAGGATTGAAAGCCCCACCATCAAAGGGATGACGAAATGCATTTACTAGCAGCGATGAAGAGTAGGGTTCAAGATGCCCCCCTCGAGAGGACATATGTTCAATAAAACATGGGATGTGCTCTTGAAATGGATGAGATGATGAAATGGGAGATGAGGGGAAGAAGGAGACGCAAGATGGGATGGATAAGGAAAGGATGAAAAGGCTTATAGGGGAGGCCGGGGGTTCGCCGGATGTGAAGAGATGAAGATGATGTTGCCCCCATCGGGCGGCTGCTGCAAGGTTTGAGGATGGATGGAAACACGTGATAGGAAGGATACATCCCAATGAGTGGTATTGATGAGGGAAGGATACATCCCAAAACACCACTAAAGGATAGGGAAGAGTACTTCCCGATGAGGATGATGAAAGTGTTGTTGACGAGGGAAGGATACATCCCAAACAACACTGAAGGGATATGGAAGAATAAAATGGGATGATGATGATGATGAGAATGATGGGGATGATTGGATCAAGGCTTGTAACAAGACTGGGAACAAGACCAAGGATATGATTAGGTGATTTGGGCTAAATGGAATGGATGGGGATTGGATAGAGATGTGAGATGAGGATGAAGGAGGAATGGATGGGGGATACATGCAAGACGATAGAATGGAGAATGAAATGCAATCCTAATGCAATTTGCCATCTTCGGAGCACTGATTTTTGCTATAGCGTAAGACACCAAGTGCCAGGGTATGTGGAACCAAGGCGTAATAGTGTCTAATGCATGAAATAAACACAACAGACAAGAAGGCTATCCCAACACCCCAAAGTCACAAAGACCTTGTTTGGGCCAGGTATTGACATATCCACAAGCACAAAAGGATGCCCCAGCGTAACAAAAGACCTCGGGGATCTTGGTGGGTACTACGTGGGACAACCAAGAAGACACAATCAAACAAAAGATCAAGATATGCCCCTATGTGGACCAATCAAAACACGCCATAATATGATGACGCAGCCTTGGACAAGTGATGATAGGGAGCTCAAATGATAAACAAAAGCCAAAAACATCAAAAAATTGCAATCAATTTCAAATGTCCTTTTCCATAGGATCAAGGGGATAGATGGGATGGATGAGGTCTGTTAGGAAGGATGCATCCTGTTGAGACCGATGATGGATACTAAGCTAAAAGAGCGATATGACGTAGGATATTCAAAACTGATTGGATTTGTTGATACAAGTGGATCTTGTTTGTTAAGAACCAGCTAGATAAGGGCATAGCTTGATGACACGACACAAGGGAGATGATACATGAGACTGACACACCCTAAAGACCTAGGGGCTCGGGGGCCGGTCAAAGATTAGCCTTGCCTACGTAAAAGCGCAGAGCCCTCATAGTTCGATAAAAGGCTGACGACTAACCAAGATGGAGACCTTGATGGATGGCAGGATGGAAAAAGAAGAAAGACCGATGATAGATGATAAAGGATCCCCAGGGGTGGATCAAATGATCAACCTTGCCTACGTGAAAGTGCAGGGGCAACGTAGTTCGACAAGAGGCTGACGATGGACCATGATGGAGACTTCGATGGATGACAAGATGGAAAAAGAAGAAAGACCGATGATAGATGATAAAGGATCCCCGGGGGCAGATCAAGTGATCGACCTTGCCTACGTGAAAGTGCAGGGGCAACGTAGTTCGACAAGAGGCCAAAGATAAATGATGGATAAAGGATAATGATAGGATGAGTGGAGGATGATGATAGGATGAGGACAATCACATAAAGTTCAGGGATGGGATAGTTATCCAAAAATATGAATTGGGAGGATGATATGATGGGATTGATTCTACACCAAGTTTTGGGGTTTAATGGGACAATCAAATTTTTTCAGATTTGGCAATTTTCAAATATTGTCAAATTTTTCCATTTTAGGAAACCTCATGGATATACTTTTGGGAGTCCAAATTTTTTCCAAGAAATACCCAATATTGAGATAGGATGAATTGCCAACTAACATCCCAAATTCGAGCCCTGCATTTCAAGTTATGAGTGAAAACAATTTTTCAAAATGTTGGAAAAAAACACTAAATTGGGATTTTGGGGGTCAAGATGAAAGTTTGAGGCCCCAAAAATGTGGCAAAATGGGTTCCAACATCTTTCAAAAAAACTAGTTGGGAATCCACTTGTTATCTCATAACACAACCACCTGTCAAATTTCAACTCAAACAGACACCCGAGTCAAAAGTTATGGCCTCCAGAAGTTTCGGTGTAAAAATCAAAAATCAATTTTGAAAATTTCAACACATGGGTTTTGATGGAAGGGGGAAATTAGAAAATGGGTCAGGATTAGTTTTTAAAAAATAGTAAACGTGAATTTTCATGGGCAAAGGACAGAGGGATAGGGCGGCTTGGGTAACATATAAGGCCTGGTCAGATGCACATTGCCTCAAAATGCGGGCCATTTCCCATCAGGGCGGACCCGCCTCGGCCTGGACATCACCGTGAGGCTATGCCCCGATTGCAGGAGCCGCCCCGACCGGCGGAGTCACGGAGGACATGGAGTCACCGAGAGGGCTGGGAGTCAGCCTCCAGGAGGACACCTACCTCAGGGAGGGAATGGAAAAGAGAGGAGAAAGAGGGATGGGGCGATGGACATTGAGAAAAGATAAGAGATTGAAAAGATGTGTAAAAGAAGCAGAAGTGATGGCGATGAGATAAATGGCACTGGGTTGTATGGAAGGAGGCCTAGAACACAACAGGGATGGATGGATAAAGATGAAAGAATGGATGAAGGAGGGATGGATGGATAGGGATGGAAATGGATATGAAATAGATGGATGTCTCCAAGGACTATGTCACAAAGGAAGCAGATGCCCCCACTCCAGATATGTCATATATGATGAGGCATGAGGGATGGGAGACAAGTGGATGGGAAGAGGAGATAACTAGAGGAGGATAGGATGGGTGACCAAGGAATAAACAGAGCATGGATGAAGTGAATTTAAACCAAGAGGTGGCCAAAGCATGTATAGATAGGTGCCCCTGTTTTGATCAAGATCACAAGAAGGATGGAGGGATGGGAGATAAATGGGATATGATGGTAGGATGCGAAAGATAGGTGGGATGGAGGGTTTTATGAAGAGGACGGATAACAGGAAGACAGGTGCATAGCGGGAAGCATAGCAAGAAGCATAGCGGGAATGCATATCAGGAAGTTTCCCCCAAGTACAGATGGGGATTTACGCATGATGCCTGTTTGCTAGGTTTTCATCATGGTACTTATCCAAGGCGCTTGTTTGCCAAGTTTTTACCATTGGACGAATTATTTCTCTTTACTATTTATTTTTTTAACCTTTTTTTGATTTTTTGGATTTTTGGATAGTAGGGGGATGAAAATGGATAAGGATAGGGATGTGGATAAGGGAATTTAGAAGATACATGATAAGGATATGGATGAAGGACTCAAGCATCAAGTTCTATATGAGGCACTAAGAGCCATTGTTTGAACTGACTGTTGGATGTTGATACAACCTTATTAGGATAAGTGGATTATGCAAGAGGATGAATTAGAGGGATTTGATGGGGGAGATATGTGGGGTAATGGGTGGGATGTTGAAAATGGTATGGATGGAATGATGGGGTGGATATGTGATGGGGAGATGTGTTCAGGACCAACATTGGCACATGTGGTGGTGGATGTGAAAAGATAATAGGATTAAGGGATGGAGAATGTGGGGATAATGGAGGAGATGGAATGGTGAATTTCGGACATAAGGACCCAAAAACAGACTTAGGAGATGAAAGGGAAGTATGATTAGCTTTTGGATTAGCAACTTTGGATGTTCTAACATATTTTTCATGTGATGGCATTGCATCTTTTTTCTTTGGGATCCACATGGTTTTGATCTTTGCTTTGGTGGGTCTTTGTGGCCTATGGATTTGATGTAGATTTAGATTTTTCTTCTCTTCACCATGTCTTTTGGAGGGGACATGAGAAGCCTTAGATTCATTTGGATGTTTGGATTGATACATTCTTGTTTTAATACCCAAAGTGCTTTTGGTAGCAATGGGATGGGTGCGAGGAGATGGATGATGTGGAGCGACGAAGGTAGGATTATGTGTAGATGGAGGATGTGCGGGTATGTGCCTTTGTTGATCCTGACTATGGGGTATGTGAGAGGGATGTTTATGATGGATGAGATGGATAGGTGATGAATGGATGAAGGGATGGATAGGACGAGATGGAGGAGGTGATTTTAGGATATAGGAGCCCAGAATAGATGTAGGACCTGGAGGAAACATGGGCATGGTAGATGGAGGGATGTAAGGACCCAAAATGGATGGAGCAGATGAAGGAGGAATATGGACGGTGGTTTTGAGGTGACACGATAGAGGAGGAGGGATGGCAACATATGATTTGGTGAAGCGATGGAAAGAGCCTATATTTATTTTGGAAGAGGCTCGTTGAGGACGTCTAGAGGTTGTACCAACATCTTTAGATTGTGAGTCTTGGGAAATAGGTCCAAGACCCCTCATGCAGACTTTTTTTTTGACTTGGATGGGCTCTAAAATACCTTGCTCATGAAAGCCTAGACCTCTTCCTTGATAGTTCATTTTCTTGAGCATGTGATCCATGATAGGATTTGTGTTATTCTGAAAACATGATGCGAGTCCATTATTAGGTGGAGGATGATGGGTGGTAAATACATTGTGTTTGTCTTCTGCAAGGAGGCCACCATGGAAGAATGTGAGAGTACCAAGGGGATATACAAACGGTGTAGGGATAGTAGTTTTAGGCGATGATGGGAGATCATGAGAGGGAGATGAAGGGATAGCAGCATGTGGATGGGGGATATCAGGAGAGGGATTAGGGGATATGATAGGATTTGGATTTGTGGTAGTGGGATCATGCAATGGAGATGGAGATGGAGTGGTGGAAGATTGAATGACAAGGGGATCATGGGATGGAACGGATGGGGGACTGTGATCTTGAGGTGGACTAGATGAGATGGTAGGATCTTGATCTGGAGAAGGGGATATGTTAACATGCTTTGGATTAGGCTCTTGGCATGACTCATCGTGTGCAGGAGGCATGATAAGGGAATCTTGGTGGGGCTCTTCAAGTGGGGAAGATGGAGGGATGGAGGATTCAAAACATTCATGGGAATGGATATTAGTGATACTAGGAGTGGAAGAAGTTGATTGGATTAGGGTGTCGTCGATGGGTTCAACGACTCTTGGAGAAGGAAATGGGTGTTCAGTGGGCTCAACGGATTTAAAGGATGTGATGGTAGGAGATGGGGGCTCAGTGGATTCAGAGGGTGTGATGGTAGGAGATGGGGGCCTAGTGGATTCAGAGGATGTGATGGTTTCATGATGATAGGTGTTAGTGGAGAAAGGTCTTGTACTAATGACCGTGGATGATGGGTTGGGGACATGATTCCGTAACTAAGGGTATGGAGTGGGGGATGTCTTCTTTGTTATAATCCTTGGAGAACTTCTTGAGTGAGGAACTTGAATGCTCTAGGCTGAGATGGCGTGGTAGGAGTGGATGAAGGATTATGATTGGTGGACTAGGATTAGATGGGGGAATGGGATTGGATGAGGACTGGAAATAGATGGGGGATTAAGGTTAGATGAAGGGTTAAGATAAGGGGATTGGGATGGTGAATTAGGACATGAGGATGCGGGTGGTGGATTGTAGTAAGGGTATTGGGATGGTGGATTAGGATGGGAAAATTGAGATGGCAGATTAAGATAGGGAAATGTGGATGTCGGATTAGGATAAGTTGATGTGGATGTTGGATTAGGATAGGAAGGTACAATGTAGGATTAGAGTGAGTAGATTGGCATGGAAGATTGGAATGTGGATAGGAGGATGGATGGATGGATTGGTGAGAGGATGGGATGGATAAGAGGATGATGTAGATGAAGGGTATGATGGATATGACAGATATCCCTTATCAAAGGTAGTAGAAGCAACATGATTAGGCATGGATGAAGACATAACGAGATAACTCGAGGGGGTGATTGGATTTTGGAAAGTGGGTGGAGAAAGCTTACTAGCAATGATAGTGTTAAGGGGATCTATGTCATATTACTCTTGATCAACAAGACTTTCGTTATCATTGTCAATGTAATTAGGGTTTCCCTTGACCATTATTGATGGAGGATAAGGATTCATGATGGTGAAAGGATAAAGAGGATGGATGAAAATATTTTGGATGGGATCGGACTAAAGCTCAAATCGGGATTTGGGTCAAGCTCAAATCAGGATTGGACTAAAGCTCAGATTAGGATGATTGGATGATGTGATGTGATTGATTCTGATGATCGACACCGAATCTGCTTTGAGATGGAAGTAGATTGATTGGGTCGAAGGTGATGCGATTGGATTGGATAAGGTTGATTAGATTTTGATTGAATAGATCGGATTGGATAGGATTATGGTGATAGAACGAAGGTGATTTGATTGATTGGGTAATTGGATGTTTTGACAAAATGATTGGATTTGATAGATTTGGATGATTAGATGGGTATGATTGGATGATGAAAGATTTGAGAGAGACCTTGAGTTTAATCAAAGGAAGTTACCCTTAGTGACCTAGAGCTTTGATTGATTAAGAGGATGATCACGGCACTGAATCCACTTTGAGATTAAAAATGGATTGATTGGGCTGACGATAATGATAACTTATGACATGGAATTCACCTCAAGATGGAAGCAAATTGATTTGGGTCGAAGTTAAAGACTAATAATCAAATTCAAGTGCTATGGTCAATTTGGGGTAACCACTTTGTAATACAAGGTTAGGACAGTTTGGCTATGGGTGGTGTTTGGTGATGTAAATGGTAAAATTATGGTGGATTAGGGAGAAATTAAAATGAACGGGTGGATTAAAGATAATTGTGGAGAATGAATGGGGATTTAGAATGGTTAAACGAAAGTTTGGAATGATGAGATGGAGGTTTAAAATGGTCAAATGGAGGTTTTTGGAGGTTTAGAGTGACAAAACGGAGGCTTAGGATGATGAGATAATGGTTGGGAATGGCTAAATGATGGTTTAGAGGCTAAACGAATCCAAATGGGGTGATTTTGAGTGTTTAGGAGGTCAAATTCGCCCATCTGCAGTAAATCAGGGGCATAATCGCCTTACTGCAGTAAATTAGGGGCGTAATCACCTCACTACGGTAAATCAGGGGGCGTAATCGCCTCACTGCAGTAAATCAGGGGCGTAATCACCTCACTGCGGTAAATCAAGGGGCATAATCACCTCACTACAGTAAATCAGGGGCTTGGTTTGATGCAAATAAGTATGGCAAGGACTTTAAAATGACAATGATAAGACCAAATTGTGAAAATTTAATTGGTTTCTCACAAGAAAAACACTTTCAAGCAAACGCAATCCTATGATTAGTGTTAAGGGTATGGCTAAAGAGGTCTTAATCTAGGATGCACAAGGTGTCTAGGGAGTCCTCGATATACTCTCGGTACGTGAGGCACAACCATGAACACTAGTCCGTCACAAGCGTGAGTCGGGAACCCCAGCGAGATACTGAAGGGCTCAGACCAACTCTTCACATCTATCTAGGTATCACCCTAGCTTCGACGCTCCGCCAATTACATGACTGGATTGGGGTACAACTTTCACTCTCCCCCCTTTATATACCCCGCCGGTACGCGTGGTTGGAATCGTCCCTTGGGGTGATGAAATCCCCAAGCAAGTCCCACTATAAAGAAAGCACTAACCATCTCCAACTACTCCCCAGGCTCACACGAAGTGCAAGGGGAAAGTGAAAACAAGCTAATGCTCCCTTTGGGTAACACAAAAAGACAAGCACAACAAGCAATGAATATTACTCCCTCTAATTAAACTATGTTCTTAGATTAATGCAAACAGCAAGGATAGTTTAAAAAGTTTGAGCAAATGGATATCCCTGCAAGCAAATGTTAGATTTTTTATCCCACTTTCTCCATCAACTTCATAGGAATATGCTGCAAAAAGTTAGCAAAAAAGACATGTATCCTTGCAAGAACAATGTTAGGGAGAAAATAGCACAGAAAAATGAAGCCAAGATAACAGTTTTACCTTCCAGGGGGCACAGTTGCCCTTCTGCAGCAAATCAGGGGCGTAATTGCCTCACTGCAGTAAATCAGGGGCGTAATCGCCTCACTGCAGCAAATTAGGGGTGTAATCGCCTCACTGCGGTAAAAATAGGGGTGTAATCGCCCCACTGCGGTAAAACCAGGGGCGCAGTCACCCCACTACGAAAAAGTGTTAGCACAAATTTCAGCCCAAGGGGCGTAATTGCCTCACTGCAGTAAATGTTAGCATAAAAAACAATTTTCAGCCAAGGGGGCGTAATCGCCTCACTGCAGTAAATGTTAGCACAAAAAATAGTTTTCAGCCAAGGGGGCGTAATCGCCTCACTATAGTAAATGTTAGCACAAAAAATAGTTTTTAGCCAAGGGGGCGTAATCGCCTCACTGCAGAAAAGTGTTAGCACAGAAAATAGTTTTCAGCCAAGGGGGCGTAATCGCCTCACTGCAGAAAAGTGTTAGCACAGAAATAAGTTTTCAGCCCAAGGGGGCGCAATCGCCTCACTGCAGAAAAGTGTTAGCACAGAAAATAGTTTTCAGCCCAAGGGGGCGTGTTAATCGCCTCACTGCAGCAAAAACAGGGGCGTAATCACCTCATTGTGGTAAAAACAGGGGCGTAATCGCCCCACTGCAATAAAACAGGGGCGTAATCACCCCACTACGGTAAAAACAGGGGCGTAATCGCCCTGTTGCGACGTGTTCCTGCAAAAATCTCAACAACACCAAACGTGAAGTATAGAAACCCGTTTGTGGGTCCCACCGGGCGTGCCAGAAATGTGATATCAAGATGTTTAACCTATTCTAAGCAATTAAAATGCAATGGAAAACATAATGAAACACCTCAAGATTAGCCTAAAGAATTTGTAAAATGCAAAGAGGAAAATGTTAAATGAAGATAAATGGTTATACCTTCCTTCTTGCAGCTGAAACTCATTGGTTGGCCCTTGATATGGATTGATTTGTATGCTCCTTGATGGCTCTTGATGTGTCTAAATGGAGGATTTGACTATGTGTTTGGATGTAAATGCAAGTGAATGTAATTGAAGGCTAGATGAGTGCACAAAATGGCAGCATTTAGTTATAAAATGGCTAAGTGTCCCTTTTTTCCTTAGAGGAGGGGGTATTTATAGAGAAATTTGAATTCTCTAGAGAATTCAATAGTTGGGATTTATTCAACAAGGCCAAGATGAAGGGCTAAGGTGAGTTGAGGACTCACAAGCCCTCACATCTTGACATGTGGATTGTGAGATGGCTAAGAGTGAGATGATGTGTAGGTGATGTGGAAGAGAGGTACATGAGGTGGAGGAAGGACAAATACCTTCCAAGTACATTGGGAGATGGGAAGAATCTTGGGTGAATAAAAGTGAATTAAAAATTCACAATGATTGGAAGAATCTAGTGGATAAGACAAGGTTCCCAAAAGGTGGGAATTTGTCACATGTGACTTGATGTGACAAGTCAAAGGTTCTAGAAGGTGCATGGGAAAAGGAAATTCTAGAAGGAATAAAAGTGAATTAAAAATTCACATGGGGAAGAGAGGAGCCTAGGGTGAATAAAAAAGAATTAAAAATTTCTTGGGGGATGGGGATAGTTGACTAAGGTACTAATTAGGTTTGACTAATCAATCATTAGAGGATAATTAGGGGTTAATATGGATTAGAAGCCAACTTACAAAAGTTGGAGGATGTGACACATCCTAATCAAGGATTAGGCATGTGCACATCCTTAATGAAGAAATTAGGAGATGGATTAGGATTAGATGAAAATGACATGTGAGGAATTAAATAAATGTAATATTTATTTAATTCATTTGATGAAAAGAGGATTAAGGAGAGTAAGGTATTTAATTATTAATTAAATACCTTAGGAATTTGGCAGAATTAAAGATATTAATTAAATAATAATATTATTACTTAATTAACTCAAATAAGAGGATGTTTAGATGAAAAGTGATAAATTTGGATAAATTAAGTGTCCAAATTTGGATGTCTACAACTATTATTCCAACTTTGTAAACATAATAAAATTTTAACCTCATAAGGACCAAACCAATTTCTTTCCTAACATTTCTTTTACACATATTGATTCATCCATAAATGCACCTGATGGTCCTCTTTATATCACTGGTAAAATTAATGATAAACCTATAAGGGTCATACTCATTGATATTGTAGTGTAGGAAAATGCATACCCGTGCATTTTCACACTTTTTTTGGCCTACCTTGCTTTGTTTATCCTTATTTAAGTCTTAATTGGTCATATTTTCCATCCACAAGCCTAATAAATTATATATTTTTATGGCTAATCCCGACAAACATCAAAGGGTAAATGATAATTTAATGATTCTACCTGTGTGTCCCTAATTTTTGGGTTAGGACTAAGATGCCACCCAGGGCATATTTTTCCTCCAAAGTTCTTGGGACCATCTTTTCAAATGTGCCTTAAAGGGACCCCTTTTTGGAGTTTGTGCCTTGAGTTTCATGCCTCAGGACTAAGACACCACCTAGGGTTCTTAGTCCCCCTTAGGTTATTTTTGGGATTTAATTTCAAATCTTGGTAGGATTTAGCCTCCTTTAATTAATGATTTCATATGGCAGCTTTGTGTGATGTGATTTCAAGATATTAAGCATGGATAAGTATAAATACAAGGTTCTTTCTCTCATATTTTCACCTAGCAATCTAACAAGCACTCTAAGAATCCAAGCATTTGAGCATTCAAGAGAAATTCTTCAAGCATTTGGAGACATCATCAAGATTCAAGCATCATATCAAAGATATTCTTGCATCATGTGTGTTTTTGAGCTAACATTTATGATGTAGGGTTTTGATTCAAGCAAGCAATTCAAGTCAAGATCTATCAAGCATTGTTTCCATTCAATATTTACATTCAAGCTAGCCACTTCACACAAATTTACAAATTTCATAACAAGGGTTTGATGAGTTGCAACATAGCACTTTGTTCATTCATCAGCTCCCTCCTTTATTTCATTTCATTCCAAGGTTTAATTACCAAAGGGTTTGACCAAGGAAAACCCCCATTTACTAACAATCAACAAGTTTTTCCTCTCTTGTATGTTTGTGTTTGTAGATTTAAGTTGAAGATCATTTGGAGTGCAAAGTTGAAAAGTTACAAAGTTGCATTGTAAAGGTGTCATCTTCACGGAAACTCACCTACAGGTCAGATCTGGAAGTTTTAGGACCTAAGATCTGAGAAGAAGTAAGTGCAAACATTGAGCCTCAGGATCACATTCAAAGATTTCATAAATTCTGGTCGGGACTAAATCAGCAGTAAGGGTGTCTTAGTCCTCCCAATGGTATTTTGTAGAGATCCTTTCAGATTATGTTTCGACATCTAAAGATTCTGCATTTCCCCCCAAAAAAATAGTGGGACTAAGACAATAGTAAGGGTGTCTTAGTCATCCCTCGCATATTTTGACAACATTTTTACATTTCCAGAATCCTCATCACATTTCCAAACTTCCTAGGTACACACATCCTAACTTGTTGCTTAATTTCATCATTTGCACTCATTATTTTGCTTGCATTACTAGGTTTTGTGAGTTGAATGTTAAATTTTCTTTTCCAATCTTTTGCTTGGTGGTCAACCCCTCAAAGTTTAAACAACCCCCTCCTAGGTCTTCCTTGTTGAGAATTGACTCATCTTTGCATTGATAGTCAATCCAATTTAGGATCCTAGGGCTTTCCTAAGTGATAATTAGAGATTAGTGGTGTTCTATGACCTAGGCCATAAAGCACACCCATTCCACTATTGATCATTTTGGTGAGCCTGACATTTTTGAACATTCATTCTTTTGATTTGGAATTCATTGAATCTAGATTGCATTCATTCTTGCATTGCATCTTGCATTAGTGAAAGTGCATATAGGTTGCATTTTTTTTCTTTCTTGCATCATCCTATCTCATTAAAAAACTGAAAAGTGCATTGTTAATCATCCTAATTGAATTTAGAAACATTGTTATTGTATTCAAAATTTAATAAATTACATTCAATTTCTTGTCATTAGTTACTTTTTCTTGCATTCATTGGCACACTTTTTTGTTTCTAAACATCAAGTCCCTAAATAGGCAACTTGGGAACACTATAAATAATCTAGATTTTGCTACTTTTCTAAAATAACCTTTACTAAGACTAAAATTTCCTTATTGGCATCTTAGTCCCTCTATGGGTTTTTTGCTCAGAACCCTATCTATGTTGTTTGCTTCCTATTCCAATTTTTGGAACCTCAAAATTCCATCAATAGGACCAAGATTCCCTTAATGGTGTCTTAGTCCATGTTGACTTTGAATTTCTAGTTTTTAGGGTTTGAAATTGCTTTTCTATGCTTCTATTGGCTACTTTCAATTTTTTGTTATATTTTGTAGAATTGTTGTTATTCCAATTTCTTTCATTTCAAGTGTACTTGTTCAATATTGCATCATGGATATGTGCTTTGGAAAGTGTGAATATAAAATTCCTCAAGCTACCTCTGGGTGATTTTGTTTTGCTAAGTGTCAGCCCATGCCTCATATGTTAGAAATGTTGCCCTTAGCTTGTCATTGGGCCTCTTTTTGCTAAACTCTGTCGGTTGCTTCCACGTGTCCGTCAGGCGCTCCTCGGAGCGATTGCTTCCTTCGCTCTTCTACCGACTCCTACCATGCTTCCATGTGTCCACTGGGCACTCCTCGCAACAATTTCTTCCTTCGCTCTTCTACCAGCTCCAGCCATACTTCCATGTGTCTACACCATGGGCTATTCATAGTTGCTTCCCTTCACTTATTTGGCAGGCCCCATCCACATGCCACATAGCTTCCATTCGCATAAACTTTCTGGAAGGCCCCGCAGTTGGTATTGATACTAAACATGTTGCCACGTGTCTTCCCAGCACAATTTTTTGCCACGGGAAGGGAGAAATGAACCATGGGTTGCAACCTGCTGCCACGCGTCCCTTCATGTGGGAGTGCTACTAAAGGGAAGGATGGAGTAAACAACAAATGCAACATGTTGTCGCGTGTTCTAACTGCCTTCAACTAGGAAGTGACACTTTTCTGCATAGGATTTTTTTGGACCACTCATCATTCGCAGGGGATGCATCTAGCTGGGAAGTGACTACATGCCATGGCCCGAATATTTTTCTATTACAACGGCCGAAGGAAATCATTTTTGTAGCCATCATTGCTTGAGATATGAAATCTTTTCTGTTACAAGCCCGCCGAGTGGTGGGATTGCTAGCTATATATACTACTTCTTGCTTTAGAAAATGAGTTTGAGAGATGTAAAAAAATTAGAGAAAGACATCAAGCCTTTTTATTGCTTTTAGATTACTATATGAAGCTTTCAGACTGTGCCATTGTTCAACTTTTCTATTTTTCTTATGTTATTTGATAAAACATTAATATTGTGCCATTATTGCCCTAAATTGTTCATTTGTAGACTTCTATGATTTTAATACAAGTTGCTAGTTTAGATCATGTCTTTGATTCCTTTTTTCAGTGAATGTATGTGATAATCACTTTAGGTCATTAGATGAATTGTTCAGATCTTTATCTTTGATTTCTATGATTCTGGAACATAGCAAATTGTTGATTGGGCCCTTAAATCAAATCCCAAAAGATAGATTTACCATGCCTTAATCTACATCTTGGCGCATCGCCATACTTAGAATTTTAATTTTATATCTATTTTTGTTTCCCTTTCCAAACCCTCCAATTATAGAAGAAGCAAGCTTCTTTAAAAACCTGGAGGTCATCCAATTTAGCGCAATTGGTCACCCCATTAACTGAGTTTCCCATAAAGGTTGTTACCTTGCCAATTTTTGGCATCAACAGTTTCTTTTTTTTGGCATGCCCAGTGGGACTTTCCTAAATGAATCTCAATTCAAAGAGGGTGTATGAGTCATTGGCCTGTTACTTGGTCCCAAACAACGAATAATCCTAGTTTGCTAGTACCACCACTAGGAACAGTAAAGGCCTCGACCCAACTAGTGAATGTTCCACTTCCTCTGCCCCTTCCACTAGTCATGTTGCCCACCGCTAATAGAAATTATGTGGAATGGGATGCCAAAATTCCTCTTGTTGCACCAGTAGCACCCACTATTTGGGCCCCTATCCTGGTCACCACTTTAAAAGCTATACCTAAGTTCACCGGAGATGGCTCAAGAACACCATCTGAGCATCTACAAGATGTGGCAGATGTATGTTTGGTGCATGGAATCATCGCCCAGAATGTAGCACTAAGGTTGCTTGCAGCCTCTTTCAGGGGTAAGGCACTACATTGGTACCAGACACCACAACCTAATACTATCTCCACTTGGGATAAACTCAGAGATCTGTTCTATGAAATATTCTTAAATGATGGAGATAGGTCATCCCAATATCATCAGCAAGAGATCATCAAATGGGCCCCATATGAAGCCATGACTTACTTCAATGCCCGGTTCCACATAACTTAGTAAAGAATTCAGGCTACAATCCACCTATCGGCCAAGCTAGCATTCATGTTCTACCTGAAATCTATCAACCCTGATATTTTGATGATGATCCAATCTCTCAGTGGAACCACTCTACCAGATGCATATAGCGTTGCAGTTAAAGTGGAGAACAATCTAATAGACGTAAAAAAATTTCACCTCATCCCACCATGCCTATATTCCCTGAGGTATCAGTTCCCACCCAAGTGACATCGTCTACTAGTACAACCACTCCTCCTCAATCCATGTATACATACGTGAGTGCACCACATAAGGTCGCTTCCACATTCGGTTCTTCAAAGGATGATATAAGTGACATCAAGGATATGTTGTGGGCTATGACCAACAAGATAACTATTATCAAGCACAACTAGGTCACACCTCTGAATCTCACCTATCATAATTATCAAGGTGGAAGGTCTTCTTACCAATAGAACCAATTCCAAGGAAGCGCTCGCAAAAATCTGCAAGCACAAACAAAAAATCAAATAGTGTCGGTACCCACTTCACTACAAAACGCCAACCCAAGCTCGAGTAGAGAGCTAACTACAAGGCAAAACAATTTAGTCGATGACACCAACCCTTGATGCTTCCCCTACGGTGACTCACATATGCCTCGAAACTACCCGCACGATAATCTACAACAAAAGGTGGTGGAGCAGCATAGCCAAGGCACAACATCAAATCATGGAGGTTATGTATATGCCTCTCGGCAAATGGAAAATGTGATACTTACTGTTCAAATGCAAGGGATGTCCCTAGAGCAAGAAGAAAATATTTCTCCTAACCCTGTGCTCTTCTCATGGATGGAAGAAGAAGATTCGGTGTTCGCCAATGATGCATCCACATCTAAAACACCACAAGTACAATCTGATTACAACACTTACTCAAAGAATAGATTCATAGGTGAATCAGTCATTCCACAACTAGTTAGTTTGTAGCCCAAAAGTGCTTCCGATTAGATGCCCAGTACCTCCACAATGGCACAACAATGTTTGTCACAAAGGGAAATTGTTATAACAAGAGCTAAGGAGCAGAAGCCTCCAAATCTACCACCATTCAATGTGGTGGAACAATTGAAAAAATCATCCTCCAATGTGTCTTTGTGGGATATATTAGCTATTCTGGAATAGAATACATTGCTACAGAAGGCTCTCTGAGAGGATCCAATCATTGAACCAAAAGAGAAATCGCTCAAAGGAAAGGTTGTTGATCAATAACCTCCTACCAAAGTTCTCACAAATAGCATAGAGGAAGACCCTACCAAGGTTAAAGACAAACCGAAGCCAAAACCCTTCTTCATAACCCTCATTGTGGGAGATAAATTATTACACAATGCCATGATTGACTCTGGTGCTAGCACTACAGTCATGTCCAAGCAGATAGCTGAAGCCCTAGGACTTAGCTATGAACCATTAAAGAGGGTGGTTATGCAACTTGATGGGAACAAATTCAAAATTGTAGGTGTCATCAAAGACCTCCCCTTGAATCTGTTCTCCTACCCTAGCATCACAATTTCGCAAGATACTGTGATCATAGATGTTCCCCTTATGTTCAGTCTCTTCCTATCCTGAGAATTTACTTCAAAGATAGGCGGATATCTATCTTTGGATTGGTGGCATTTGATCCTAAGGACCAAGTATGGAGCTAAAATGAAAATAGTGTTTGAAACTCTACATTCAGAACATGTGGCTAATGAAGCAATGGACAACTTTGAAGCTGCTCATACCTCTTTCACTAAAGAGGAGACATATTGTACCGAGTTGCTAGAAGATGAAAAAGTGACCAGAGATTAGACCGATCAAGAAGAAGCTCTCTTGAGAAAATATATAGATGCTGACCCTTTCAGAAACTATCATGCTATTGGGCTAGGCACCTATGTCATCTACAACAAAGATCAAGTGCTTCTAAAGGTCATGAAGGAGCCTGAAAGTAACCAAGCTTTAGAGCTATGGATGCTCCACTTTGATGGAGCAAGATGGAAAGTGGGCATAGGAGTCAAGATATGTTTTACATCCTCAAAAAATGAAAATACACTCCGGTCTTTCTACTTCCAATTCGCTTGTTCGAACAATGAAGCTGAATATGAAGGCTGAGTGCAAGGTTTAAGCCTTGCAGATCGAATGGGCATTAAGCAATTAATGGTGTTCAGAGATTCTAAAATTTTAGTCAACCAAGTCTAAGGGGTTTCCACAGCCAAGAATGTCTGCATGAGATCCTATAGCCATACAGTCTAGGACCTGATTGAGGGTTTTGAAGCCTTCAACATCTAGACAGTGCCCTGAGAACAAAATGCTAATGTGGATCGCATGGCCGCAATCATATCTCAATTTGAACCGGCCTCTAACCTAATTCATAACAAACACTCTGTACGAGTGATAGTCTAACCAGTGATTCCAAATAATGATTAGATTTGACAAGTATTTGACAATGATGAACACATCGCCTCGTTCATCCAATAGTTGAGAGAATTTTTTGACCAACTTCAACCAAAGATCGTCGAAGCCTATGACAGACAAATCATTCAGCTAAGGTCTAATAAGCTTCTCAAGGGGCTTGTCACTTTCAAAAAACATTTTGATTGTGTGCGAACCCCAATCCTAGTACCTACAAAATAATAAGAACAAACACATTAGATTATAGAATGCAAGCAAGAACAAGGATTCCCAATGAAATCCATTCACAAAGCTTAAATTAGGAAAAACAATGAAGAACACAATGAGAAAGCAATAAAATAGATTGAATCCTAATTAAACTAGCAAACTCATGATCCCATGGGGGAATTAGTACCAATTTGATGTGAAAATTAGCCCTTTCCCAATTCCTATGATGCAAGATTGATGTATGTTGATGAATGTTGATGAGTGATCCACTTTGTTGATGCTTGATGAGTTCTCCAATGGAAAAACCTACATAACCTAGCTATGATTCAATGATATTGGATGGAAATGTCTAAATATTTGAGCATAATAACTTTACTCAAATTGTGGATGATAGAATGAAGAGATAAGCTTTTTATTTATAGAATGCCAAGATGGATGAATGTCCAAAATAGAGCAATGTGGGACTAACATTCATCCAATAGCAAGATGCCACTTGTCAACCTATGAGTGGATGAAGGATGTGCAAGTTTTGAGGATTGTGCTAATAAATGCCTATTTTTGAATTTTGGATTTGTTGAAATGACATGCAAGAGGGAAGGAAAAATGCATTAAATGCCACTTGGCTCAAGGCAAAGGACATGTAAGATGGAGTTAATGCCTTGTTGGATGTACATGTCAACTTAGATTTTGAATTCAAACTTGGAGAATATTCCTTAAAAGATGCCTTGTTGAGGAAAATAGAGATTTAATAAATCAAATAAGTCTATTTTCATGTGCAAGTGGGAAAAGCTAGAGGATGGGACATGATAAGAGATTAAATTAATCCAAGTTAATTAATTTAATGAAGGGGGTTAGATGATGTCACCTATTTGACTTAAATTTGTGGATTTATTTAAATCAAATAATGAGAAGAATGTGATAAGAGATTAATTAAATAAACATTTTGATTTATTTAATTAAAAGAGATGATGGTTAGATTAAATTAAATAAGGTTTTAATTTATTTAATTTAATAGATAGATTTTAGAGATTTAATCAAATAAAATAGATTATTTAATTAAATAGGACAATTAGATCAAGATGATTAATTTAATTATCGAGAAGAGGTGACTTAATTAGATAACTGGTTTATTTAATTAAGAGAGGAATATTGATGAATTTAATCAGATAGGGGAATTTGATTAAATGGTTAGACTGAGGGATGATTCGGGATGAAACTATGTTAGTGGTCAAGATTAGATGCACAATGTCAATCAATATATTTTATGTCTACATTTTTCCCCTCTTTGAAGCAATGCACTTGTTGCGTTGGTTCAAAGAATAAACAATCTCGATCAAAGCCAAAAAATTTGTTATTTAAAATATTGCCCCACTGCTACCTAGCGAGAGAAAACATGCCAATATATTTCCCCCTCGAGAGATTGGATGAAAATTTCAATTTTTGGGTGATCTCGCGAAAAAAGAGGACAAGGTGCCCGACAAGTCCAAAAAGTCTCCAAGAGGCCAAAAACGTGTCTAAATGCAATAAAACGATGTAAAAAAAGCCGCAACTGAAAAAAAATAGGTTTGAGGGTCCAAAACCCTAGCAAGATAGCCAATTAGGGTGAAAAAACCCTAATTTTTAAGCTTACAAAGGCTTCGAGGGGTCACTTTCAATTCATTTTCACACACAGCCATCTAGCAACCTTGAGATTTGAGCTCTGACCTTCTGACAATATGGCACAACAACAGCTTCCAATGCACATTTCTGACCGAGCCTAGACATGCCAACGGCCACTCGGCATTGGGGCACTGATAAGTGATCCTTACTTGAGCTTTATTTCTCATTTTTCGTGCTTATTTATTGCTTTTAAAGCCAGTCTTTCTGTAGCGGTGCTATATAGCACCGCTCAAAAATCAAACTGTGCCACTCGGTGTGATATTGTGTCATAGTGGCGGAGTTTGGAGTTTGAAAACTCTGACGTTGAGGTCATGGCCCATGGGCTCATTTGCAAAGTGCGACGCAGCAATTCTTTATCTGCTCAAAGTGCACCGCTTGGAAGGAAAGTGCACCGCGGCAATGCGATTTTGGCATTTTGTGCCCCAGCATTAGAGTTTGATAAAAATCAAACTATAACACCTTCACATATTGCGATGCTAGAGTGGTTTCTTGGACGCTTGGAAAAAATAAAAATAAAAAAATTTAACATGATGACCCTTCCTGATGCAGGAAGCGGCGAGGGAGCTCTACTCCCAAGAGCACAGGTCACAGGATCTATTAGGTTATTTGTGGGACCTGAGCGAAAGAGATCAGGATTGACTTTGAGACATGGGATTGTGGTACATCGCCTACTCAATGCCCATTCGCACCCACCTTGGGATGATGTCAGCGCTTTCCGAGAGATGGCATAGTGAGATGTCTTCTTTCCAACTTCCCACCGGCGAGGCCACCGTCACCTTGGAGGACATTTGGTGCATCTTACGATTGTCAATTTATGGTCAGCATGTCATTTTTGATATAGATGAGGGGTAGAATGCTTGCCACAGGGTCCTCGCCATAGAGGACATTATCATTTGCGAGGGGTAGATCGAGCTTGAGAGACACAGGGCTCTGGTACCTCCCTTCTGCTTGGTTGTTGCGGCGATTATTTCAAGTCTCCTTGCCCCAAACCAATGAGGCCGGTACTTCAGTCCTGGTTGGGGACTCTGTTGGGAGCACATGGTGATGCGCGACAGGCCAACTCGCTTTGCTTGGGCCTGGTTCTTCTTGTGTCACTGTACAAGGATCTCCACGAGTACGCCTACCTTGACAGTAGAGCACTCGGAGCAGACATGCCACTCCTCCACGTATGGGCGTGGGAGCACATTGTTGTCCTTCGGCCACAGGTCATTCTAGTACTGATGGGAGCTGATGATCCCCTCATATGGCATTATAGAGGTGGTGTGTCCTTCACACATAGGAAAGCACGGGATTCCCTATTGGAGGAGGGTCCTAGATGAGATGTTGGTGTTTATATGGCGTCTGAACCTTGGTTAGCCTGGATGGGCTGATGATGTTCATCAGATTTTTTACGCCCACTAGGACCGCTTCATAAAGGGGCGAGAGCATACTATGATAGAGAGAGATTTGCTCGGGTGCATGCAGCATCAGTTTGGTGAGCCTCAGGATCAGCCAGACGATGATTATGTGGTCGTCATTTCCCACACCATGTCACAGGTTTCATGGGGGCGATACATTCCTGCCTAGAGGTCGTGGTTAGTTTTAGACAGTTGGTGGCTCGGCCATGGGCTTATGATCAAGGGCCTACAGATCTAGGTGTTACATAGGCATACAGGGATTGGTTTCGGCCTCCCCTACGTTTGATGATTCCAGGTGCAGTCCCTGATCAGTGGAGGGTGAGAGGTAGAGGGGGAGGACGAGGATGGAGGGATGATGTACAACAAGACCAGCCAGTCCGGCCCCCAGTGCAGCCAGTTCAGATAGATCAGCCTGACGTGCAAATGTAGGATCACCAATAGGCACTGGTAGGTGTACCACCATAGGCTAGGGGTGAGGATCAGCCTCAGGTATAGCCTCCACGAGCACAACCAGCAGGGCAGGTGGATCCCCAAGATACATTGATTGCACAACTACAGGCCCAGGTGTAGACTTTGACAAGGGAAAGAGATCAGGCGTGGGCCAAGAGAGACTAGATCAGGGCCGAGAGGGATTAGGCCATCCAGTAGAGATAGGCCGCAGAGCTACAGGCGGCCACAGAGCTATGCCGGAGATAGCAGTTGGAGAGCATGGTAGCCTCCTCTCAGGGTACAGTGTCGATTTGGTCTTACAGGGAGGTTTCCAAGAGGCCGAGTATTACTATATGCATTATTATGAGGTCGTACCCAGAGCAGCATGGGTCCTGGAGTACTCACAGCGGACCAGTTTCAGACCAGCAGATGGTCATGGTGACAGAGGCGAGGGCAGTAGACAGGAGGGTTAGGCCTCTTTTTGATCGAGATGATATCATTTTTTGTGCCTTATGGGCTCCTTTTTGATAGCCCAATGGGCCTTTTTGTACTAATTGACATACATGTATAGTGATCCAATTATTTTGTACTGTGACAGTTACCCGATGATGATATGTATGAGATGATGATTCTGATTATGATGTAATGCAATGTGTATCATGTATTTATGCATGATTCTACCTTTATATGTTGTGCAATGTTGTTTATTATCATATATGATGTAATTATGGATGCTTTTCCTTTTGATGATGGATGCATTATGTAATGATTATGACTAACAAATCTATATTATGTTGTTGGCTTATGCAAATGTATTTATGTGAATGGATGATATATGATGATACATTTATGATGATGCAAATGATGATATGTAATATGCAATGTGCAACATGATATGGAAATGATCTATGGTGTTTACATGAAATGATGTAAATCATGCTTATATATGAAATGATTATGGATGTATGCTTTGCATGTGATGGATTTTTATGTTCCTATTTATGTTTATAATGATGTGGAATGATTATGCAATGAAATGCAAAAATTATTGTGATGCTATTTATGAGATGATATGGATGATTAATGGACGATATAATGCAATGTAGATGCAATGGTCGTGTTTTATATGATATGTATTGATAATGCAAATGAGATGGTTTCTTAAGATGCTTAGAATAACAAATTTTATCCTAAACATGTTAAATGATAATGTGATGCATTTACTGTGATGTGATGCTATGATATGAAATGATATGGTAATGTAAAATGAATGTAATGTGTGAGATGACTTTATAATGTTATGTGAGTATGTATGCAATGGTTTAGCTATAATGCTTATGTACCTATTATATATGCTTATGTAGTAGGTGGTAATGTGAAAGTGATTTATGAAATGCTTATGCAAATGAATGTTATGCACTGATTTATGCGATGAATGCAATGTGATGCAAAAAATGGATGCAATGTAATGAGAAAGGGATGTGTTAATTTATGAAGAATGCTTATAATAACATGCTTATATGATGATGAAAATGAAAATGCATATGTTTCCTATATGATATGTTTATGCCATATGCTAATGATTTGTGGATGCAGGATTGATGACGATGATGATGGTGATGATGATCAACTGTCATAGTACCTTGTTAGTGCAATGAGCAAGAAGAGAAGAAATCATTTCAACAAGAACAAGATGACGAACTATGCAAAATGATGATGATTACTTGCTGAGGAGTTGGGATTTTGAAAGGGCCAATTTTCTTATTGTTTGATAACACACGTGGTACGATGCATCAAGGTATAGAAAACCAGGATGGCGTTGTACCTAGTGTGATGGACTTTGACTTGATAGACAGATAGGAGTATCCTTGTTCACACCTAACATACAGAAACCTCGCTAGGATGCACTTTAGAAGTTTCAAACAGCTCGGACCAAAACACAGAAAGGTATAACCTATCAATGCAATAGTCAACAAACTGCCCAAAACCTCCTCCATACATACCTAACAAAGCAAGTATTCACCAAGGTTATATTACAAGAACGTCCAACAAGAACAACAAACAAAAGATAATGATCTTTTCCCCATTCCTATTTCTCTAAATCCTCTGCTCAGATATCATCGAGAAGTCCTTGGAATGAGCACAATAAGATAAGTCAAAAGATAAAGACAAAGTTCACAAACAAGCCGATGTTCTTGAATACCACTAACCAAAAGGAGATGTGTTTTTAAGGATAAGAACCGAAACTATTGCCAAAAGATAATTCCCATTGTAGGAAGGATACATCCTAGGACATGTTAGTGGATGGTGGCACATCATTTCATTTATCCTAAGTGTTCTAAATGATGGTTGATATGGGACCAATTAAATGATAGGTTATCGACACCAAGAGTTGACTAGCTTGCTTACGTACTAACTTAAACCTGAGACTTGACATTTTGAGTTTTCACTTTTCACTTGCTAGACTTGTATTTGATTGTCCTACTAAAGATTGAGGATGATGATCATTTATTATGAGTGATGTTATTGCGAATGAAAGTGAGATGAGACGGATGGATTTTTTCAAATATTTGGATGTTTTTAGAGTTTTTGCAATGTTTTGAGGCTATTTTTTGTATTTTTCAATATTTTACAAATGTTTTGATTTTCCTATATTCCAATGTTTTGGAGTTTTCTGATATTTTGACCGAGACTAACCTAAGGACCTATCCTAGGGGCCTCAAGATCTGATCAACAGATTAGCCTCGTCTACGTTATACACACAGAGACCACGTAGTTCGACTGACGAGTTGACCGATTTACAGATGACGATATACATGATGAGATTTCTATTTATTATGATAGACACCTAAAGGACTAACCTAAGTGTCTCGGGGGATGATCAAAGATAAACCTTTCCTACGTTCAAGGCTCAGAGACCCGTAGTTTGACAAGATAGCTTCTTTTTTTTACTTTTTGACTGACTTTTTGACCTGTTTTGGGATTTTGATTATTTTTTGATGTTTTTGGATTTTCTAATTTTTAGGACCTTTAAGAATATACACGAATCCGATCCGATGAGAACATTCCCCCAGTGTGATGCAATAGACTAATTCGATAAAGGAAGGACAGACTAACCTTGAGGATGGGCCGAGTAGTACTAGGAGGGATGATGATATGAAAACAGGACCAAGCTATGATGCAGATGCGGGTGGATGAGTGATGGATAGAGATCTGAATGTGATGGATTATGGAAACATGATGGATGGATGATGTAGAACAAGCCATAAAGATCCTGGTGGATGGAAAGCACTTATTTACACAAGGCACTTGTTTGCCAGGTTTTCACCAAGGTACTTGTCCAAAGTGCCACCGAAGTGATTTTCACTAGAGGACGATTTTTCTCTTCACTATTTTTTTTAATCCTTTTTCTGACTTTTTTGGATATTTTTCTTTATTGATTTTTTTTTTGTTGTCACCAAGACGCCTGTTTGCCAGGTTTTCACCAAGGTAACCATTTTTTCATGACATTTTCTGATTTTTTTTGGATTTTTTGGTTCTATACCTTGAAATATTTAGGCATAAAACTTTTTGAGATGGGAGCTATTCATAGGCTCTTGCAGAGGTTCCCCTTCGAGTGTTGATAACTAATATGCCCCTGATTTGTAACTTGCTATGATGAAAAATGGTCCCAACCAATTGGGTTCAAACTTGCCTTTGTTGCTTGGGTTTGGGACATTCTTTTGATTCTCCTTTAATACCAGTTCTCTGATTTGGAAAGTCCTACTTCTGATTTTCTTATTGTAGCTCCTTTTGAGTCTATTCTGATAGACTTGCAAATGATTCAAATCATCCATGCGCTACTCATCCAGTAGCTCTAGCTCATTTAGTCTTGATACCCGATACTCTTCATCCATTATGAGGTTTTGCAGTGATATCCTGAGGGATGGGAGCTTGATCTCAATGGGGAGTACCTCCTTTGATCTGTAGAGTAGGGAGAAGGGAGTGGCATTGGTGGGTGTGCGGATACTAGTTCGATAGGCCCAGAGGGCAGGATTAAGCTGCAAATGCCAGTCACGACCTGCATCATTGATTGTTTTCTTGAGGATTTTCAAAATGGTCTTATTAGTAGCTTTTGCTTGGCCATTGCCTTGGGGATAGTATGGGGTGGAGAAGCGATGTTGGATTTTGAATTTCTCGCATAAGTTGTGGACATCCTTATTTTTAAATGGTGTCCCATTATTTGAGATAATGACTTGTGGAACACCATAGCGACAAATGAGATAGTTCAGGATGAACTTTGAAATCTGCTTCCTAGTTATATATGTCATGGGTATGGCTTCCACTCACTTATTAAAGTACTCCATGGTAGTTATGATAAACATATGGCCATTAGATGAGGTGGGCATGATTTTTCCAATGAGAACGAGTCCCCAGTGCGAAAAGGGCCATGGTGTCATGATGGGATGAAGCTCTTGAGCTAGAGCATGGATGAGCTCCCCATGCTATTGACATTTTAGACACCTTCTAGCATAGTCATGTGCTTCTCTTTCCATTGCGGGCCAATAATACCCCATCCTCAGTAGTTTCTTGGCTATGGTCATTCCACTTGAGTGTGAGCCACATATACTATTATGTACTTCAATTAGAGTAGTCAATGCCTCCTCGGTGTTTAAGCAACGTAGTAGGATTCCTTCTATGCTTCTATGATATAGGGTATCTCCTAGGATGACGAATCTGGATGCCTTTTTGACAAAGGTTCATTTTAGGTTTGAGGGTAAGTCGGCAGGTATGACTCCTATTTGAAGGTATGTATAAATGTCATGGTACCAAGGATCACTAGGACCAATGATTTTGCACACAAATTCTGATTCTAGTACCTTGAATGTGGGCACGAGAAGCTTCTCTATCAGGAATTCATATTTTGGAATGTTGTGGGGGATATCCAGTAAGGATCCAATTGCTGCCATGGCGTCTATTGCTCTGTTGTTGGCTCTAGGAATCTGCTCAAATGTAATTTTGATGAAGGATTCTTTGAGAGTCTCCACCAATTTCTTGTATGGAGTGAGCTTGTCTTCCTTGGTCTGGTGTTTATCATTCACTTGATTTATTATCAATTGAGAGTCTTCCTATATTCTGAGAGCTATAATATTCCACTGCACTATTATTCTGAGACCTATGGTTAAGGCCTCGTATTCTGCAATGTTATTGGTGCAAGGAAATGCTAGTTTGTAGGACCTTGGTATGTAATCCCCTTGTGGGGTTATAAAGAATATGCCAGCTCCTGATCCATGCTATGTGTATGAGCCATCAAAGTACAGTTTCCAGTGGTCAACTACATTGAGATTGAGAATAGATTCATCTGGAAACTCTGAGATTAGAGGATTCTTTGAATAAACTGGTGCTTATGCAAGTTGATCTGTAATGACTTGACCTTTGATTGCTTTCCTCTCCACATATTCAATGTCGTATTCTAACAGTATCATCACCCATTTGGCCATTCTTCCTTTGAGCATTGCTTTTGACAATAGGTACTTGAGAGGGTCAATTTTGGCAATGAGTTTTATTTTGTGTGCCAACATGTAATGTCTAAATTTCTATGATGCAAACACTACCGCTAGGCATGCTTTCTCTATGAATGAGTATTTTATCTCATGCCCAAACATTGTTCTATTGATGTAATAGATAGCCCTTTCTATTCCATTTTCGTCATGGTGAGCTAGGAGAGCTCCAAGGGATATTTTTGTTGCTGATACATAAAGAATCAATGGTTTTCTTGGGATTGGTGGCATTAAGACTGGTGGTGTCAGTAGATATTCTTTGATTTTATTGAATGCCTCTTCACACTTGGTATCCCATTTGTACACTACTCCCTTGTGGAGTAGGTGAGAGTATGGGTTCTATTTGTTAGCCAGCTATGCTATGAACCTTCGAATGGATTGGAGCCTACCTTGGAGACCCCTCAATTGCTTTAATGTTTTTGGTGCCTCTATTTCAAGGATGTCTTTTACCTTTGCTGGATCTACCTCGATAGCCCTCATTGAAACTATATATCCTAGCAATTTTCTCGATTGTACTCTGAAGACACACTTCTTTGGGTTTAATCTAACCTTGTACTCTTTCAACCTGTCAAAAATGGCACTTAGGGTTGCTATGTGATCTTTTCTCTTTCTGTACTTGGCTATAATATCATCAACATAATCTTCAACCGTCTTATGGATCATGACATGGAATATCAATGTCATGGCCCTTTGGTATGTTGCTCCTGCATTCTTTAAGCCAAATGGCATCATATTCCAACAGTAGGTCCCCCATGGACAAGTGAAAGTTGTCTTATGTTGGTCCTCTTTAGCTATCATGATCTAATTGTATCCTGAGAATTCATCCATTAGTGACAACATTTCATGTATGGCTATCATATCTACTATCATGTCAATGTTTGGAAGTGGGAAGTCATCTTTTGGACATGCCTTATTCAAGTCTTTGAATTCTATGCAGATTTTGATGCCCCCATCAGGTTTTGAGATAGGTACCAAGTTTGACACCCATTTTGGATAATCTATCGGTCGGATGAATCTTGCATCTAATAGCTTTTTTAGCTCCATTTTGACTAATAAGGCAATCTGAGGGTGCATTTTTCGAAGCTTTTGTTTAACAGGCTTTGCTTCTGGATATACTGCTAAGTGGTGGACCACAATTTTTGGATCAAGTCCTGGCATGTCGACATAGCTCCATGCGAATTTTATCTATCTTTCTCTTAGGAGGGCTGCTAGGAGCTCTTGTTCTTCTGATAATAATGATTCCACATATAATGTGATGTGTGGGGTTTCTTTTGTTCCTAGATTGACCGGGTTGCACCTTTCTTACAGGACTACTAATTTTTCTTGATGAATAGCTCTAGAAGGAAGATTGAATCCCCCATCCTCGAGCGCCTCAGAGAGGTTTTCACCGTTGGATGCATCCTTTCTTTTTACTTTTTTCTAGTTGGAGAGTGCCATAGTGTGGTTTTCACTCAAGGACTTAGATATTATTCTTAATTTTTCACTTTTGCGACTGAAGGATTCAATCATTTCCCCATAATAAGCATGTGTGTCCATCTCAATTATGAACCCTGCTTTGTGATCCCCACATGGAATGTTATCCCTTAGTCCCATGAATTTTGAGAGCACCTCATCATTTTTTAATGTATCAAGAACTGGTGGTCCTCGTTGGTCATAGTCGATGAGTTGGGGGTATACTAGGCAGATTTCATGATATTGGTGGTCTGATTCAAAAGATAGGGTGTTGATCATGAACAAAGTGGTGTCCTCAAAAATCCTAGGTAGATTGGATGTGGGATCCTTGTCGTCACTACTACTACAAATGTCGGTTATATCAAATGTAAAGTTATCTATGACTCTACCTATGGATACTAGTAATCGTAGTTCTAATGTGGTTGGCTGAGGAGGATTATTAACCATTCTAACTAGAGGACTTCGACCACATATGGTTATACTCAGAGGGGTACATCCAAGGCCAAGATTTGTTATTGCTTGCATCTCTGGAATGATAGGTATTATAAGCCCATTGTCATTTCTCCCAAGTCTTTGATTTCTGTCATAGCCCATTGTGAGCATCATTTGCAGACCCTTGCTTCTGTCATCCATTGGTAAATCAGCTACTAGTCTTTCATCTTGATATAGCATATGAGATGGATCTGCCTCAATAACTTATTGGCCAAGGTCACCCCACCTTGTGAAGTTGGGATAGTCTTCAGGAGATGTTTGAGATGTGGAGGCTTCATTTAATTTTGGACGTCCCCATGATCTAGGAGATTGTGGTAACTCTCCTACCACAAAATCATTTTTAGGGATCGTGTAGTTTCCACGATCATTATCTTGGATGATGACCTTAATGTCAGAGATGGTGGGAATGGTGGGAGTGACGGGTGTCTCTATCGCAGAAGTGGATGTGAGATTGGCGGGATTAATGTATGGTGTAGATGGACCCTCATCATTTTTTGGTACTTGGGGGATTTTATAGTACTTTGCTTCAAGGCTTTTGCAATAGGAGAAGGGTTCGAGATCTCTGTGGATGGTGACTTCTTGTCCCTCGTGTGTGAATTTCACACATTTATGGAAAGTTGATGCTACTACCCTCATTGCATGAATCTATGGGCATCCTAGGAGGATGTTATATGACAAGTCGAGGTCCAAGACCTGACAAGTGGTTTCCATGATAGCCATCCCTACTTGAATAGGGATTTTGATTGTGCCCTAGGACACTCTTTCTTGATCATCATATGCTCTTATTGTGATACCCTTTCCTTTGTCGATAGAATCCTCTAAGATTTTCAATTATTTGATGAACTTGAGAGAACATATATTCAAACTCGCACCTCCATCCACCAAGATCCTTTTGACTTTTCTCTTATGTACTATGACTTCCAAGTGAAGCGTACGGTTGTGAGATGGTTGAGCGAGGAAATCCTGGTTAGAGAATGTGCGGAGATTTGGTGTAATGATATTTCCAACCATAGCTTGGAATTATTCTGCATCAAGATCTGCGGGGACAGTGGATGAAGCCAACGCTTCCTCAAGGATTTTCCTATGGGAAGATGAAATTTTTAGCAACTCCATGATGGAGATTTGTGCTGGCGTTCTTTTGAGTTGATCTAGGACATTGTAGCCATTAGGGATAGATCTAGATGTAGGGATTATATTTGGCTAGGATGATCTTGTGATGGTAACTTTGTTGTCTCTTGTGGTGACTCCACAATCGGCATGGGCACCTTTGATGGTGATGACTGTGTAGTATTCATCTAGGGAAGCAACGACAGTTTTGTACACATGATTCACATGTGTGTGGGTGCCTTTCCCTTTATCAATGTTGTTATTATTCCCTTTATTGCCATGGTTAGGCATCAGATTCATGTATATCTTAAGGTCTTGGTTTCCTGTTGGTTGTTCCATGTTTAAAATCCTTTGATCAATGAGATCTTGAATTATGTTTTTTAATCTCATGCAACTGTTCATGGTATGGCCTTTTATTTTATGGAATTCACAAAGTTGATTCTCATTATACCAAGGAGGTTTCACATCTGGTTCTTGGTAATTCTCAAAGGTAGGAGCCTTGATGAGTTTTTCGTTTATCAGCTTCTTCATTATGACTTCAAGTGGTTCCCCCAAAGTAGTATACTTTTGTTTGGGGTAAGTTTTGTTCCATTGGGGTGGTCCCCTTTGATCATTGAGATTATTGATTATTTGATTGTTGCTTGGTTGTTGTGTTGTTTGATGATTGTTTTGGTGTTGGATTTGGATTTTTGGTGCAGGAGTGTTTTGGCGAGGAGCACTAATGACAACTTTGGCATCAACGATGCCATCATTGGTAACATTTTTGTTCCTTTCCCATGTGTGAGGTTTATCATTGTAATTGGCGGGTGGGCGATTATGTTGTTGTTCGGGGTATGAAGTTGATCCTGCGGGTTGTGTCATAAGGGCTCATTTGATACTGAGTGCCTTGGAGATCAACTAGTCATATGTGGTGATCCCTTGTACCTTGAGATGCAATACCAATAGGCCGTCAAGGTTGGATATGACATTGCAAACTTGTTGTTCCTTAGGCATGGTCCACTTACTCCGATTGGCCTTGGATCGCCATCATTGTAGGAATGAAGCGAATGATTCATTCTTACCTTGCATTAGAGCTGAGAGTTCTTCTAGACTGACATCCATTGCGATATTGCATGCATAATTTTTAATGAATGCGTCTATAATTTCTTGGAATGTTCTAATGCCTATAGGTAGGCGAGAGAACCATTCCATAGCATGGCCAGCCAAACTCCTACGAAATAGCTGCATCAGATAAGTATCGTCGTATGCGACTTCCATGCAATGAACCTGGAATTCCCTGATGTGATCTTCAAGGTTTCCCATCCCTCGATATTTGTCAAGCTTGGGGATCTCAAATCCCTTAGGGAATGGTTTCATCACAAGGCTCCTGTCAAATGGATAGGGACACAAGTTGCTTGGTGTTTTTGTGGTTCGCCCTGATTGAAGATCAAGCACTTGTTGCGAGAGAAACTTGATTTGTTTTGTTACATCATTTTGCAGATCAGGGGGTGGGATGCAAGTGTTCTAGGGTGTTTCGATTGTGGGTTGGATGGGTGGGTTGGATGGTGTGTTGTTTGATGGTATTTGCATATTTTTTCGAGCTAGGCATGCTTGCACTTGCTGTTGTATGAACAACGCTTCTTGTTGATATTTTTGTTGTTGTGCTAGGATTTCTTATTGTTGTTGTGCTAGGATTATCTGTTGTTGAGCTTGTTATTGTTCTAACAATGCCTGTTGTTGGGCTGCTAATTGGGTTGCTTCTTGCTACTTTTGATATTGCTTTATTGCTTGTTGATATGCTTGTTGTGCTGCTTGTTTTTGTGCAAGAAGTTGTGCCTATGCTTGTGCTTGCTATGCTTGATATTTTTCCTGAGCTTGAGCTTGTGCTTGTGTTGCTTGTGCTTGTGTCACTCGTTGTTGTAATAGAATTTGGGCTTGAGCAGCCTTTTTTTCTTGTAATGCAGCTTGGGCTACTTGAGCAGCTTGCACAGCTTGAGTGGCTTGTTGTTGTTGTTGTTGCAATAACGTGTGGGCTTGTGCAGCTTGTTGTGCCTGTAATGCGGCTTGAGCTGCTTGGGAAGCTTGCACAGCTTGAGTGGCTTGCTGAGCAACTAGTTGTGCGGCTTTTTGCACTTGCACTTGCAGGAATCCCCTTTGATAAGCAGCTTGCTGAGCTGCTTGCAATGCCATGTGGTTTTGGCTTGATATGCTAGAAGTTAGTGGTGGTGGGGGTGGTGGTGGATTCAGAATGGTGTTTGTTGTGGTAGTGAGCGACGATGTCGTGTTGATGGTTTGAGTGGTGAATGGTGTTGATGTGGTTGGACCTTTAGAGACCATGCTTTGAGATGTTAGGGGGGTGGTTGATGATGTCACGATTGCTTGTGTAGTTGTCATATGTTGTGATATCGATGTTTCAAATTTTGTCAAAATTCTGATGCAATAATAGCGACGAACAACCGTCAAAATTTCAACGGACGGTCGTCGAAAATTGGGTCAAAATCTACCAGTGACTTATGTAATGGATTTTGGGGTATGTTTTGTTCCAAGATGGTGTTTTCATCCAAGTCTTGATTATTAACAAGGGGGTTTGTTTGAATAGCATTAAGAAATGCATTTCCCTTACTGACATTGGGTTGGGTTGGAGCAAAAGATGTTATGATTTGTAGAATGTTTTGAGTGATGCTTTGGGATGGGGGTGTAGATGAGATGGGAATGGTGGATGAGATTGGAGGAAAAGGTGTCTCCACTATAGTACTCACGTCGAAATTAGAAGGTAATTTGGCCCCTTGTTTTGCTAGTTCAAGCATGTATAGTGAAGGGTTAAGCCTCATCATGATGTTGATGATCTTATGGTTTTCTGGATTTTGGAGCATTTCGGTTATTTCCTCATGTGACATCCCAAAGGTAGGATCCTCTCCTTCAATTTCTTCTTGTGGATTTTGTGATGATGAGATAGTCAAAGGATTGCTTGATTCGACAGGATTCATTTCAACATTTGTTTGGCTTAGATCACTTGAAGCAGGTGTTTCTTTGTCGGCTTCCATGTTCTTCTTGTATTGAGATCTAGTTTGAACCATAAAACAAGGATCAATTTTCAAGAATATGGGAGATGAATCTCTTAATTCTTTGGATTGATCTTTACTTTATGCACAAAAGAGAAAATTTTAGGATATCTTAAGGATCAAAAGGTGATATGACGATGCTGCAAGAGATGGATGATGTCTATGTTTTGATCTTTTGATAAATCTTGAGGGGAATGCTAGAATTTTAGGACTTTTGGATATGTTTTTGGATTTTTATTTTTGATTCTTTGGATTTTCCCTTGATTTGATTGATTTTGGTTTGCTTTGATTTGAAAAAATAGACCCTAAGATGTTGGATGATTATCTAAGGGGTAGATTTGTTCAAAAGGTGATAATTTGAATATGTGTAGGGAGAAGGATGCATCTACCCACACCTATTCAAACAAGATGATAATTTAGCCAAGAATACGAAGAAGGATGCATCTACATATACCTAGCTAAACAAGATGTTTTGATAACTTTGACTACGTATATGCAAAAGGATGCATCTACACATACCTAGCCAAGGATGATTTGATAAAGATTTCAAGGATTTTGTTTGAAGGATTTGATGATTTTGATTTTTGCCAAAAATCCTAGCATGAAGGATAGTTTTCAAGATTTCCCAAAAGGTGATGATGAGATGATTTTTGGTTTGATGTTTGAAGGATGGATGAAAAAGATTCTTTTGTTCCTAAGATGTACTTAAAAAAGACACTTTGTTTGCCTAGACCTCGGTATTGAAGAACATGCAATGCTTCTAAGGACCTCTATAACTAAGAAGCAGTTCAAATTGAGAATACATTTCGGGATTGTTCAAAGGAATGAGCCTATAGAACCTTGTGAAATTTTTTCCTATCTTGAAGTATTGCTTTTGATTGCACTTTCTTTTGTATTTCTTGATGATCTTTTGGGTGTGATTTCTAAATTTTGACCTTTTTGGAAATCATGAGGCTTCAACACATGTGAGAGTCAATTTTGTTATTTTTGCTTAGTGAATTTATTTTACCACAAACACTTTCTTTGATTAGGTTTCCAAACTAGATGTCCAATGTCTTAATTTCTTTGAAATCCCACAAAGTATGTTATGTGGAAATTTGATGAATTCAAGGCAAGGGTTACCTATTGTTTAACTTTAGTAGACAAATTGAGATGTAATCCAAGTGTTTAGAAACCTTTAAGGATAGAATCCCAAGGGAAAGCAATAACACATGAATTGATTCAATTTTATTTGTCTCCTAAAGGGTTTGAAGTCTTGATGATGATGCTCAAGTGTTTGTTTCCAAGATATTTTCGAACAAGCAAATCATTTCGTAACCAAGAATAAGTACAACCCTATGGATATGGAAGACAACATTTGTTGAGTCCCCACTTGGATAAGTCCAGCTACACTTATCTTTACCGAATGGTTAGATGCTTGACCCCATTGGCTCCCCTCCACGACACTCACTTATATGGGGCAGCCAAGCATCAACACCCATGAAACTCCCATGGCATGCTTTCCATTTATACTAAAGACCGTAAAAGTGTGGGGAGGCTTCAGATCGACCGTTCTTGCACCAACAAATAGATCAAGGATTTTGGAAATTATAAAACATGGGTTTTAATTAGGACTTTCCATTTGTGGAGATTGACCCATACGGTAAGAGTCCCTTTTCAAATCCATTTCGTCGGAGCCAACTGCGTGATATTGGCGTTTACTCCAATACCCACATTTATATCCCAGTTGGAAATACTCTTGGCTATAGAGTGTTACCGATTGATTTGTTCCCTTGGATGAGTACTTTTTCCCCAAGGTAGGCCCTCTAAGATAAACAAAAGTGAATAAACTTATTCATAGTTCGATCGACCCTTGTTTAGAAACAAAGGGAGAACACATGCAATAAGTTCATTCACACTCGCACAAGATTTTGTTCAATTTTTAAACCCAAAAAAAATGAAGTGTGGAGGTGATTGCTTTATCTCAACCTAAAATCACAAAAAAGGTCTTTTGATTCTCAAGATCGCTATAAAGCACGAGAGAAGCACATACGTCCTTTTTCAATGAAGTTATTTTAAGTAAGCCATCACGAAGATAAAGTTACACTTGTTCATTTTAAAGCCACAAAGCAATTGTGAGTTCTTTTTAAAGCACCAAAGGACAAATGAGAGTTTTTTTGTTCAATTGTTAACCAAAAAAAAAAAACAAACTCTAGTAAGTTGTATTCCTAATGTTCGTTTTAGGCCTTTGCAAAAATTGAAAGGGTTCTTTTTAAAGCCCAAACGAAATTAGTGTCCTAAGCCAAAAAGGAAGAACAGTTTCCTAAGAGTGTTAAACAAACACTAAAGTGTTTTAAAACACTTTGATTTTGTGAAATATCATCATCATGCTTCTCCTTCTTTTGTTTTCAATTGATCCAACCTACAAGAAAGAAAACTAGTCAGATTCTACAAAATACAGAGGTTAAAAAGCAGAAAATAGAAGATAAATTTATCATTTGACAAAATGCACGTGCTAAAATGAAATTTCAACTTTTTACTCCCTGTCAGTGGCGCAACCCGTGACTGCATCAGAGTTTGATTTCTCCAGTGGTGTTGTATAGCGCCGCTTACCATTCAGCGGTGCTTTGTATCGGACCAGTGGGCTCAAATGTGTTGCCCTTTTTCCAGCATCGTTGTTTGATTTTTTTGAAAATTCTCGCAGGTTACATTGGTCAAGCGACACGGTTTGAAATTCAAAATCTTGGGCGGAAAGACTTCAGCGTCGTAGTTTGCATTTATAGTAGTGCTATATGGCGACACTGGAGAACCAGCGGTGTTGAATAGCGACGCTGAACCTATAAACAAAGAAAAATGTGTGAATTTGATAAAAAAACATGATTGAATGTTGAGATTGCCCTCCTTCTAGCGCCAAATGTGCAAACCCCAATCCTAATACCTGCAAAACAATAAGAACAAACACATTAGATTATAGAATGCAAGCAAGAACAAGGATTCCCCATGAAATCCATTCACAAAGCTTAAATTAGGAAAAACAATGAAGAACACAATGAGAAAGCAATAAAATAGATTGAATCCTAATTAAACTAGCAAACTCATGATCCCATGGGGGAATTGGTGCCAATTTGATGTGAAAATTGGCCCATTCCCAATTCCTATGATGCAAGATTGATGTATGTTGATGAATGTTGATGAGTGATCCACTTTGTTGATGCTTGATGAGTGCTCCAATGGAAAAACCTGCATAACCTAGCTATGATTCAATGATATTGGATGGAAATGTCTAAATATTTGAGCATAATAACTTTACTCAAATTGTGGATGATAGAATGAGGAGATGAGCTTTTTATTTATAGAATACCAAGATGGATGAATGTCCAAAATAGAGCAATGTGGGACTAACATTCATCCAATAGCAAGATGCCACTTGTCAACCTATGAGTGGATGGAGGATGTGCAAGTTTTGAGGATTGTGCCAATAAATGCCTATTTTTGAATTTTGAATTTGTTGAAATGACATGCAAAAGGGAAGCAAAAATGCATTAAATGCCACTTGGCTCAAGGCAAAGGACATGTAAGATGGAGTTAATGCCTTGTTGGATGTACATGTCAACTTAGATTTTGAATTCAAACTTGGAGAATATTCCTTAAAAGATGCCTTGTTGAGGAAATAGAGATTTAATAAATCAAATAAGTCTATTTTCATGTGCAAGTGGGAAAAGCTAGAGGATGGGACATGATAAGAGATTAAATTAATCCAAGTTAATTAATTTAATGAAGGGGGTTAGATGATGTCACCTATTTGACTTAAATTTGTGGATTTATTTAAATCAAATAATGAGAAGAATGTGATAATAGATTAATTAAATAAAGATTTTGATTTATTTAATTAAAAGAGATGATGGTTAGATTAAATTAAATAAGGTTTTAATTTATTTAATTTAATAGATAGATTTTAGAGATTTAATCAAATAAAATAGATTATTTAATTAAATAGGATAATTGGATCAAGATGATTAATTTAATTATCAAGAAGAGGTGACTTAATTAGATAATTGGTTTATTTAATTAAGAGAGGAATATTGATGAATTTAATCAGATAGGGGAATTTGATTAAATGGTTAGACCGAGGGATGATTCAGGATGAAACTATGTTAGTGGTCAGGATTAGATGCACAATGTCAATCAGTATCAGATTGTGACGATGCAAGAAATGAAAAAAGAAAGTTTGTAGTGGACAAAAGAAACTATGTGGACCTTCAGGTCAGAGATGGAAGAAAGCTCAAATTTGGGAAAGACGTCCCGCATCATGATAAAGAAAGACTCGTCGAATTCTACAAAAGGTATGAAGGAGTAGTTTCCTGGTCATATGATGACCTTAAGGGATACGATCTTGACATCATCCAACATACAATAGAGTAACAAAAGGTGTCAAACCAGTCCACCAAAAATGGAGGCCAATGAACCTGAAGATCAGGGCCATGATGACACAAGAGTTGACAAAGCTAATTCAATCTCAGATCATCTTCTCAATAAAGCACAACACATGGGTATCTAACTTGGTCCCAGTCTAAAAGAGGAATGGAGATATCCACTTATGTGTTGACTTTCGAGACCTGAACAGACCATCCCTAAAGGACCATTATTCGCTCCCTTCTATGGAGACAATCTTGCAAATAGTGTCAGGGTCAAAATGTTTTCTCTGCTGGATGGCTTCTCTAGTTACAATCAAATTTAGGTCAAAGAAGAGGACTGACATAAGACAATGTTCACTACCAAGTGGGGAATGTTTGCATATGCTAAAATTCCTTTTGACCTTCCAAATGTAGGAGCCACTTTTTTGCGAGCAATGGATATCACTTTCAGCGAATTGATTAACAATATTATCCTAATCTATTTGGATGATCAAATTGTTTTCTTGAAACATAAGGATGATCATTTCAATCACCTTGAGATGGTTTTCAAAAAATGCTAGGAGTTTGGGGTATCCCTGAACCCGAAAAAATGTGTTTTCAGGGTGTTGCAAGGAAAGCTATCGGGACACGTAGTGTCCAAAGAAGGAATTGCAATTGATCCCAAATAGGTGAAAGCAATCAAAGAGCTTCCCCTACCAGTCAACAAAAGGGGATTCCAATCCTTCCTAGGGAAGGTAATTTTTGTGAGTAAATTCATTTTAGATTTTGCAGGGATAATCAAACCAATCACCCTGATGTTGAGAAAAGGCCAACTATTCAAATGGACTAAAGAGGCTAGAGAAGCCTTCGAGAAGGTTAAGGATGGTAATTCCTCAGCTCATGTACTAGTCAATCCAGACCTATCGAAGGACTTCATAATTTATGTATTCAGTAGTAAGTCAAGCATTACTACTGTTTTAATGCAAAAAGATGATAAAGGGAGAACATTCGATAGCATTCCACTCCCAAACCCTAAAGGAATATGAGATGCATTACAACTTTGTTGAGAGGCAAGCTTTCACAATAGTTAAGGGACTCAAGAATTTTTGGCACCTAACACTAGTAGAATTTGGAAAATAAATGACTACATGACTAAAACTTTTAGTCATGTGATTAACACTAGTAGAATATTGCAAATAAATGACTAATTTGGTCATTTATAACTGACTAATTTGGTCATCGGGTAAAATCACAACTAAATGACTAAATAAATGACTAATATAGACAAATAAAAATGACTAAATAAATGACTATTACTCCTCTATTCTTTTTTCTTTCGAATTTGATCATAATCAATAGAGTTTAAGCCCCCCTCATGGGACCCCTACCTAAACAGGCCATTTATAATATAATTTTTAAATTATATTATATTAATAATATTTATATTATAATATAATATAGTATTTATGATACACTATATTATAATATTATAATATTATATTATATTATATTATATTATAATATTATTATTATTTTGATTTGTAGTAGCATCTGAAGCTGTGAATTTATGTTGATAATAGAAAAATGTTACATCTATTCCATTCATCCCCATAAGGGCCATTTACAAAATTTGGCTTTTCACCATTGATTTGAAAATTATAGAGAAAGCAAGCGGACAAAACACCAACCACCAAAACACTATTCACCCTCCTATCACACAATCACCTAAGCATCATCATAGAATTGGCCAGAGCCCACCAAGTTTGCAAAGGCACGACACCATTCCATGTTGACCACTGCGTCCAAACCCAATCGTCGACTCAAGAACTCATAACCCACTGATGCCCACTGCATATGACACTGCAACTCTTCTCCTTTCAAGTATAGAATGAAAGGATTCCATTCCACTTCTAAGCCTCGATCAAATATTCGAACCATGTCATCTGGCCATGGCAATCCAACTCTAGGTAGAGCTACTACAACAGTGTCGATCTCTCCAACCAGTATTGAGCCCTTAAAAACCCAACACAACAATAGAAAACATCTCTCCTTTGGTAAATCCATGTCAATTAGTGACGCCAAAAACTTGGAAGAAATGTCTAAACTAGCTCTCATGCGATTTCTTGAGAAGCAGTATGCCTTCCCAAGCACCATTCTCATTGCTTCCAAACACAGAATGTCCTTATTGCGACAAATATTTTTGAGCCGTTTATTTGAGATGAAGCCGAGAAATGCAACCTCCTTCTTGGAGCTTTTCAGCTTGATTGGCATATCCATTAATTTTATGCCCATTGTTATATTGATTTGCTTGATAAATAGAGGGCTAACCTGAATCCGCATTTATCGTCAGCCGCCAGTTTTATCCCACATTGTCCTTTCAGTTGCAAATTGGGTGGATCACGTAGATAATTCAATTAATACGCATGATTCTTCGTCTCCACTATTACCAAATTCCCAATTAGAAAATTTAATGTTTGTACTCAATGGTTATCTCTAGATGTGTTCTGCAGGCTAGCACTGCTTCGGGTTTCTCACAAGGAAACTTTCGTGTACTCCCAATTTACCTGTATAATTATGTGCCATCCTGAAAGAAGAGCCAACCCTTTCCAATTGAATGTCCTTCGCTTGCTCTAGGGAGGCATTATGGATGCTTGTTTTCTCACTTGCCAAGTGTCAAGGCCCATGAGCCAAATCTAGCCATTCTAACATAGACAAGAATCCCTAATGAAACGTGGGCCAATATATTATAATATTATTATGTAATATTATATTATAATATAATATTATAATATTATATATATTTATATTATATAATATTATAATATTATAATATAATAGAATATAATATTACATTAAATATTATATTTATATTATATTATTAATATTCCATTGCAAAAAAAATAGTGGGCTTAATGGGCAGGCATAATGGGTGCCATAATTTTTGTTTTATGGCCAATAATTTTCATTTTAATAAACATACTCTAAACCCCTCGAAACCTTATTTTCAGGTTGCAGCTCACTAGGAGAAGTGAAAGGTCAAAACCAACGAGGAAGAGTTTGGAGGAGGCGAAACCAATAGCAATGAGGAAGAGTTTGTAGGAGGAAAAACCAATAGCAGCGGGGAAAGTGGCAAAATCTGCAAGTAAAGGATTCCCTAATATTAAAATTTAAATGTGCTCAGTATTAGTATTAGGATCTTCTGTAATTTTCAAGGATGCATGTTAAAATCTAAATGTGCTCATTATTAGGATCTTGGCCATAATTTTCATTTTAAAAAATACTCTAAAACCCCGGGTCGCCAAATTGGAGAAGTGGGGTGCGTATCTACTGGCTGAGGTGTGGTTAATCCAAGAAATAAAATTTCATTTTCCCTGCCAATACACCTTCCCATGTTGGTGTTAATTCATATGTGAGACCAAAAACCAAACGCTACTAACTTTTGAAGCAAAATATAGTGAAAATAAAAAGTTCAATTAATTTCCAACTTGTGAGATAGTTGGGCATGGAGTTTGGAGTCATCAAAAATAAAATGAATATTCCTCAAAGCTTCCAATATCTATACCTTATCTTGGCGTGAAACTTCAAGTGGATGGCGTGGCATTTGGAGTATTATTTTACATACTTTTAAGCCATTGATTTCCTTCAAAAAGGAATCATTCCATCTTCCTAGAGAAACAAGTTAGAAATGTTAGTAATGGAATAATACTAGCACTTGCACCTATAAGAGGGTCAAGAGATTCGCCGATAGAAAATTAAATGTAAAATTTAATTGAAGATTCACTTTGGTAATGAAATTAAATAAATAGTTTTTGTTACTTGTTAAAAGAAAGTAGTTGTGGTTTGTGATTTCAATACAAATGTCCTAATTCCATAGGTGTTATACCCTGAATCTCATTGATGGATTCATCAATAAACATTAGGAGCCCAATGTGATTTTCTACAATTTGACAATGATTAACGACAACCCTAAACCATAGGTAAGACAAAATCAAATGGCATGAACCCAAAAGCACCAATCACTACATTAACATTCCCAAAGAAAGGTAGCATTTTTTCCAAAAGTGTGGCAATGGCTACTGTTGTCCTTAAAATCAATCCGGGTAACAAATTTTGTTGAGAAAATCTTTCCATTTTAACATCTGCAGATTTTCATTCTAGGACTTCAAATGTTGGTTGCAAATAGACCTGGCAAGTTCAGTGTCAAAAGCAAATGAATTCCATTTCCTGCTCACAACTGATGATGGATTGATAAGTTACAATCCCAAACATTTTATCTCTACAAATTGATTCTTAGTTTTGCTCAAGAGAAGTGGGGATAAATTAATCCAAAGCTTTTATAAACTAGTGGGATCTAAATAGATCTAATCTCTTTAACTCTTCTTTAACTCTTTGGAACTTTTATCTTCTTTCAACTATGCACTTCACCCTTATTTTCTTCTTTGAAACATTTCAAGGCTGTATTGAATTAATAACTAAACAACTGCAATAATTCTTCAATTGTCTCACCATTCCAACTGCAAATACTTGGAGAAACACAAACAAGTTTTCCATGACTAAAAACCATTTGGGAAGAAACAGAGGCCCCTCATATGGGACAAAATTGCTAAAGATGATTCCTTTTTCCTTGTTGCCAAATGTCCAGTAGCCTGAAATTTCCAAAGGAGAAAGTGGACACCACCACTACATAACATATAGACAATCCTTTGACCTGATAGTCTTTTAACATGCTAGACTGCTCATATCCCTACAAAATTTGAAAATCCTACCATGTTTCCTCCATTGTATGAGGTGCACCCAAGCTTCATTTTACTTAGATCAGAAAGATAAGTTTCCAAGGCTTTAGGTTTAAATAGAACTCATTATTTCTTTGTTTATAAACAAGTTATTTTCCGTATAAATTTCAATTATCTTCTTGACAAGTGTAGAAGCATTTTCTCATATTCTACAAAGAGAGCAATGTCATGCTAGACAAACATTCTTGAATAGTATAGACCTGAATCTGCAAGTATCTTTAAGCCCTTTGCTACAGATTGTAGCTTTCACATTTAACATAACAACATGGCATCATGTCCTTTATTAGACCATCCATTCTAACAACCAAATTTCAAAGAGCGTTGGAGAGATTAAACAAATTAACAAATGCAACTATCAAAGAAATTATATTGGCAACCTATCACAGCTACAAGACTTGAACATAGAAGACTATAGAGGTTTAAATAACCTTCTTGATTCCATTGGCAACCTATCACATCTACATCACTTGAAAATAGAAAGTTGTTGAGGTTTAAATAACCTCCCCAATTCCATTGTCAACCTCTCACAACTACAACACTTGAATATAATAGGAAATTTTAAAGGTTTAAATAACCTCCTTGATTTTGTTGACAATCTATCACAACTGCAGCACTTAAAAATAAAATATTGTCAGAGTTTAAATAACCTCCTTGATTTCATTAGCAACCTGTCACAACTGCAACACAACACTTGAACATAGAAGGGTGTGGACATTTAAATAAGCTCCCTGATTCATTTGGTAGCCTGTCACAACTGCAACACTTCAAAATAGAAGGGTGTGGACATTTAAATAAGCTCCCTGATTCCATTGGAAACCTATCATAGCTGCAGCACTATTCTCATGCAGTCTTTGTTGCAACACATTTTTCTTTCAAAATATAATCAAAGATCTCAGATATTAAGGAATACTAAATGAAGAAATGCCAAAATATAGTGCATTTGGTTGATTTCTATTGACTTAATAGAGCTAAGTATATAGTGAAACCCTCTAGGCATAGGTCAGCTGAGTGGTTTCTACTTCTAATTGGGAATGCGACAAAAAATGGGATTGTTGTAAGAGTTTTGGGCATGTTTTCATTTCTCTCCAAGATTCGAAACCTTGTTATGGGACTGTTGTTCATCTAACAACAAACAAGTTATGTCAAGATGTTGAACAATCTATTGGTAAGATTTAAAAGAGTTACTTTGTACCACAGTCAAATTAGAGTTTGATTATTGATTCTGAAATGTGGTTATAGTTAGTTTTTTTAAAAATCCTATGCAGCTTATTGATTCACAACTTGTTTACATTTTTCTAGATGTATACTTTATCCCCCTCTGCATGCTATGAATTATGTTGGAAATTCTTGAAAATTTAGAAGTCAATATGTTAGATTAACAGTTATACCAATTTTCATTGCAGCCTAATGTGGAGTTGTTGCTTTTGAAATAATAATCACTATTGTCGTTGTTGGTTGATTTTGGAGGATGAAAGAACATAGAGATGATGGCCTTTCTATAATTGGTCAAACTATTGTGCATCATCGATGGAAATCATCTAGTAACATAAAAAGTCAAATGATTGAATGATTTTGGATTGATCTTTGCTTGTTTATCTTTATGTGTTGAAACATTTATAGTTGTCATATCAACCTCTACAGTTCAATATTTTAGATATTAAAATTCAAACTCGTATGGATTTTTTTGCTTGAGATCCATGTTGTTAATAAAACTTAGTTATTTAGTGGTAGGAAGCAGACCTTCAATTTATGTGTAACTTATGCCTTTATTTATTATGTGAATGGGCATGTGTAACATCTTCTAAAAAGAAAGATGCTTCACCTTATTAGAAATGGAACTCAAGATCTGAGAGAATAGTGCTAACCCTTCCATATTTGGTAGCCTAATCCTTCTGAATAATAGTGATGCTCTTTTCTAGATACTTGTGTAAATTTTCATAGTATCCATATTCCATTGCAGTTTTCCTTTAGTTGCAAGATAATTTGAAAGTCCTTGAGTTTTTGCTGTCATTTATAAAGTGGTTGTTTTACGTTATCTAAAATTTTGAGCTATGTTTACTTATCTTTATTTTCTCTGAAGTAGCACAAATAGTGTATGAAGTAAATTGATATTAATTGAGAATTGTCTACTTTGTGTTAATTTGTTCTGATTTATTTGAAATGGCATTTTAAAAAAGTTGCCTATTGTTTATTATTTGTTTTTCTAGAGTTTTTTGTTCTAGGAGCCTATTTGTGACACATGCATGAAAATTTTGGTAGGAATATTTGCTTCAATGATGGGAATGAAGTTCTTTACTGACTACAAAGTAGAAGATAGTAGATTAAGTAGGGAAATGAGTAAATGTGGAGGGAAAAAGAATGAATGAGATTGTATTTATAGATGAAAAAATGAGAAAAGTAAAAAAAATATGAAATAATGTCCTCACAAAAAAAAAGGGAATACAAAAAAAAAAAGTAAATGCAAGCAAAAGAGAAATATTGAATAATGAAAATCTCAAGTGAATGGAAAAAACAATGAAAAGAAAAAGTAGACTTGTAAGCATGAAAATATGAAGGTAGAAGTAGTTGATGTGAACAGATGTGTAAGTCTGAAAAAAGTGGTTAAAGATATTGTGAGTTCTCTAAAATAGAATTAAATAAAAAGCACAATGCTAAAGGAATGGAGAAGCTATCTGATTTATTGCACAAAATAATTGTATGCTTCTGATGATTATGCCAGGAAGGCTCTGCATGGCATCACATGAGAAAGTTGGTCTTTCTAGGATGCATGTTAAGCTCATGATTGGAGATAGAAGTACGTAAGCAACCGTGTTTTAAAAAAATATAATTCAAAGTGGAAGGTGTTGAGAAGTCTCCAAGTGGTACTAGTGAGAAATATTTTTTGTCGTTATTTGTGTACACAATTCTCTTAATTAGCCGATAGGCTATATATAGAGTAAACATTTGAGCTGAAACTTGTCTCACACTGGTATACAACTCTTTTTTTATCACTATACCACTTTTTTTTTCATCAGTAAACAACTCCCGTAAAAAGCACATGTGAAGGAAAATTAACTACATTCATTTTCAAAGGATTTATAGTTATACTTCTGAGTCAGAGTGTACTTTTTTTAGATATGCCTCGTCAAAGATTTTCCATTGCTAAGTTGTAGATATGTTTTCATAGGACCTATTTCTGAGTCAATAGTTAGCTAGATTACCTACTAAAGTGTTTTTAGTTCCTGTTTAGGCATTGAAATGTTTTCAATATTGGTATTTGGCATTCAAATTTTAGCGGATGCATGTCACTATTGGTATATGATTTGCAGCAAAGTTTCCTCCGTTTTGAATGGAATTCAAAAATTAGTTAAATTCCAACATAAGTTGAATGATTGATTGAGTCTATACTGATCTACTTTAGCGATATGGAGGAGGATGAAAGGATTTCTAAGAAAGACTACCAAGAAGATTTTTGTCCTCATTAAAAATGTTTGTTTATCTGGCTTGTGTTTAGAAGAAACTTTGGGACTCTTCAACAAATTTCAACTAACAAAATACCTTTGCGTCATCAAAACTTTCCAAAATTTTCTCTTTGCTTTCCAACAAATGAAGCTACATGTGAGGGGATAAAGCCCTATTTTACACGTGCTTGTTTGAATAAATCAATGAAAAAAATATCTGTTGAATTATAAATAAGGGTTTCTTCTTGTTTTAGTTTCAAATGTCAAAGCTACCTTCTTTAACTCAAAATTTTTCAATATCTAGACAAGTTCATTGGGTTACACTAGTTACTACTCTCTTCCATTTAACAGAAGGTCTTCTTTTAACACCTGTATGCTATTTCATCTTTACTTCTTTTTGTATATTTCTATAGTTGTCCTTTGATTACTATCTTTGTTGTGTTAATTAATTCCCTATTTAAAAAATGAATTTGTTGCAAGTTCATTGTAATGCTCTTGTAGTAATTGTGAACACGGAAAATAAAAAATTTAATTGGTATATTAGCAACAACAAGAAGGCTTTCTACTTCAAGTATTAAATAGTCCATGTCTTTGTGCATTGACATGTTTGATGAAATTGATGTTACCTTTTTTCTGCAATTGTGTTAATTAATTCCTTGTTTAAAAATTAAATTTATTGCAAATTAACTGTAATGCTCTTGCAATAATTGTGAGCACAAAAAATCGAACATTTAATTGGTATATTGGCAACAACAGGTAGGCCACCATTTAATGTTCAGTGTTGGGCTCCTTTGACCCTTTTTTAGACCTTTTCTAAAAATATAAATATTTTGGCTTCATATAGAATGTTTTGTCCAAATTTTAATCATATTTTCCTATTTATTTTTCACAATTCTATGATAGTTACTATAGTTTTGTCGATGTGGGCTATCCCGTTCCAATACCTTATTACAAACATATCCTAAGACTAACTATTACTGAGTAGTTCAGATTAAAACTTGATTTGGGTTTTTTTCATCACTGGGGATTCAAGAAGTTTTATCCAAATTTTCCAAGTTAAAAAGTTTCAATGTCAATGAAATTTGTAATTATGTTCCTTTTGATGTGCAAGCCCTAGTGGGTGAATTTTTTCAAAAAATATCATTAGAACTTCATGAGAGATCAAATGCATTTACAATGGCATGATTGTAATCCTAATATTAAATTATTGCCTACTTTAATATATAAATACTAGCAATTCACATGGAGATCAAATGTATTAGAAACACTATTCAATTGTTTTAAAATTGAATGAAAGGGGATTTTTCTACTAAGAACCGAGGAATGAAGCAGCAAAAAGATGGGAATCCAACTAGATTCACTTTAACCCTTTAAAGATCTCCTCTGTCTTGTTATGCTGATCCTTCTTCTTTCCTACTATTCAGCTTGGTGGATTGAAGAGTAAAATGGAAGAGGTAAACCTAGTCTACAAGCAACATAGTTATCATAAATCCAAAAAAAACCTCCAAATATGATTCTTGCTAATAGATTTAAAATAACCAATTTCACATGAATAATAACAATCAAGTTTGATTTACCTTTGATTTTTCAAGCTGAAATGATTTTACCTATAGAAAATCCCATAAGAAAAAATTAGAGATGTTTTTGCCATCATACTTTGTCTAAATCATGCAAGTGCTATCCTACACAAGAAAACTTTGTTTTGCGTAGGTGAACTTTATTCATGCAAGTGTTGATTTAACTTGCATAGCATCACTTCTTTGGTGCAAGCATTAATCGTGACTATAAAATCCCTAATAAGATCCAAAATCCAAGCCTATTTTTATCTCAGTTATTGAGATAAAAGGCAATAATCATTAGACCTTCTTTTATCATTAGGACTATCAATTTGAAAATAACTAAAATATTGATGATTCAAATTACTAGTTTTTACTACACAAAAACTTACAGCCACAACAGCGTCCCATATTGTAACTATTAAGCTATAATTCTTATAGAAGAAAAATATGCAAAGATGGTTCATCAAATTGGGATGAGGTCAAATGATAAATAATAAGAGCTTTCAGAGCTGATATCTGTGTTTAAATCCATAGGCAACATGTTACATGCTTCCATGTACAAATGTTGAATGTTGAATTGGATAAAATACCACATCTAATTTAAAGTGAGGTGTACCCAATGGGCAGGATAAGGTACAATTTAAGAGAATTTGAAAGAAGAAATATCCCTCGTTTGTGACATATAAGCCAAAAGCCACCTCACAAAGGGAAATTTAGCAATCAAATTAAAATGCAAAAAATATATAATCTGTATTCCATCCACATAGCACAACAATTCTATAGACAAGGTATCCTTCTTGCTACATTTATGATGACTGCCAAACAAATATTTCAAAACAATCACCTCCACAAAACAATGAAAGTTCTCAAAAAAATATTGTATACAAAGAGAAGTTGGACTCCTTTCAAGTAAAGTACAAGTAGAATATGTGTACAACCTGCCCCAATTCTTGTCATATTAATTACTTTATCAAACAAAACCTTCAGCTCTACTCTTCTTCAAGAATATAGTAAATTTCTTCTAGAATTTCAAAAGATCATTGAATGTTGTGGAAGCATCCATAGATCATTACACTTATACTGTAGCTTAGCTTCAAGAGGAAGATGTAACCACTTATGTTTTAAAACCTTCAACTCTACTCTTCTTCAAGAATATAGTAAATTTCTTCTAGAATTTCAAAAGATCATTGAATGTTGTGGAAGCATCCATAGATCATTACACTTATACTGTAGCTTAGCTTCAAGAGGAAGATGTAACCACTTATGTTTTAACACAATCTAGGGAAGAAGCAACTTCTATTGTTGCTCAACATTTAGAGGAAAGATATCTCTGTTGGAAGAGGAATATGACCTCCATTGTATCTCAGTTTGAAGAAGAAGATAAACTCCATTGCATCTTTGTTGTGTTATTTTAGATTGTAAATGGCATTTTCCACATTTACATAAAGCAAGCTTTGGATTTATGTTCTATATAATTCAACCAACATTGTATATGTTTTAAACCACTTATTCTTTATGTGTAATTCTATATATTTTCCTATCATCATAACCCTTGCACCCCCTGGTGCAAGTGCTAGTTATAAACCAAAACCGATTTTTACCAAAGCCAAATTTAAAAATTCTTTCAGGAGATATGAAATGTATGAATAAATATCTCTAGGATGCAATGAAATGTTTGTTGTTGAACCTATGTATTTCATGGATTAAAAGTGTATTTCAGATGTAATGTAATGCTAGAAACATTTCTATCCTAAATTACAATGTGTGACATAGACATAAGATCTTTACAATCCTATGTACTTAAGAAAATTTGGAACTAACACAAATTAGTTTTTCCATTATACTGGAAATGTTTATTGGGATACATTTTTCTATGCAGCTATTGATGAGTTATAGTTAAGGCACCTTCCCTTGAACCTTGTGTAACCAATATTAAGTTCTGGGAGTACAACTATTTGAATTTAGAATTGAGTCTGATCTTCTTTTTTGTTGCTTCTGATTTATATTCTCATTTGAGTCTTGTTTTGGATTGTCTTTGCATTGGATTCTACACTATAACTGTTGCATAATCAAATACTAGTGGATTTTTTGACTAAATTGTTGCCTTACTTGAGAAAATTGGTTTATTTTTCCATATAAACTTTCTTGTATTTAAACTAAAGTTATATCTGTGGTGCATCTAAGGTTCATTAATAAAATTGTGGTTATTAAGATATCCTCCTTAGCCATAGGATTCCAAGAATTTTCAAAATTGGCACTTGCAAGAAAGACTTATCTTCTCGTTTACTCATGAACTACCTTTTGATTGAATAGTTTGAGAGAAAGTGAACTTAAAATTTACCTTCTCAAAAATAAATTCAAACTATTAGGATTTAACTTTTCAATGGCCAGTGCCAGTTTGGTAGCTTTGGAGAATCTTAGCAATTATTTAAGTTCAATTTAGTTTAGTTAGCTCAAGTATCAATAATCTAATTTAATTTTGTAGGTTATTGATCATCTCTATTGTTATAGAAAGCGACATAAAGATGACACTTTGAGGGTTATGTTTTTATTATCACCAAAAGTAATCACAACTTTCCCTGGTTGTGAAGGTTGCAAGATGAAAATCTTGTTTAATTGCCAGACACTATTAATTTTTGGCATTGAAGAAACTATAATATATTTAGGTTGTCTTAAATGATAAAATGGCCACTGCCTATTTAATGCATCTTTTTCTTCCAAAAATTGATAGATGGCAGTATAGGGCATATGTGTAATGCCCATAACTTACACATGGGAAAAAATCACCACTACTTTTTTTTTTTAAACCAACTCTACCAAAAATGCTAATCATGTCAGATAAGGTAGCTTGCTATATGCACCGAGAGATGAATTTCATATAGCAACATCAATGAAACATAACTCAAAATGAGGAATGAGGTAGGGCATGCAAGTGTGTGGAGTCCATCAAATACACTCTCTTGTCGGTCACAAGTTTACTAGTCACCCTAGATTGATTTAGGTGACAATAAATGTTAGTTTAATTTCCATCTAGCCAAAATTCATTTGTCTGTGTCGGCCATAAGCCCCTTTGTTTTGAGCCTACTCATCTTGGGAATTGATGATCAGACAGAAGTCTAGCTCTTTTCCTAAAACATGGTCTATCAACCTCACCATGCCCAAACATATGGTCAATGATTAAATGAATTCATTCTATCTAGATTTGATATTTCCACACTTAATACATTGACTTACTTTACGATACATGTTTACCAAATAAATAAGTTTCTCAAAAAAATTTATCATAATAAACTAGAATAGATCCATACAAGGACTCCACTATAATTATTGGATTCTTATAAAAACATAAGGGAAATTGCATGAGTCAGTTTCATTACTATTACAATATTTTATTGAATAATTAACCATGTTGACTTATCCCAAATTTTATTACATCTTAAATGCTTAAATTTAATACCTATATTAAATATCCTTTCACATTGTACATATATAAAATAATTAACAATTTATATATATATATATATATATATATAAATATTCAACTTACATAATTGTTATATATATATATATATATATAACCTTAACTTCAAGTATCAAGAAAAGTACTAACTCAAGGTTTAATAATGAAAATAATTTAAACTACCTAATTTTCCTAAACCTATTATAAACCTCTTTATCTTAACTTTATCTTTAACCTACCTAATTTCTAAATCTCTTACCTCTTTCTTTCACATACTAAAAAGCCACGTAGCCCCCTATATAAACTTTATTTATCTTTAGCATTTTCTTTTTTTAAGAATGTATTTATTTTATTTTATTTTTAATTGCTTATTATTATTTGTTAGAAGCCCTCACGTGGCTGAGCATGATATCTTAATTTGCACATGAATTAAGGAGGACAAAGGTAGTTTAAATTAATGTCTTTTTATATGTCAACCCCATGTATCGCCATTTACAAAAAAACATCAACTATAGACTCTATCTAATTCATGTATTCTCTCACAATGCATCGCAAGATTTTATTTTGCTGCTAACTGTGTCAATGTAAATGTTGTTGAATTAAGTGTACAATATTCTTTATCGTCTATTTTCATAATCCTATCAGACTTAACATAATCCTTAGCTCTTCATTGTATGAGTAGGTGGACGTTTCAGCTGATTACCAAAAAGAAATGTCACCTCAAATACCTACGTGGGTCTCGAGAAGTTGAATAGCCAGAATAAGGACAAAATACGAGGGAAGTAGAGACGTATAAACCTGGCTGAGCAGAGCAAGGTACATTGGTGAAGCTTGATAGAATTTCATGATTGGAGAAAATCAGCCTCACTAGTCCTGACCTTCCAGATGAGACTTAACATTTTATTCATTTCTCTGATACTGTAATACCCATTGTCACGTTTATCCACTAAAAGTAGGCAGCTAGAAGGCTAGACCAATCTGTAAAATTGGATGGTGTAAAATTGCACTCATAAAGTATCGAATCATGGGACTCATGTTGTTGCGCAAACACGGTGGTACAACTTTAAGGTCAACAGTGCTGCCATTGGTTAGAATTAAGCCTGGAAAAATAATTATTCTGGATCATACCACCATCCACCCATTATCTAGATTACTCAATTAACTAGAAGGTAAGAACATAAACTAAAGGTCCCCAGATTTGCCTCACAAAGCTAAAACTTCAATCACTTATTTAGCACATTAAATTCCACATTCAAATCCACCGTTGCCTATGAGATTTTCGAGGTTTTTTTTCTGCTATTTAACTTGTCAAACTTCTTCAGCTACTACTGTGTTGCACAGAGACTTGAATACTCATTGAAATGTTAGCGAATGAAGTAGTTTTTTGCTTACTGACAGAGGATTATTTTATATCAAGACTCTATGGAAATGGGGGGAAACGTATGAAAGGTTTACAAGAGCGCTGGCCCAGGGAAAAATAGAACATGATAGAGTGTAATTTTTTTAATATCTATCTTTTCTTTCTTTCTTTATCTATTTACTTTAATTCTCTTCTACCAACCAAACTGAGTGCAAAAATTACAGGCTATTCCTTAGTATACTATGGTGGAACGAAGCTCATGCAGATTGAGGGAAGGCAGGGCAAAGGGTGAGTTTAGTATTGGCCTATGCCAGCTATGTAAAAACCCCAAGTCGTGTACTTGGAAGCGCTAAGGAATCCTATTCTGCCCCTATTATAGTTCCCTTACTATTTCATTATTCTATGTTTTTCTTTGGGCTTGCTATCACTTTTTCAAAGCATAGTAACATTTGGGTATTTGAAAGCATCTACCCATTGCTTCCTTAGTAAAACATCGACATGGATGGTAGTTCCAATTGGTATATGCAGAAAGTGGAAATAGAGATCAAATGCTCTTAATATTATGAACAAGTTTAGTCATTTTTATTTATTTTTGCTTTCTTCCAGGTAGAACGTTATTTCTCCCTTGTTTTACACTATTGCAGAGTGCACAAGAAATAAAATGAATACTCCACATTATTCCTTCAGAACTAAGCACTGACGGAACAAAGAGATTGGTGAAAGGAACATATAGACCCACTATGTAGCTCAAGCAATTAAACTGTGGACTGGTATTAAGATAAGCTATAGATTTTATTTTATTTTATTTATTTATTTTCTTGTTTCCTTCCAAGATCCAACTCCTGTAGCTATGAAAATACTTTATGGAAATAGAAATTTCTCAAAAGGGTACTCTCATTCTAAATGCCTCTCTAATCCTACTATTTCAGGAAATGGATACTATTTATCTAACTATGTTCCTCACGTATCAGAGAGCTAACTTCTTAGGACAGGAAATGCAATTTTACAGATGACAATACATTTTAACAAAATTACACCTGGACTTATTCTGAAATAATTTACTGACTGTATTCTTATTTTATGAGATTTCTCTTAACACATTGCATGTAGCTTTTACAAGAATCATATTATATTTCACAAATCTATAAATGTAAAAGTTTTCTCTTTTAATTTATTTCCAAAGCAGAATAATAGTGACTATCTCAAAACCCAAATATACATTTTATTTTTCTTTTATGCAACAAAGCAAATCTTCCCTTCTTAATGTAAAAAGAACGTAGGAGGTCATTTGAACACAGTAATATAGTTGTATGACATGATACAAATTTGACATGGGCTTTCCACCCATTGAACAATGAAACACCCAAAATAAATATAATACCTATATTCACATATTTCCTTCTTTTGAATTTTTTTTAAAGGGTGGAACATTATACTAAGACTTCCATTGGAAAAATAGGAGAAATAAGAGTACCACATACTAATTATTTAACATTTTATATACAACTTTTACATTACATCTCTAAAGGTTCATCAAGCAAATTTTATGACAATTACAACATTTTCATCAAATCTGCAAAGGTACAACAAATATGATTTATTTATTTTTAAAAAAGAAATCTGCATGTATCCCAAATCTTTGAACCTGCACAAGGATCACAATACTTTTCCATAGCCAAGGTAGTGCTCACCTCCCAACCTTTGGTTGGAAAACCAACCACCCCCGAGCTAGGAGGCAACCTAGGGAACCGGGTACAAAAAAAACCAAGCAAAGCAATATTTACACACACAAGATTATTTTCACACCCACCCAAGGGAATTTCACATTACTTTAGGATTCCATCAAGAATCCAAAGTGGGGGATGGGGGTGGACTACGCACTCCATATGGGGACTTATAATAATAGCAACAAGAACAAGTCAATATCATACTCCCATCATTTCACATGCTATCCTTCTTTAATATCTTCTCTTTCTCTGAAACCCATACCACCAAAACCATTTCTACCATTTCACAATTACATATGGGTACTCATACCCTTTTTGAGCCTCTCCTCTTAAGAAGGGATTAAACTTCCCCATGGAGGTTCCTACTCCATACCATCCCCAACAAGGGATGCTCTTCCCAACTTGGGTGAGCCTATCCCTACACAACCCTTTTTTCCCATAACACATAATACATCAAAAACTCAAGAAGATATGCTCCAAGAGCAATTTGAAATAAACATACAAATCAAACACAATAGATAAAATTTCAAGCACATCTTTTCCACCTACACATATAATCTTTCAAATACAAACATGAAGAAGTAGAAAACAAAAGTGGTGAATCTACCTTAAAACCAAGCTCAAGGAAAGATGGGTTGAGGATCCACACAACTCCTCTTCTTCCAAGCTTTTTCTTCAAACTCCTCACTCCCCCAAAATTCAACCAAAATCAAGAATGCAAAAGAATCCCCTAACCCTTGTTTTGAGTTTGCTTTATAGAAACTCAAGTTTTAATTCCTTTGAATAGGGAGCTGACATTTGTCAACCTTCCATTCACCCTCCTAGGCACACTCACCCATGTGTTCTCACACATGTGTGAGGACTTGGGAGACTTCCAAGACAACATGGAGAAGTGGGATTGGAAAGGGACTAGTCCCCATCCCACTTCCCAAACCTTATTTTCGTCAAACCTCTTTAAGGCCTCAAAAAGAGTGCCCTATCTTGAGACTGACCCATGATTTTGAGCTAAAAAGGTACCTAACCCATAGGTACCTACCCTAGGGACCTTAAACCCATAAAACACTTAAAAAATATCACTTTTCAATCCCCAAAAAGTGCCTAAAAGTTCAAATCCGAGTTTGTCCACTTGGATAGACAACTCACCTCCTGGATGGACTGACGTGGCAATAAAAACCAAATTAAAAACATTCACAAATAACATCAATAATTACATGATGGAACTATAGTCCCTTCATATGGACTTTAGCTCGGTTTCACTGGTTAATTTACATAGGGTTCCCAAGAGTTGCCTCCAATTTCCATTGGCCATGGAAAATGTACCTGCACACTCAATACACACGTTAATCCATCCAAGTAAATCATATTCATATAATAATCAAATCATTTGAATCACAATTGCATTCACACAAGTTTCATAATTTGTATAGCATAAAGATCCTATAACATAATTGAAAAATCATTAGCCACCTATCTTATCTCATTTTCATTAACATTAATTTCCATACTTATCTAATTGAAACATGATTGGTTCACACGACTTGTTTCATTCATTCATCATTAAGTTTTCAAATTCAAATTAAACAAAATCAATAATCAACATAAAATTAGATCAATCATCATAGTTAGACTACTAAACATGTGGAATAATCATAATCAAATCATCATATGGAATTAAACATTTAAATATTTTGTCATCAATGGTATCAATAGGCATAGACAATAACCAAACTCAAAATAATCCAAGTACGTTAGATGTAGCATAGGGGTGGGCCTCACAATATGCCCATAGCCACTGTAGGTATTATATTGGCTTTTCATTTTATTTTTACTTCTAAAGCTCAAAATATATCATTTGAACTGTCATCATTATCTGTCAGAGGCTAAATTTGTAGTGATTTCAAAAGTTTAGTATCATGAGATTATTAGGTTTCTTTATTTAGTCAAATTTTCACACACTATTCGGTGGAAAATATATTAAATGCATTCCTAACAATTTCAAGTTGATTACTCATGCACTCCAGAGGAAGTACAACAACATTTTCAATATTGTGGCATAGTTAATAGAGTTACAATTTTGACAAACAAGTTTGGTCAGCCAAAAGGGTATTTCATCGTGTTGCTTATTTCTCTGTACTACAAGCTATATTGATTGCACATTTTTTGCTATATTTAGGGTAGTTATAAATTAAAGGCACAGGTATGCTTATGTTGAGTTTGTGGAGCTTGAGGCGTTTTAGAATGCTCTTCTTCTCAATGAGTCTGAACTACATAGTCGATAGTTGAAGGTGAGATGCAGTTCTAGCTTTCATACCATGCTTGTAGTTTTCCTTTTCTCTTTAGTTTATAAAGTTTCTATATTTGATTTAGATTTCTTTTGCTTTGAAATTTTTCTCTTTTTTTGGTTTGTTAATTGTGAACTTTTTTCCCAATCCCATATATATTGAGCTTCAAAAAAATTGCAAGTTTCTGCATCAGACCCTTGATTTGATGTGCTACAAGTTTTTTAAAAAAGGCTTCAACCCATTATAGGGGAGCTACACTATTTATAGATGGAATTTTAGTTGAATTATCCTATGTTTGCTAGCTCAAATGATTGGAAGAATGAGGAATGGCAATCTTTCATCTACCAAATCTTATGCCTGGTTATTTCTATTGTCTTTCTGATGTGGCTGGTCATCATTAGTTGTTATTTCCTCTATGTGAGGTGTAATGAGATTGAATTTACTTATCAAATTGTCCCATGCCTTATGGGGATATTAATAATGACTTTATCATCTTGATTAATCACATAATTGGAAAGAAAAGCAACTTCGACATTAGCCTCTTGAAAGCAATGATTTATAGTAAAAATCTTTGATTATCCAAGAGAGGCCAAATATTCAAAAGGATGTTGGGAAATTTTCAATTAGATGTGAATCTTTTTCTAATTGCAATTAATTATTATAGAGGAAATCCTAATCTTGATACAAATCTGAAGACCAAGTATGAGGGCATGCACCTCTGGATCATTGTTGGTACTAGATTATAATTTTTTAGAGGCTGCACAAATCATGTTTCTTCCATTATTCCTTACAATACACCCAGTTCCAAAGAGCCTTGAGTTTCCTTGTGTAGTCCTTCCAAAGTTCAGTTTGAAGTGTCCAACCGCATGAGATCACTTTATTTTTTTCTTCTTATCAAACTTGGATTTATCTGCTATATCCCTTTGATTGAGGGGACATTTCAATTGTGACCAATTCTAAGCTATATCCCTATTCCAAGGGAAAATTTTCATCTTATTCAATTGTTCAATAGCTTTGGTCATGAGTGTTTCTACAATTATAATTTTGTTAGAAAGTGATTCATCCAAGAAATTTTCACCCCTTACAAATGAGCCTAATAGTCAAAGAAGGGATGATAGTCCATAGACAGGAGAAAACTGAATTCTTTTGAAGGATTGGTCAGTTCTCAAAAAAACCAAGAAGATTGTCCAGAAGATCTCCAGATCAACCAAATTTATCACACATCCAATTCTAGCATTTACCAACAAATGTACGCATTTGAAAGAGGTGATCCATAGATATTCATTCTTCAGATATAGTACACACTTAGAAGGACCTTCAATGCCAAATTTTGTTAGCCAATGTGTTGTGAGGATTTTTTTGTGGAGGGTAGAACACTCAAAGGCTCCAACTTTAGGGACACTCTTTACCCAACATTTAGTTGTTGGCTAGTCTATATTGGCTAGTCTATATTGCATGGATTCATTTCAGAATTGATTGATATTGGAAGGCTATCAAGCAGAATATCATAATATTGATTGATTATAATAAGAATTGAAGGAGCCTGCCCACTATATCCTCCTAAGTTCCCACCCCTAGGAGTAGTTGCTTATTTCTCTTTGCACCCCTACTATCTAAAGGCAGTCGATCAATAATGTTGGGTGGGTCTGAGGTGAAGAGCATTGGGATCTAGGTGTAACGAGAAGAGAGAGTTGTAGTGATCCACAGGTTCATCGGAGTGGGGAATCCACCAGGGAATTCATCCTTTCAGTTTCTGCAACTATTATATCTTGTAAGTGTAGTTGAAGTCCAAGCTATTTATAATGTAAAGTTTAGAGTCATAATAGTGCATTCAAGGTTTTCATCTCTTTTTTTGTTGCATGAAGGATTTTGAAAATGTTAATGAAGACCTTTTAAAACTGATTTATAATGCAGGAAGTGCAAATGGAAATAAAGTGAGTCCAAGCTTCAATGTCGAGATATCCATTTCTCTAAGCCTTGGGAAAAATGATATAGCTATATTGAGTGTGATGCTTGGATTGCCAGTAATGATTGAAATTTGATTTAAAGATTTCACTAAGATTTTTGAGCCTTTGTTTGTACTTTTATGACTGTGTTACTAAATATGGAATTGAAGTTAGGCTTTTGATGATGCTAGTTGTGGTTTACTTTGAATTTTGTAATGTGATGAAACGTAAATTTGTTGTTATAATGTACACTTGATAATTGCACATCTTGTAATATAATGTATATGTTACAGTATATTTATTTTTTGAAGTGCTTGCATGAAAGAAGTTCTTAACATGCCCACTTGATTGCTCATATTTTGAGGTAAAAGAATTTGGGGGCGCATTTTGAGTGAAAGAGTGCAGGATTAAGCTATGTAGTAATCCAAGGGTTTAAAGATGGCACTCATGACTTGTCACAAGAGTTATGGACATATCACATCTCTCATAACATTTTTTGTTGCAACAATCTTGGAGATGTCAGAACATACTTGAAGGTTCTTAACAACTCTAATAGTTGTACCAGGGGCCATGTTTAACAAACCAAATGCAATTGCTATCTTTTCACTATGGTGGTAGATAAATGATTCTTTATACCCTAATGCCTTCATTTTCCAAGCCAATTTCTCCTACTTTGCATAGCTCTACCATGTTTGTGGATGTGATCTGTCTCCTACACAAAAAACATGTACCAATTTATGGCCTTCAATCCAAATACATCTAGGTATCTTTTTAATTCCTCTATCTTTCATCAATCTCTTTACTATTTAAACCTCATACAGATGTTTTAGAGAAGAACATAAGTTGTAGCATTTTTAGGATCCAACTAAAAAAGTAGTGTTGTTGGAAATACTCAGCCTATATTCATATATGATCCACAAACTATGCATTGGTGAAGATTAGTAATGTCTTTATCGCACAACTGTTTTATTCTTTATTTTTCTGCTTTCATTTGTAGTCATCTTTAGGTTTATTCCCGAGCATTGATATTGATATTTGACTGATAACATATTTTCCCTTATTTTTATGAATGGATATCTACATAGCAAAGCTACACTAACAGACACCATTGTAGATCTCCCTAAAAAATGGCAATGAGCAATGCAAGAAACACAATTGCAATAGCTACTGAATTTGATGGTTCTATAGCAATATTTATGTATATTTTCCTCAAAACACAGTTAATAGCAGTAATTCATATCATTTGGCCTTGATTTTTATAGATAGTTATATGGGTAGATAGTTTTTATCATAACTATTGTTTATATTTTTTGTTTTATAGTGATAAAATTTCAATCTTTTTTTTCTGTTGTGATGGTTTTCAGATTCATGGAAGAAAGTGGGCTTTTCAGTTTGCATATTTCATACTCAGTAACATGGGATTCCTACTACTTTTTGGGAGAGCTCTCAAGGTACTTTGTTTCATTTTCCTTTTAACCTGTATAAATGCAACAATAAGGCAGAAATTTCAATTTATTTATATATGCTACTAACTCAATTGAGATAGAATTTGTGATCAACTTTAGATCCCCATTTTGATGTTAGGTGTTTTATCTTGATATTAGATGTTTTTTCTTGATAGCATGTCTAATCTAGGATTATTGTTGACCAAAAATGTTGTGACTTCGTCCAGTATGGTTATCTTTTTGGCTAAATGGCTAGCATTGTATCTTTGTTTATAACTTGATGGGTATAATCATGTATTAAAACATAGCTTAATTCATTTACTATGAAAATGGTTCTAAAAATAGTTATAGGTTATGGATTCGTTAAAGTCTTAAAGATGAAAGACATCGGTTAAAATTTTATAAAATGCCAAAGTGCTTAAAATACTTAAATAAAACCAAGACTCATCTCCAAGTATCTTCTCAACAATTCCTGACTGTTGCAATCACAACCTTCATGTAGAGTTTGTCCCCATTGCAATTATGTATCAGACTAAGCTTATCCCATTGTTTAGTATATTGATCTTATCCCCATTTCCCAATGATATATCAAACTAAGCTTGTCCCCATTTCTTTGTGTACTCAACAATTCACAACTTTCCTTGGGGATGCACATAACTTAGTTGATGAACCAGGTGGGAAATTATGTCCATAATGTGGCAACATTTTTTGGAGATCTTATTGTGGGATTCATAAACAGTTGGAAAGTTTCCCTTGTAACTCTAGCTACTAGTCCATTTATTGTGGCTACAGGAGGAGTTTCAAATATCTTCACTTCATAGGCTTGTTGAAAACATTCAAGATACATATGTTGAAGATGCTAGCATTGCAAAGTAGGTTTTAATTGTGGGGGGGGTGGCGCGGAGGAGGGGGGAGGGGGGAAGGATGTAGTTCGTATAAATTAACTTGTTAAGTTTTTGTATTGCACTGAAAAATACATCAAATCACTTCTTTGGTTAATTTCTTGGTTACTGACCGATGCTGCTACATTACTTAGTAAGGATGATACTAGAATTATTTTGTGTCATTTCTACTTGATCAAACTACTTATTGTACTCTACTAAAATTCTATGCTTGTTTTCATTAATGTGCAACTTTTATTGAGCTAGGAGATAGGAAGCTTGATCTATTCTCTAGCAGCTATAATAGTCATCATCAATTTATGGATAAATTGGCCATTTGTATTAAATAATACATTACTTTGCATCTTTGGTTTATTGCCAGATTATTGATGAGTTTTGCCATTTTTGGTACGGTGTTATATTTTGATGAGAATGGTGTGCTATATTTTAAATTTTGTTTTTTGCTTAGTACATCAAAAAAATTCATAGTTATATTATTGATTTTTTTCACATCACAATATTTGTACATTGCTATGGGTTTTTATAGCAAAGGAAATGTGTTCCTCTTGGGATTCTAGGTTATAATGAGTTCATTTTTTGTATACCATTTCACAACAACCAAAAGGTTTCTAGCTGCAGCATGGATTATGAGCATGGAAAAGCCTTCAAACATGCCATGTGAACCCTCTAAGGAGGAGTTTTGTCTGTGTCTAAGAAATTGACTTATTTTATGTAGCTTAATCAATAAGGTTCAGCTAGGAGCAGTGCCAAAGGTGGAAGCATGTTGTTAACATTAGCTAGTTAATTTAATTTATCAACATTTCATAATTTTCTAATTGACTTCTTTCTTTTCTTCTTTATTATGCTAGCAATCATGATAATAATGTCTACATAATTGGAAAGTAGGTGGTTGAAAATATTCCATCACTTTATCCTGAAGGCCAGCCTTTATCTACTTATCAGTATTTTGAGAATGTCAAAAAATTTCTTGTAGTTGTTGAGGAGTTAAAGTTGCCAACATTTGAAGCTTATGATTTAGAACAAGTGAGCATGCTCATTCCAATATTATTAGATTCTAAATAATTAGTTCTCTATAGTTTTGTATAATATTGTTGTTTCTTCAGGGGAGCTTGCAACCAGGTTCTACAACAAAAATTGTAGGCTATATTTTGGCTTTGAAATCTTACCATGAATGGCCATGAATGGAAGAAATCTAGAGGAAATGGTTCTTGGAAGTACACAGGACTTTTTAAGTCCCCAATGCTTCTCAGAAGTGTAGGATCCCCTCAATGTACCTCTTCTTGTATGGTTGCAAAGGCCTTTGAAAACCTATCAAATCCAATAGATGGTAGCATGCAAAAGAATTGCAAGCAGTTGGATCTTTTAGGATGTGAAAAGCCTAAATTTACAGATGCAGTGAAAGTTAAACAAAGTGTTCCTAAGACAAGGAAGATTCAACAAGATGATGTTGAACATAGAATCACTAAATCTCACACTGTAGAGGTCATATTCGTGACCTATTTGTAATGAAGGGACTAAACTCCACTATCTCATGTTTTGCATTGTTATTTCATGTTTTGCAATGCTTGAATTGAAATATAACTTCATTCCTAAGTACATGATGGGTTATTGCATGTTTATGGTTGGAAAACCTAATTGGAGCTTGGCTAAGGATTTTTCTTGTAGGCATTGAGAATTCAAAGGAAAACATTAACCATAATCTTTTTGAACTGCTACAAGCTGCAACACTGGTATGTAACTTTGTTGTCATCCATGTTTTTTGAAATTGTCATTAGAGCTTACCATTAGTGCAGATTTATTTCAAAATAGTAAAATTAATAAATGCATTTATATAGTATATATAGGTTATTTTGTAATGTATTCCCTTGCTAGATATGACCAGATGGGCTGAATATGTGTTGTTTACATTTGTAACAAGATTATGGTAAAAAAAATTGTACATTTAATTTCATCAATGCTCTAGATCACACTTCTTGATTCATCATTAGGATAATTTTCTTTAATCCTGATGATGGATCACTAACTGTGATCTGGATTTTCAATGATATTAAATTTTAGTTTTACCAGAAGCTTGTTTAGTATATCACAGACTCTGCAAATTTCATGTTTATTATGTTTCCATGTGTTAATTTTTAGTTGGTTGGATGGTGTTTTCCTAGAGTTGGGGAATGCATTTGACAACTATGGGATAAAGTTGTAATAGGTCTAGAATAGTTTTAACTTCCATCCATTAGCCTTTTGTACAGAGGAGATAGGAATGACAATTACTTTGTCCAGGTCTATGGAGAATTTACAGATGTGTCTCTGGAAAGCGAGTTCATTCACTCCCTTAAGCTGATCCAAATCAGCCAGGTATTTAATTTGTATCATAATGCAGTATGTTCTAGGATTGGAGTACTCTATTTGAGGCTTTCATTTTTATCAATGGAAAAAATTCAAATGATCTGAGAATATAATGATGCATTTTTATAGTTCATGTGAGAATTGTGTTATCTGATAAAAATCTACTTCCAAATATGCTTTTGATGGATTTTCGTATCTTCATCCAAAGCTTTAATTCACACACAGGCAAGGACACTTTCAAGCATATCAATTACAAACTTACAATCAATAATCAAGTTATTGATCAAATGTTTAGGATTAAGGCAGTTGTATATCACTAATTGAATATTGTCTATCTGTTTGTTGTCTTGCATGAATTCATCTTTTTAAAAATTGTAAGAGATAACTAGGAAACATTATATCTAACGCCTAAGTTTAGGGTGCCATAGTTGGAAAAGGAAAATAAAATGTTTGAATTGTATCCTCTGTATTATTTGACTTTTCTGAGTTTTTGATGTGCAAATTTTGAAACCTTATTTTCAAGTTGTAGCTCCAAATTGGAGAAGTGAAAGGTGAATACCAGCGAGGAAGAGTTTGGAGGAGTCAAAACCAATAGCAAAAAGAAAGTTGTGGATTTGCAAGGGGATTAAATGGTTCGAGCCCCCTATAGGAGGTCACTACCTTTCCAAAAGGACTACAGTTAAGGAAGGGGAAAATAGTATAAGTATATGAAAATAGGAGTATTCTATTTATATAGTGTTTGTAAGTTGTACAGTGTCACTGAAACATTGAATGTAACCAATGAGATTTTGATTTGCTAATGAGGCTTAATAAAGTAAATTTTCAGAGTTGTTTTTTCTCCACTCATAAATATTGTGTTGTGGCTCCTCTTGATTTGTAATATGTTTGTGTTTGTGTCTGATCAATCATATTTGTTCAAGCATTTTAGTCTTCATTTCATGGTGTTTTTTAACATTTGAATATCTATGATACTTCAAGTTTATATGTATAAAATTGTGAAGATTAATTAAGTTAGATTTGATTTGTAATGACTAAATATATGGCTAAAGTAATGACTAAATACATGACTAAATTAATGATTAAATATATGACTAAATTAATGACTAAATATATGACTAAATAAATGACTACCATGAATAAATAAATGACCAGTTAACAACAATCAATGACTAAATTAATGACTAAATATATGACTAAACAAATCACTACCATGACTAAATAAGTGATTAAATTAATGAAAATGACCAAATGAATGACTAAAATAGTTTAGTCATGAATTTGGTGGTGTTATAAATGATTACAAATAAACCACTAAAATAGTCACGTGACTAAAATTAATGACTAAAATATGACTAAATGAATGACTAAATCAATTACCAAATCAATGACCAAATTAATGACTGAAAAATGACAAATTATTTAGTCATAAATTTAGTGGTGTTATAAATGACTACAAATAAACCACTAATAGTCATGTGACTAAAGTTAGTCATTTATATGCAATTTTTAGTAGTTTATTTAGTCATATATTGTTGTTTGTGTACTAGTGTAATCTCTTGCAACAAGGTGGTTGTTTATGTCGTGCATTCCAATGTGCGCGAATACATCATGGAAGGAGAAATCACTAAAAAAGGGCTAATTGGATCATCAAGATCCTTAAATATGACATTGAGGTCAAACCTACAAAGACCGTCCAAGGAAGAGGACTATGCAAATATCTGGTGCATGACGAAGAAATGATAGCCAAAGAAGAACAGTCAGAGCTAGTTCTAATGAATGAGTCAGAGCCTGAAGGCTGCTGGCTAGCGTACAGAGTAAGGTTCATGCACACAGGAAAATATTTGCCCAACCTTCCTTCTCAAAAAAGAAGGTTCTACCAACTATAGAATAACAGATATGCGCTTATCGAAGGGGTCCTTTTCAAAAGGAACTTTAATGGAATTTTGTTGCGATGTGTCACCACAGAGTAGGCTAAGAGGATTCTCGACACTTTCCACAATAGTCCCGTGGGTGGGAATTTCTCCACAAAGACCACCACCATCAAAATTATGTGTGTTGGGTACTTCTGGCCCACATTGTTCAATGACTCATTTTCCTTGGTGAAAGCTTCCAAGGAATGCCACTTCTTTGCAAGAAGAAGAAAAAACTTTACAATGCCTCTCAACCTGATAGTAGTTGATGAGCCATTCATGCAATGGGACCTTGATTTCATTGGAATGATCAACCCCACCTATTGTGGTGAACACAAATGGATCCTAATGATAATGGACTATTTCACAAGGTGGACCGCCATGCCCCTGAAGAATGCGACGAAGGCGGAGATAGTAGACTTCCTCGAAGAACTCATGACGAAATTCAGCCCTCCTAAAACCATCATCTCCAACAACGCCAAGGATTTCCTAGGCTCTAAGGTATGTCAATTCGCACTCACGCATGGCATATTCTTAAAGACATTGTCAAACTATTACCCGCAAGGTAATGGCCTGATAGAGTCAACTAATAAAAATTTAGTATGACTCATCAAAATAATTAGTTCTAAGCACCATCCAGAATGGCGTAAAAACCTTCAGGAGACACTTTGGGCTGACCGCATAACTCCTAAGCAATTCCTCAAGACTTCGCCTTATGAGCTAGTATATGGAAAGGAAGTGCTATTGCTTATGTCCATGGAGATTCTAGCACTGCAATTGCTCAAATCCCTCGAGATAGAGAAAAAAAAGTGCAATGGAGGTTTGGCTAGGAAAATTGCTAGAAGTGTAGGATAAAAGGAAAATGTCCCTAGTAGCCATGTCCAACCACCAGTAGGTGGTTAAAAGATGGTTCAACAAGAAAGCTTCAAACCAAGGTCTAAAGTGTGGGGACCTAGTGCTAAAATTTAATGAAAGGGTTGCAAAGCTAGGCCAACATGGGAAGTTTGACAACCTCTGGGAAGGCCTTTTCAAAATAATTCATTGCAAAGAACATAACACATTAGAATTAGAAACCATGGAGCAAGAAGCATTGGGAATTTCGATCAACAGGATTCATCTAAAATTATTCAATTAAACTTCAAAATTATTCTACCAATGTAAATATGTGAATAATGTAATTATTTTTTTCCATGTGTTTCTTGTCAGTCGATCTTTCAATAATTAATTCTATAAGTGCGAGGATGCAAAAATAAATGAAACCCATTATTGCAAGGTGTAGAGAGATAAAAGAAACCAATGAAACGGAGAAAAATGACACCCATATGCAGAATGGAAATGAATACATATATGCAAGAAAGGAAAAGGAAAGACTACATTGTAAAATAATTGAAAGCAAGGGAGACATAATTTTTAACATAAACTATATCTTCATTATATTTATATACTTTGATAAGTACAGTATCAAAATGGCTCATAGGCTAAAAGCTCTACGCAAATTTCCTACAACTGTCAGACAAAAGCTCTACGCAAATTTCCTATGTCTAAGCTCTATGAAAATTGTACGCAACTGCAAACATCGAATGTTAAACCAATCACCTATTACCAATTCTGCTAAAAATTGCTAAGTGTGATTTCACTATTGCCTAAAGCGCCTATTTATAGAAATGACTAGGATAAGTGTGGGAATTTGCATACCATAAGCATGAGGTTAATCAAGTACCATCTCAAAAATTGCATCAAGGCTCACTCGATTTTCACACCCAGTTGTGTCTGTTAGGTATGATTTGTTGCGTGTAAGATTAGTGGAAGCTAATTAATTAGCATAAGTTGGTGGTAGTATTCAGCGGTAGTTCATACGGTCAAATGTTGAAGTATTGTTCCATAGGCGCTTCTCAAACTCCAAAAAAGAGCGCAAATATTTTCAAACACTTATTGCATATTTGGGCTTAATCATTTTGTTTGGTATATTAATTGCCACGACATACGAACGCATAAGCTGCCTTCAAATCGTTGGCTCAATTTCCAAGAAAATCATGCTGGACTACAACATTACCGAGGATCATTATGAATTCTTGTCATTTCAAAATGGCAAGTAATTCACTTTGCACGAGCAAACAACTGGGGGTACATGCTGAATTTAATGCAAGTAGGTGAGCGTTGTTGGCCATCCCAAGAAGGAAATAACTAAGTATCACATGCAAATTTTTTGCATTGTGAATGCTTTTCAAAAATGCTACCTAGAGCAAAAGAAATTTTGAGCACAACTAGAGCTGAGGTAAATTGCAGAAAATTTGAGCTAAGTAGAAATCTCTAGCAAAAAGAAATGGTAGAGTTCTCAAATAGAGGCATGAGTAGAGGCCCGGGGAGAAGAAATGCAGAGCTTGTTTGATGATATGCATACAACATCAGTCGTCTATGTCTTTGAAGACGTCTCTTACGCTTCATCTGGTATACTAAAGGAGCCAAAATGGGTAAACACACGGGTCCTAGACAAGCCTAAAAGTTACATAAATTAGAGCCTAATCAAGGAGGACTGGGATAATATCTATGATCTTATCCTTGCAAAGAAACCTAGATTCATTGTTGCAAAGCTATGCTACAACGGGCTCCCACAGTATATGGTCCTATTTGTTCACTATTTCCCAGAACTAGTCGATGCAACCATCGAACATTTCAACCCAAGCACCAACACCATCAAGGGTTAGAGGTTAAAAGTCACTATCTACTTGGGACCTATCTAGAATATGCTATGCATCCCTGACCAAAGCTCTAGTCAGGAAGAGATTGAGCCATTCAACCTAGCGAAGGGAAAGGAAATATGGAGATCCATGAAAAAGGCTCTATAATTTTATAACAAAGAAACCCAAAGGCCTAAGGAAGATCATAAAAATCCACCAAAGATTCTAGCGCCACACATCGCCTTCCCTATAGTCATGTAGGATGCATTCTCAATGTTGGAATTTGTTTGCGGCTTGGACATCGACAAGGATGTGCACGAATTTTAGTTGGGTCCAGGTTTTCAGTTCCAGAAGAAACATTCCTTTTTCTATTATGATTTTGCACAATTCCTTGTTGATGAGATGCTAAGAGAAATAAGGGACTTCCAAATACAATGGAGGTTCAGGTTTTCTTCCTTCCTTCCCCATATGTTCTTGCATCAGAACCCTGATTTCTTTAAGAAATATGTAAGGTTGTCTATTTTTGATTAATCGAGCATAAGAAGGCCAATTTCTGTACGGAATCATCTCTTGTCCTCTACTTATGACTATTATGAATTTTTAGATTATTTCTTAACTCTAATTTTGCAAGATTTGAAAGGGGATGACAATATTGACTAGGTCACCAAGGAGAAAACTACGTATATGTAGAACTTCACTCCCAAATGTGATGGGCTTCTTGGAATGGATTTCACATTCATCTGAATGCACTATTTCATTAGGGAACCATTTTTCCTTCCAGCATATGTCACGAATCTGGTGCTAGCCCTAGAAATGTTCTGGCAAGTATCCATTATCAACTACACCTTTTACGAAGGGAAGGCCAAGAAGAGGGGATTCTTCGACTACTCGCTAAGCTTTAAAATGATGGTCATGACTAAAAAGAAGATGCATTAGCTACTGCAAGATAAGCTGGCTCATCTAGGATTAGTGATGATTTGTGAGAACTGGAATTACAACCCTGAAAAGGACTCGCCGAATGAAATTTTTCCAGGTAACGCACAACCCGCGGCATTACTGGGAAAAGAGGCAGAACCGGCTAAAAGATCTGGATAATCTACTAGTCAATTTGATCCAAATTCCTATAGAGGATAGTAGGACACCATGGAATAGATTCTAATTTACTACAGAAAAGTATGATGAGAAGTGCAAAATGGGAATCAGCCTTCAAAACAAGTTGTTAAGAATAGAAGGATGGAGTAAAGAAAAAATCAAATATTTCTAGGTATACCGCCAAGAGACCAAGCAACCTGAGGCCCCTTATGGAAGTGTGGCATTGGATGAACAATTTGATAAATTGTGGAATGAGGCACACACAAATTTTGATGCAAGCACTGATAAGGATGTGGACTCTGAGGAGGAGTCCAAAGCAGATATGGGGAAGGGAAAGGAGAAATAATTAGAAGTGTCAACAACCTCCTTTCAACAAAAGAGAAAGGCAATGGAGTAGCCTAGCTAGGTTGTTTCAAATGTATGACTGAACATATCAAGAGCTTATTTGACACTCACCTAGACCGCCACAAGGACAAGAACGATTCAACAATAGTCAAAAACCATAGAAGTGGAGAACTCCTTGCCCATTAAACAGTAGCGCACCAAAGAAATTTTTGGGGAAAGTTCGTAAACACCTACAGTAGGTTAGGAGGCCATGGCAAGCCAAGAGCCATAATCATCCAATCAGCAGGTAAAATTTTCTCCTTCTTCTCTTACTTCACAATCTTTAGTAGCCCATGTTGTCTCTACGATGCCCATCACTACAAGTGTAGGCTCTTCCCTTTTTGTTTCTTCTGCAATGGTCATGAGAGGTTTCTCTGAATTCTCCCATGCAAGACCATTTATCTTAATTCCTATGCAAACCCTTATGCCCTTCACCGTTGCTTAAACTACTATCACCTTTATTTCTACAAGTGCGGCTGCTATTGACACCCCTCCTGCTACTACTATATCAAGCATAACCTAGTTCACCTAGCAGTTGGAATCCACCATAAGCCCACAATCACCGCACTAGCTGATGAGTCCTCCCACTGGTTCACAAACCAGGTTTTGGCATGTCCCTCATTTCTCCCCACTTATAGTTGATCTCCCAAAAAATAAAGTGCCTAGAACCACTACCCTCACTTTCCCTTTCACCCTACCTCCCGGTGAACCTTTTACAGGTGGGCTAGTTCAGTCGTCATCCCAATTTATGGCACAGGATGATGTTACAAAAGAAGCATGGGCTCTCAAGATCCAAAACTGAAAGGCCAAGGATGACATGAAGCTGGCGGAGCCGAAAGTGTATACTATTTACAATGAAGCTTAGAAATCGATCCATTTTGTAACCATGCATCTGAATGTCATCAAACCGCAAGGGGAGATGCAACCCAACAATTACAACATGTTCACCATGGGACTTGATTTGAGCATAGCTTGGCCATAGAAAAAAGTTGAGCTCATGGAAGAAACACAACGGGTAGTGACCACAGACTTCCTTAAGTATAGTTGCTTACTAAAGAAGAAAGAAGAGTTAAAACTTGTGAAGGATAGGGTCAAGTTGTTGCAAATAAAGGAAAAGTGATGGAGGAAAAGGTTGCACACTTATCAAACAGAGTGCAAGCAGAAAAAACTCTGGGAGGAACTTGCAAAGTTCCAATCCATTGACCCCTCTCTGGTCAATGTGTTGTAGAAGAGGAATCAAGACTATCAGAACCAGTTAACTCTAGTGGAGTAGGCAGTGCAACAAAAGGCTAAGGATTTTGAACAACAACGTGCTCAATTCAAGCAACAAATACAAGAGAAGGATGCATAGTTTTGGGCCCAAAAGACACAATTGGAAAAGGAGCTCCAAGAGACGAAGCTTTCTCTTAAAACAGAGCCAGAAACAAGAGTTGGGCCAAGGAGAACTGGTCCAAAGAACTAAGAAAAATTGAGGAACAACTTACCTCCACAAACAAGAGAGTTTCAGAATTGACACAGGACGTTAGCTCGAAAGAAGTGGAAAATTTCCTTCTAAGGAGTGTTCCCCAAGCCCCTGTTGCCCAACCGGACCTCATTCCAGTGGCTCAACAGCTATATGTTTCCACTAGGAAAAGGTCAAGGACACTACAGCCAATGCTCAAATTTATGTCAAAGGTGAAAAAATTGAGCAGAGAGGTTTGTGGAGCAATTGATAAATTCCCACAATTCATCATGGACAGGGTTCCTGAGGCAAAAATTTTACTAATTAAGTTATACATGGTCTCGGATGAAGACTTAGTAGTGGTAGGGATCGAGGATCAGAAGGATGCTACCAAGACGGCGAACAAATTCATCCACTGCCACTCAGCTATCCTTTGTGCTAATGCATGCACAACTACTTTGAGCCAGACTATGGATAGCATGCAGAAAAATTTCTCCCAGCTAACTAAGATGAGCTTGACCTCCTCGTTTCTTGTAAATGATTCAGTCACCACAGTAAAGAAAATTGCAGTGAAGATTAAAGAGGAGCAAGACACAACCACTTTTCAGAGTTTTAGCCAACCTCCTACCGCAGCAGATATTGAAGGTGTTATTCATCTGATTGTGTGGCTACTCTTCCAATTTGAGTATGGGGCCAGTTTACCTACAACACTATCTTATAAATAAATGATCGACCTAAGTGGAGTGCAAGAGAATTTGCATGACATATTGAGACCATCTGAGGCCAACTGGCTACCTCTGCAGGAAGCTCTTTCTAAACTCTGACTTTGTCGCCCTATGGATGGGGCTTTGGACTGGAAGTTAGAGAAAATTTTGAGTTCCTTGTTTCGTAGGTGAAACACCCCTAGTAGTCACCACAAGCTGTGAATATAAAATTCCTCAAGCTCCCTCCAAGTGATTTTGTTTTGCTAAGTGTCATACCACACCTCATATGTTAGAAATGTGTCCCTTAGCTTGTCATCGGGCCTCTTTTTGTTAAACTCGATTAGATGATTCCACGTGTTCGTCGAGTACTCCTCATAGCGATTTCTTCCTTCACTCTTCTACCGGCTCCCACCATGCTTCCACGTTTCCATCAGAAACTCCTCACAATGATTGCTTCCTTCACTTTTCTACCGGCTCCCACCATGCTTCCACATGTCTAGACCGTGGGCTATTCATAGTTGCTTCTCTTCACTTTTTCGTCGGGCCCCGTCTACATGCCACGTAGCTTCCATTCACATAAATTTTTTTGTGGGCCCCACAATTGACGTCAATAGCAAACTTGTTTCCACGTTTCTTCCCAGTGCAAGATTTCACCATGGGAAGGGAGAAATGAACCATGGGATGTGACCTGCTGCCATGCATCCCTTTGGTGGGAGTGCTACTAAAGGGAAGGATGGAGTGAACCAAAAATGCGACATGTTGTCATGTGTTCTAACTGCCTCCACTGGGAAGTGACACTTGTCTACACGAGATTTTTTTGGACCACTGCCATCATTTGTAGGGGATGCATCTGGCTGGGAAGTGACTACATGCCATGGCCCGAATATTTTTCTGTTACAACGGTTGAGGGAAATTATTGCTCGAGATACAAAATATTTTCTGTTACAAGCCCACCAGACGGTGGGATTGCTGGCTATATATACTACTTCTTGCTTCAGAAAATGAGTTATAGAGATGTAGAAAAATTAGAGAAAGACACCAAGCCTTTTTATTGCTTTTAGATTACTATATGAAACTTTTAGACTGTCATTGTTCGAACTTTCTATTTTTCCTATTTTATTTGATAAAACATTAATATTATGCCATAATTGCTCTGAATTATTCATTTGCAAACTTCTATGATTTTAATACAAGTTGTTGGTTTAGATCATGTCTTTGAGTCCTCTTTTTAGTGAATGTATGTGATAATCATTTTATGTCATTAGATGAATTTTTCAGATCTTTATCTTTGATTTTTGTGATTCTAGAACATAGCAGATTGTTGGCCAATCCCTTAAATCGAATCCCAAAAGATAGATTTACCGTGCCTTAATCTACATCTTGGTGCATCACCATAGTTAAACTTTTAATTTTATATTTGTTTATGTTTCCCTTTCCAAACCCCCCAATTACAGTGATGTCAGCTTCTTTAAAAACCCAGAGGTCACTCAGTTTAGTGCAATTGGTCACCCCATTAACTAATTTTCCCATAAAGGCTATTACCTTGCCAATTTTTGGTATCAACAAAAAGCTTTGAATGTCCTTGAAATCTTTGGTAGATGTGTCAAGCTATGCTTTTGGAAATGACCCTAACAAAATAGAACTTACTTATGCTCACTCAACTCCTAATGCATGTCCTCCACGCGGTGTTGACATCATTGGAGAAGATGATGACAGCATGAATATGTTCCTGAATGATTGTCTTAACAAGCTTGAAGCTAATGCATCCTTTTATCCATCCATGACACACTCAAACCCCCCTACAATACCACCTCTTGAGATGTTTGGTTACTTACATCTCGAAACCAAAACAAAAGTTGAACCTAAGTTCCGTACAATAGGTGAACCTAGTTCCTCTAAACAAGTGCAAATACTCAACCATTTTATCATAACAAATCAGTAACAAACACTCCAATCAATCTAGAAGAAACATATGGAAAAGGATTCACAATCTTGAGTAAATAAGGATGTGATACAACAAGTGAACATGCATCAACTCCTAGAGAAAATACCAACTAATGAAAACACAGAGGGGCTAGGATATCAAGATCCCCTTCACAACATGAGTGCTCCTAGAGAATACCTAAGGCTTCATAATCATGGTGCAATGATCTTAGACTCTCCTCCCAATAGGAATTTCCTTCTTCCTAAAGAACAACCAATGATTCATAACAATTACAAAGATGATAGGATCACCATAGGTCCTCTTCCTCCATGTTCAAGTCGAGAATTTGGTCAATCTAGCAAATGCAAAAGACCTTACAAATTACAAAAGCTACAACCCCCTTTTCTGCCACCTGAAAGTGAAAGAAAATTAAAAATCCTTCTCAACCAAGGACTTATACTATTGTCACCAATGAAAGACAGGCTCATACTATATCCTAAAGATGCAAAATTTCCACATTGTCAATACCACATAACTCTTGTACATAGTACTAATGAGTGTCATGAATTAAATATCATATTGAGTAAATATCCCTTTGATAAATATAATTGTTATCCAGTGATCAAAAACATCTCCTTCTTCCTTTTTTCATGTAATAGTTGTAGAACACTCTATTCTCACTATTACATGATCTTTCTCATCACCTACATCGGCTCATTCTTTTCTTGCACTCAGTGGGGGAAAGAAGTAGATAGCCTTGTCCTAGTAATGCATTTTTCATTGTCCCTTAAGCTCATTGTCTACCTTCTACTTATACAGACTAAGATTGGGAGGCAGACGACTTGCTTTAAGTGGACTCACCTATGCCTTACTATTCTTTTGCATTTTAATTTTATTTTATGTGATTGCATGTGTGTAATGTGATCCCCTGTGATGTTCCATCTAATGTTTCCTCTCTATGTGTAACTTCATTCTTCTATATGTCATAACCTTTTTTCCTTTTCATTGGTCTTTACCTTTTATTTTCATTCATATTTCCATTTTTGTCTTGTGTTTTCCTTTTGGGGATGATGTAAGGCATTGAAACACCCTATGTCTCTTCCATGTTGACCCAAAAGATTTCTCATTATATTTTCTTTTCATTTCATGTTTGTCTTGTATTTTCCTTTTGGGGATGATGCAAGGCGTTGAGACACCCCATGTCTCTTCCATGTTGACCCAAAAGGTTTTTCATTTTTTCTCTCTCTCTTTGTGTCATTCTTCCAATTCTATGTGTATTTGGGGAATGATGATAGTTTTGAGCTCTCTAATATCATTGCAGCAAAGACATAAACTAACCACAAATCCATAGATCCATTATGTATTTCTAGGGGGAAACCCTTTTTTCCTTTTTCATGTTTGGCTACTTTAAGTTAATTGCTCACAACATGGTGTTTAGAAAAATTTTTAAAGTGGGGGCATACATTGGCATTATTTTGGCATGATTTCATTGGAATTTTTCCATGTTCCTTGATGTGATTTTCTTACTTCATGCGATGTGTTTTTTCTATTTGTGGTGACATTGTAGGTAATGTCCTTCAAGAGCTTGATATATCTTAGCATATTAAATATTCCTCTTAGTGGTGATGCAACACACTACATTCCCTAAGTTGTGAATCTTTTATTCTTTGATTGGTCCTCTCTTAGAGACATTACGAATGATGTCCCCTAAGATTAAGACCTCCCATGAACTAAGTAAAATCCCTTTGAACATCCCTCTTTCCTATTTCATTTTCTTTTGTACCTTATTAAAACCATGTAGGTATGGCTTTGATATGGCTCCTTGAGGCTCACCTAGTGAAAAACTAGCTTCACTAGCCCTTGTGAGTGTGCATTTTTATTTTTGTGCCTTATTAAAGTCATGGAGGTATGGCTTTGATATGGTTCCTCAGGGATCACCTAGTGAACAACTAGCTTCACTAGCCATTGCGATCACGCATTTTATTTTTGTGTCTTATTAAATTCATGGAGGTATTGCTTTGATATGGTTCCCTTGGGGTTCACCTAGTGAACAACTAGCTTCACTAGCCCTTGTGAGTGTGCATTTTCTTTCTTTTATATTTATCATAGTCATGGGGGTATGACTTTGATATGGACCTCTTGGGGCTAGTGGACAACTAGCTTTACTAGCCCTTGTGAGCATGCATTTTGTTTGCATAGTGGACAACATGTTCCACTTGTAAACCTGTTTTGGAAAAATAGCCTAGACTTGGTCCACAACATGTTGGATGGTCATTCGAAGCTTGATCCATTACATTTTTCTTTTTCTTTTTCTTTTTTTCCTTTTCTATCTTTGATGGTGTATGTTTGTGATCTGGTTATAGCTTCATATATCATCCACAAGTGTGTTCCTTTGTACCTATATTTTTTTTTTTTAGGATCTTGATCTTGGGGGCTTGGCCACCCTATTGGTTATTTTCATCCTATCTTACTAGCATTTGTACATTTGAATCCCTCTTGATTTTCTGGTTGGCTACTTTAGTGTGGGTTTGAAGCAAGTTTATCCTCTCACTAAAGTGGGCGATAAATGTAGTGTAGGAAAATGCATACACTTGCATTTTCACACTTTCTTGGGCCTGCCTTGCTTTTTTTATCCTTATTTATGTCTTAATTGGTTCTATTTTGCATCCACAAGCCTAATAAATTATATCCTTTTATGGCTAATCCCGACAAAAATCAAAGGGTAAATGATAATTTAATGATTTTGGTTGTGTCCATAATTTTTGGGATGAGACTAAGATGCCACATAGGGCATATTTTTCCTCCAAAGGTATTGGGACCCTCTTTTCAAATGTGCCATAAAGGGCCCCCTTTTTGGATTTTGTGCCCCAATTTTCATGCCTTGGGACTAAGATGCCACCTAGGGCGTCTTAGTCCCCCTTAAATTATTTTTGGGATTTAATTTCAAATCTTGGTGGGATTTAGCCTCCTTTGATTAATGATTTCATATGTTGGCTTGGTGTGATGTAATTTTAGGATATTAAGCATAGATAAGTATAAATACAAGGTTCCTTCTCTCATATTTCCACCTAGCAATCTAACAATAAATCTAAGCATCCAAGAATTTGAACATTCAAGATCAATTCATCAATCATTTGGAGCCATCATTAAGATTCAAGCATCATATCAAAGATATTCTTGCACCATGTGTGTTTTTGAGCTAACATTTATGATGTAGGGTTTTGATTCAAGCAAGCAAATCAAGTCAAGATCTATCAAACATTGTTTCCATTCAAGATCTGCATTCAAGCTAGCCACTTCACACAAGTTTTCAGATTTCATAACAAGGGTTTGGTGAGTTGCAACATAGAACTTTGTTTATTCATCATTTCCCTCCTTTATTTCATTTCATTCCAAGGTTTAATTACCAACAAGGGGTTTGACCAAGGAAAACCCCCATTTACTAACAATCAACAAGTTTTTCCTCTCTTGTATGTTTGTGTTTGTAGATTTAGGTTGAAGATCATTTGGAGTTCAAAGTTGCATTACAAATTTTTCATCTTCACAGAAACTCACCTATAGGCCAGATCTGGAAGTTTTAGGACCTAAGATTCGAGAAGAAGGAAGTGTAGACATTGAGCCCCAGGATCACATTTAGAGATTTTAGAAATTCAGATCGAGACTAAGTTAAAAGTAAGGGTATCTTAGTCCTCCCAAGGGTATTTTGTAAAGATCCTTTCAAATTCTATTTCGACATTCAAAGATTCTACATTTCCCCCAAAAAATAGCAATAAGACTAAGACAAGAGTAAGGGTGTCTTAGTCTTCCCTACCATATTTTGAAAGTATTTTTTCATTTCCAAAATCCTCATTACATTTCTAAATTTCGCAGGTACACACATCCTAACTTGTTGCTTAATTTCATCATTTGCACTCATTAATTGGCTTGCATTACTAGGTTTTGTGAGTTGAATGTTAAATTGTCTTTTCCAAGCTTTTTCTTGGTGGTGAGCCCATCAAAGTTTAAAGAACCCCCTCCTAGGTTTTCCATTGAGAATTGACTCACCTTTAGGTTGATATTCAATCCAATTTAGGATCCTAGAGAATTTTTGAGTGACAATTGGAGAGTAATGGTTTTCTATGGTTGAGGCCATAAAGCACATCCATTCCCCTATTGTTCAAATGTCGTGTGTGTAGAGAATGTGATCACCAAATAATTCTTGTTTGTGTATGAAATTTAAGAAGATAATTATGAATAATAGAAAGCATGGTTAAAAACTAATTATGGTTATGTTCACCCTATGATAGGTTCAATAACTCTATCAATAAAATTTGGACCTAAACAATTAAATTTTCCATCTATCATAGTCTTGACATCAAACTAATTTCATGTTTAGTTAGACTATCCATGGTTACACTCTATGAATGTAGTCCCATTAGTGATTCAAAAATGTATAAAATTCCAATTTGAAGAAGAAATATACACTATTTATCATAGTGGGTTTAAACCTTTGGCCTCTCATGGAAAAATTCTGCTAGATTATTTTTGGCCTAAACCTATCAAATCTGCTAAGCCTCATGAGGACTAATTACTCATGCCATATCAAAAGTATAAAGCTAAACATATAGCCGAATTATCCCTTACTAATATCCTACTTGAGGTTCTTCGATCTACAACAACTTCGATGGATGTTTCTCCTACCCCACATGTAGTGAAGGAACCTAAGTCTAAACCGAGTATCCTCCCTCATCAACCTAACATGTATGCTACCTTTTCACCTCCATCGTCCTATAAAAAACCATGAGATAATTGTGTAACTAACCGTGTGCCTCCAAAGAAAAAAAATTCTTTAGACCTAACAATATTGTGGTCTCTGAACCTATCATGGTCCCTTTAGTTCCTTCTCCTAAGAAAGAAAAGAGACTGACATTGGGAAACACCTCTATTACCCCTTCTCAATCCAAAACTCATGCAAGAAGAAATAGAAGTGAAAAAGACCATAAATAAAGAAATCATGCTATAGCTCATCAACCTATTAAAAAATATGAAACCTTATATAATGATAATCCATCTATCTAATCCAACTTAAACGAATTACCTTTTTTCCATCCATCCTCATCATCAAATGAATCTACTCCACCACCCTTGCCAAACCATGAAATTGAACCTTACCTATCCCAACCTAAGAAAAGAATGAAAGAGGCTCATATGAATGATGGTGCTTGAAATCATGCTAATAGTATCAATATGCAACCTATTGTAATACATTTGGATAATGAAGAAGAAGATAAAAAAGAACAAAAAGAATAGCATAACAAAATAGCTCTTATATTTTCTAAATTGGCAAATTTAAATGGGGAATGTCATGATGATCCTCCTTATAAGAGAAATTCACCATGGATTAAACCTAGTGCTACTCCTTGTAAAAAACTTGTTGTAGTCCCTTTAGTGTATTCTATTCCTTCCATTTATGATGAGCAATATTGGGATGTGAATGATTTTCTTTAAATCAACTTGTATGTGCAATACCTTTATTTGTGTTTTTGTGTGTTTTCTTACACATGTGATATCTCATAATGTGTTGCTTGGAAAAAATTATGTTTTTCATTTTTATTCGGATGACCCTTGTTGTTCTCATTGGCATAAGGATACAAATTAAATGAATGCGGTGTGGAATTCATCTATTTGTATCTCCATATTCTTTATGTTGCAAACATTTTTGTTTTATGTTTCCTTTTGGGAATGATGCAAAATTTTGAAGCATTTAGGTCTATTCCATGTTGACCCAAAAGAGTGTATGTTATCAAGTCATGTGTCATTCCTCCATTGTGTTCATTGTTCCACAAGTATCTAGGGAATGATGCCAATTCCAAGAATAATCATATTATATATTATCTATAGTATATACTGACCCTGAATCAATGGATCCCTTACATGATATTTTTTGTCTTGTGGTTTTGTCTTGGGGGCAACCCCTTATCATGATTCAACTTTGTTGGAAACATATCATTGGCATAGGGTTTTCCAATAATCTCTCATGGCCTTTCCTTTTTATATATTGTTTTACTCTACCTTAAATGAAATTGATCATAGATTTGGTGTTAGTAATTACTTTAAGGTGGGGGCATGCATTGTATTATGTGCTTCACTTTGTTCACATGCATTGAGATTCATTAAGGACTTTAGTAGTTAGAATTTTCCTAGGACATGTTGGGTATTACAAGGGATTCATTTAGGACTTTAGCAAACTTGCAACTCCACTATTTTTTTTATTTTTAAAAGATGTATAATTCAAGTGGACGACTACTTTTCAACACTCTTTTGAAGCACATCTAAAATTGCAAAAGTAGAGGATGAACGAGAATGGTTGAGGAGGTGCAGATTTAAAATATTCAAGGGATGAGGAAGATGAAGAAGAGGATTTAGATGATGTGGATGGGGAGCTACTTGGTATAGTTGTGGCAGCTCTACTTTTGGTTGTACTTTTTTTTTGTGGGAATGGTTGTAGGAATGACTGTAAGTTTGTGGGAGGTGAGTTGCTTGTTGGGGATTTTCTTGGTCCAATTGTAGTAGCTCTGCTTTTGGATATGCTTCTTCTCAGCTATGGGAATGGTTGTAGGAATGGCTACGAGTTTGTATATGGAAAGCCACTTAGTGTGATTTCAGTTGCATTGTCATTAGAGGTTTTTTGCTACTGGCATGTCTGTAAGAATGCAGTGCTTTTGGTTGTGCCTATCGTGGTCAATAGCTACCTCTAATCGCCTATGCATTTTCTTCTGGGTTGGAGGTTTGGATGCCTCATGTGGTGTTTCGGGTATGGCCTCAAGTTAGTTTTCTTGGGCATCCCCTATGGCTTTAAGTAGAGCTTTGGCTTCAATTGTGTGGTCTCCCTTTTTATAGGATGAAAAGTCTTTGTTCCTTCTTGCTTAGGATTTTGTTCTTGGTTTTGAACCCTTGTTGGATTGTGTAAATTTTTTTGGTGTAGGGGTTAATTTACTCTCTTCAATAAACTTTTTTTTGCAATCTGGTTTGGTTCTTGGTGGTTTCTTTGGTCCAATTCTTTGAGACCTCTTTAATTGGAGGGGTTAGTTTGGTTAGGTTGTGTTTAAAGTTCCATTTCAAGTCCATGTCTCTCTTGGATCCTAAGGGAGAGGTTATTGCCCTTTTTGTTGGTGAGATGTTGTTGGCTAGGTTGTGTGTAAATCTTATTCTACTATCCCAAATGATTTCTTTGTTTATGTAGCCTCTATCACCCTTTCTTCAGAAGTGTTGTCTCCTTTCCTTCTTTCTCAGTTGTTATCTCATATAGAGATGGATTCATCTCCTTTTGAGGTGGAGGTAGATTTGGGTGGATTATTTTTGGGTTTGTTACTGAAGATGGTTGTGGTGGTTGCTCCAGTTTCTTCTATTTTAGTGATGGTTGGGCTAATTTTAGAGTTCATGATCTTGAAGACCCAAGTTTTTATGCTACCTATAGATGCCAAGTTCATCATTTTCGTAGCACTTTATGCCTTTTTCATGGATATTAAGCCTCCTTTAGAGGTGGAGACCTTTCCTTTTAAGGTGAGGTTTTTTTTTATGGTTGAGGTTTTTCTCTTCCTACTCCTTTTGAGGTGGAGACCACTCATATTGAGGTGGAGTTTGGATTTGTAGGAGATTTGTTTATGTTAAATAGGCGCAAGACAACTAAGAGTGGGGGGATGAATTAGTTGTCACACAAATTCAAACTTAAAACTTTATCACTTATAAAATCATCAACCACACTATTATGTTATTAAATATGAACATCAAACACAAATAACAGAAATTAAATCAACACAATGAACACCAAATTTTTTACGTGGAAAACCCAATAAGGGAAAAACCACGGTGAAGGTTAACTCACAATATAAAGATTATAAACTGAATACAAAGGCTCATTGCCCAAAAGAGGACTCACTATCCAAATACAAAGGCTCACTGCCTACAAAAGACTCACTATCCAATAGGGAGGATCACTGCCTATAGATACAAAAAAGAACAAAAGATTCACCATAGCAATTAAATCACATTCACAGGATTACAAAAACCTTTAATTCACTACCTTTAGCACACTAAAAAACTTCTATCACAACTCACTCACACACACTTCTACTCTTATGATTTGTGGCACACTTTCGTCACTTTGCATCACACTGTCATATAATTCATCACAACTCCCCTTGCTTTTATACCATTCTCAGCCTTAGAAGAATTTACTAAGGTCGGCCATAATAAATCATTTCCTCAATTCAAATTTAGGTCAGCAACTCTAAATTCCCATGGTGGAAAGGAATAAGAGTGGACCAATAAAAACATAAAAAATAATATTCTTGAATGTTATGCATGCTTCCTCAATTAAATTTTCTTCTTCGAATGAAGTGTAAACACTAGGTCGGCCAAACCTAATGAAAACATAAATTATCAATGATGCACACACTTCCCAACAAGAAGATGACACATAGATGATGCAACATGCTTCATTATGCACAAGAATACATCTTAGAATCTTCCAGATACATCCACAGCAAAAACAACAGGCTTCAAACACTGAACTCATTTCACTAGTCAATCTGGGCTATGCAGACACACACAGAAGTACTAAAACATGATTTCTAGATCAGCAAACACCAAACCTCTTTTCTAGAGCATAGGAAAGACCTCCATAAGATATCTACCACATCTGCACGATCTTAAACGAAACAGTGGAGAACTGCGGAGCAAACATATTTCTCCCAATTCACAGAACACTGACTCTACTGGTAGAGCACACATACTAGTGGACACAACTTTCACTTACCATCTCACCAGAAATTGAGACTCAGACTATATCACCATTAATGAAATCCTCATAACCACACAGACATAGGATTACCACATGAGAAATGCGGAGAAAATACCAGAGCACACACTCAACACTCTGGCTTCTCTTCTTTATTAATTTTCTCAAAAGCACTTGCAAACACATCAAACCAACAAATCTGCAACTCCATAAAGATAGCTCCATGTACTCACAACATCTCACCAACATCTCAACCATACATGTACAATCTACAACATACTAAATAGTGTTGACATCAATGACAACATTAATGACAACAACACCAAACTAGCTCATATTTGCAACAATCTCCCCCTTTTTCATTGATGGCAACACATAACCTTTTCTCCCCCTTTGACATCAATGGAAAAGAAAAATTGCTCTGATTACTCTCCATAGGAGTACACTCATACTGCAACAATGAAAATATTTTCTACTCCCCCTATGGAGTAGATCCATTAATCAGTCCAGGTAAATGAAGAATCTGTGAATTCACTAGACTAATGCACCTTCATGTGCACCTATTTGGGAGGGAAAATGACCCCCAATCTCTCCCTAAGATGCTCAAAAGTATCCTTTGGAAGAGCTTGAGTAAGTATGTCTACAATTTTTTCCTTTGTAGTCACACACTCCAATTTGACCTCACTCTCCAACACTTTCTCTCTCATAAAATGATACTGGGTAGATATGTGCTTCATTCTTGAATGCATAAATGGGTTCTTCAAAATGTTTATTGCACTTGTATTATCACAAAAAATAGAAATAGGCTCATCACATACCACACCAATGTCTTTCAGAGTTTGCTTCATCCACAAAAATTGTGTACAATAGGACGTTGCAGCAATATATTTAGCCTCTACAGTGGATAACGAAATTGAGTCTTGCTTTTTACTCGGCCATGAAACTAGTCTTCCACCAAGAAAGAAAGCACCACCACTGGTACTCTTCCAATCATCTACACATCCAGCCCAATCAACATCTATATAGCACTCAAGGTGAAATCATTACTCTTAAGGTACCATAGTCCATAATTTGGTGTGCCTTTAAGATATCTAAATATTCTTTTTATAGCCATAAGATGTGCTTCTCTAGGATCTTCTTGAAATATAGCAACTAAACACATTGCATGCATAATATTTGGTTTGGTAGCAGTGAGATACAACAGTCCACCAATCATGGATATGTATTTTCTCTGATCAGTCTTAGTCGATTCATCACCCTTGCTTAGTTTACATCTGGTTATCATAGGAGTGCAAACCGGTTTAAAATCCTTCATCCCAAACATTTTCAACAACTCTTTTACATACTTAGATTGTGAAATAAATATCCCTATGTCAGTTTGATTCACTTGTAGACCAAGGAATAAATTCAATTCACCAATCATAGACATCTCAAATTCTTTCTACATTTCTTCAACAAAATTTTTACACATGCCTTAATTTCCTCCAAAAATGATATCATCAACATAAACTACTAAAATCGACATCTTATTACCTTGCACTTTGAAGTAAAGGTTGTTGTTAGCAGAACCTTTGCTAAATCCTTGTTTTTTCAAATATATGTCCAATCTTGCATACCAAGCCCTGGGAGCTTGCTTCAATCCATACAATGCTTTCTTCAATTTACAAACCATGTCTAGCTTGCCAGATAGTTTAAACCCTTCAAGTTGCTCCATGTACACTTCTTCCTTCAACTCACCATTCAGAAAAGATGACATAACATCCATCTAATATACCTTGAAGTCCTTGTGTACAGAGAATGCCAAAAACATTTTGATAGCTTCCATTCTGGCCACAGGAGCAAATTTTTCCTCAAAATATATTCTTTCAACTTGTGAATATCCTTTTTATACCAATCTTGACTTATTCCTCACTACTTCTCCATTTTCATTTATTTTGTTTATGAATACCCATTTTGAACCAATCACATTCGTGTTCACAGGTCTAGGGACTAGTTCCCACATTTTATTTTTCTCTATCTGCTACAATTCCTCTTTCATAGCTCTCATCCAACTTTCATCTTCACATGCTTCCTTTACCAATTTGGGTTATATTTTAGAGAGTAAACAAAAATTTACCTCAGTTGCAACTCTGCTTCTTATCTTCACTCCTTCACTCTTGTCTCCAATTATCTGATCTTCCAAATGATTCTTTTGTATATATTTAGGAGTCATAGCAATAGGTTCTGATTCATTCTATTCTTCTTCTTCTTCTTCCTTCTCCTTATTTTCTTCAGGTATATGTTTGCAGAAAGGATCACCAGGTTCAACTTCACCTATCTCAATAGGTCTCTGTATGTCTTCATCAACTTTCACATTAGCACTTTCAACAATCTTCCTTATTTTTTTGTTAAAGCATCTGTATGCCTTGCTAGTGCTATAGTATCCAAGAAATATTCCTTCATCACATCTAGCATCAAATTTTCCAAGATTTTCATCGTCTCTTTTAATATAGCATCTGCTTCCAAATACCTTAAAATATTTCACAGTAGGAATCTTACCAGTCCATAACTCAAAAGGTTTCTTCGTGATGTTGTGTCTAATATGAACTCTGTTAAGAACATAAACAGCAATATGTATCACTTCTCTCCAATATTCATCTAATACATTAGATTCTTTCATCATAGTTCTAGCAGCTTCTTGTACTAATCTTTTTTTCCTTTCAACTACTCCATTCTGCTGAGGGGTTCTCAGAGTAGAATATTGTCTTTTTATGCCATGCATTTCACATAATGCATTAAATTCACCAAAAGTGAATCACCACCTCTATCCAATCTTAAACATTTTATTTTTAGAATTACTTCATTCTCCACTCTTCCTTTGAATACCTTAAACCTATCTAGGGCTTGATTCTTTTCTCTGAGAAAATAAACCCATGTCATTTGAGTGTAATAATAAATAAGCAACATGAAATATCTATCACCATTCAAGCTTCTAGTATTAGTCAGACCACAAAGATTAGTATGTACCAACTCTAGCATACCAGTAGTAGAATATTATTTTCCTTTAAAGCTACATCTTGTCTGCTTCCCCAGTTGACAACTTCTATAGATAGCATTATCAGGTGTTGTGATTCTAGGAAGTCCTCGAACTATTTCCTTTTTACTGATCTTGACCAGGTTATCAAGGTTAACATGCCCCATTCTCTGGTGCCATAATCAACTTTCACTGATCTAAGATACAATACAATGACCATCTACTCCCTTTAGTTGTTAGATGGTTTTGTGAGTTCTTCTTCCAACAGTAATCATATCTCCATTTTCAGGTTCTTTTCTAATTTCATAGGTATTTTTCTGAAACACAAGCTTAAATCCATTGCTACACATCTAACCAACACTCAAAATATTATGCCTCAAACCCTTCACATGATATACATCATCAGTGCTATGCACTCCATCAAAACTGATTGAACCTTTACCACAGATCTTAGCTCCTGAATCATCATTGAACATGACTAAACCACCATCATATTTTTCAAGTTTAGTGAACTTACTCTTATCTCCGATCATGTGATTTGAATATCCACTATCAATTACCCAGTAGTCTTCATCTTTTCTTGCATGAAATGCGGTAACCAAAGTACCTTCCATCCTATTCTTCTTAACTTCTAGAGCCCTTTTGCTTACACACTTTCGAGGGTTAGTGGATACAGATTTATTTTCCAAAGCTAAGAATAAGCATTCACTATCATCAACCTCATTTTCAGATTCATCATCAGAAATACCTACCTCTTCCTTAACATAGTACAAATTCTTATATTTCTTATCCTTCCTATCCTTATCCTTATAATCATGTTCTTTTTATGTGCAGCCTTATTCAGACATCTTGAAGCATAATGACCAATATTAGCACAACTAAAGCATTTAAAGGGAAACATACCTTTATACTTTCTGGTACCTTTCTTCAACTTCCTGGTAAAATTAGCTTCCAACTCATCAACATCATCACTATTTGGTTCCTCCTCAATCTTCATTGACTTAAATGTCATTTCTTTCTTTTCTTCTATCTTGTCATCTTTTTAGAACTTTCTCAATTTGAATGCTTGTAGGGTGTCGAACAAGTGTTCCAAGGTGTACTTCTTAGGGTCATACATTTCTTCAATCACCAAGATCTTATCGATGTAGCAATTTGGTAGGGTGATCAAGATCTCTATTTTGTCTTCATCTGCTAGCTTTCCTCCTTGATTTCTAACCTCATTTGCAATCTATTAAACCCTGTGAAAGAAACTTGTAAACTCTTCACCATCTTCCATTTTTAGGTTCATAAATCTATGCTTCATTGCCAGTCTCTTTGTCAATTTCACTTTTTCATTACACTCATACATGTCTTCCAGCTTCTTCCAAACTTCATATGCAGTATCCAAAGAATTAACCTTGATTCACTCATTTTTAGATAAACCACTAGAAATCACATACTTCACCCTCTCATTTTCTTCATAAGAAAAGATCTCATCTGTAGTATTAACACCACTGGATGGAAGTGTATACTTATTCTCAATAGCCTTCCAAGTCTTGAAACCAAGAGAGATAATATATCCTATCATTTGTCCCTTCCAATATTTGTAGTCAGTTCCATCAAACATGGGGATCGACAACTTGTGCGCCATCGGATCTACCTTAAGTGATTAATCTCTATATCAAGGAACCCAAGCTCTGATACCAATTGTTAAATAGGTGCAAGACAACTGAGAGGGGGGGTGAATCAGTTGTCACACAAATTCAAACTTAAAACTTTATTGCTTATCAAATCATCAACCACACTATTTTGTTATTAAATATGAACATGAAACACATATAACAGAAAGTAAATCAACACAATGAACACCAAATTTTTTACATGGAAAACCCAATAAGGGAAAAACCATGGTGAGGGTTAACTCACAATATAAATATTATAAAATGAATACAAAGGCTCACTACCCAAAAGAGGACTCATTGTCCAAATACAAAGGCTCGCTTCCTACAAAGGACTCATTGTCCAATAGGGAGGCTCATTGCCTACAGATACAAAAGAGAAAAAAATATCCACCACATCAATTAAAGTACATTCGCAGGATTACAGAAACCTTCAATTCACTGCCTTCAGCACATTGAAAAACTTCTATCACAACTCACTCACACACACTTCTACTCTTATGATTTGTGGCACACTTTAGTCACTTTGCATCACACTGTCATACAATTCTTCACAACTCGCCTTGATTTTATACCGTTCTCAACCTTGCAAGCATTTACTAAGGTCATCCATAATACATCGTGTCATAAATTCAAATTCAGGTCAGCAACTCTAAATTCCCGTGGTGGAAAGGAATAAGAGTGGACCAATAAAAACATAAAAATAATATTCTTGAATCTTCTACATGCTTCCTCAATTAAATTTTATTCTTCAAATGAAGTGTAAACACTAGGTCGGCCAAACCTAATGAAAACAAAAATTATCAGTGATGCACATGCTTCCCAACAAGAAGATGGCACGTAAACGATGCAACACGCTTCATTATGCACAAGAATACATCTCAGAATCTTCCAAATACATCTGCAACAAAACAACAAGCTTCAAACACTGAACTCCTTTCACCAATCAATCTGATTTGTGTAGACACACACAAAAGTACTAAAACATGATTTCCAGATCACCAAACACCAAACCTCTTTGCTAGAGCATAGGAAATACCTCTATAAGAAATCTGCCAAATCTGTACGATCTGAAATGAGACAATGGAGAACTGCGGAGCAAACATATTTCTCCCAGTTCACAAAACACTAACTCTATCGGTAGAGCACACATACCGATGGACACAACTTTCACTTACCATCTCACCATAAATTGAGACTTAGACTATATCGCCATCAGATCACCATAATGAAACCTTTAGAACTGCACAGACATAGGATCACCACAGGAGAAATGTGAAGCAAATACCAAAGCACACACTCAACACTCTGAATTCTCTTCTTTATTAATTTTCTCAAAAGCACTTGGAAACACATCAAACCAACGAATTTGAAACTCCATAAAGATAGCTCCATGTACTCACAACATCTCACTAGCATCTCAACCATACATGTACAATTTGCAACATATTGAACAGTGTTGACATCAATGACAACATTAATGGCAACACCACCAAACTAGCTCATATTTGCAATAGTTTCTTCTATGAGAATGATGTTCTTGGTTTCTTCTCCTATAAAGGTGGAGAGGAAAGTTTGATGATGTGGATAGTTTCCATCCTCAAGAATTTTTTTTACTGGTTCAAAAATTGGTATTATGAGTAGATTGTTTGTTTTTGGTTGACTGTTTCTGGTCTTGTTGGATTAGGTATGTTCTTCCTGAGCAGTTGTTTAGTTGTAACCTAGTTGATTCAGGTTGTGTTTGTGGTTAGTGTTCTCTTTAGTTCAGTTATGGTTATTCTAAGTAGTGGGTTAGTTATGGCCTAGCTAATTCAAACAGTGCTCATGATTTTTTAGGGTTTAAGGTTCCTATAAAAACTTGGTTGTAAAAGGGTTTCGGGTCCCTTCAAAACCTATGTTTTGTAGCTTGAGTTGTCTTGAATATCAATGAATGGCTACTACTGATGGGTTGTTGCTAGTATACGATTTATTTTTCTAGCAGCTTCTTTATCTTGATAATGTTTTAGGTCCCTTCAAAACCTCTTTGTAATGGGTTTCAAGTTTCGTCAAAAGTTGTTTTCCCCTAATCAAAATCACTCAAGGCAGCATTGACCAAAACTCCTATCTTGTGAGGACCAAATTAGACCTTTCCTTTCCATATCCATATAAATGATTTTAATTTTCATATAGGATTTGTACTTGGGAATAAGGAAACAAAGAGTTTTTCACATATTACATCAGCAAAAATCTACAAGGGGTAGAACTCAATTATATAGTGATAGAGAAGGATATGATGGCAATGGTATATGTAATAAACAAATTCAAAAATTATATTACAAGATATTCAATATTTATACATACTGACCATGTAACAATAAGGTATCTAATGAACAAACCAATGGTGTTAGATTCTATGAGAAGTGAGAACCGAACCAGGATCTAATGTCAGTCATAGATCACATGTAACTTCACTCAACAAATGATCAAAGATCAAAATAGTAGAATGAAGAAATATCTAAAATGAGAGAAAAATAGAGACAAGGAAAGAGAAATGGTAGAATACTCTCAATACTCCCACCAAGCAATCACTGAACTAGTGAAGGTTAGAGGAGAGTGCTCAATATATAGAAAAATAAGGGAAAATACATCCAAGAGGAGCAATAACTCCTACGACCCATAAAAGGTGGGAGGTTATCACCTACTCAATAAATGACAAAATATGTGGTATAATCTCCTTAGGTGAAGACAAAAAGGAGGTGGCACATAAAGCCAAAATAGGGTGAGAAACCCAACTACCCCATAACCTACCTAGGTAAAAATAGAATAGTGGTTATGAGAGTTAGCACAACATGCCAAAAGAGGATGTGTAACTCAACTACCCATGTGTGGGAAAGAGTGACACATGTAGTTGATGCAATTCACCATGTGTACTCATATTAACCACACCTAATAAACCTAAGAAAGCTTAAATAATATGTGTAGGAAAAAAGAAATACCCCTAACATAAGGAAAATAAAAAAACCTACACGAACACCCCCCTTAAGTGTAGCTTAGGTGGGTGAAAAGATGGGTCTCGACAAATGAAACCATGTTAGGTACCCATGTACATAGAGATCCCCCCATAAGAATCCCCCCATAAGAGGAATAGCCCCCTCTAAATAAAGAGAGAAAAATGGACTACGAAGACCCTCCTAAAGTAGACACCTATCACACCCCAATAAAAACTCGTAGATGAAGGAACTTGCTTTCTATGAAGGGTTTGGTGAAGATTTCTCCAGTCTACTCCAATGTAGAACAATACTTAAGATCAATGATGCCTTCGTGAATTAGCTCCCAAATGTAGTGCATATGAATCTCAATGTGTTTCATCCTCTGATGATGAATTGGATTCCTTGAGATTTATATTGCACTTTGATTATCACAAAATATGACTATATGCTTTCTAACTAAAATACCAAACTCAATGAGAATATTCTGAAGCCAAATATCCTTAGTGGTGACATTAACTACCCCTCGATACTCAGCCTCTGTAGATGAAAGAGAAATTACAGATTGCTTCTTGCTCAACCAACAAACTAGACTAGAACCAAGTGAGAAGCAATACCCTAAAGTAGACTTGCGATCTTGAAAATCGCTTGCCCAATTTGAATATGTGTGTCCCACCAAGTCAATATCCACACCTACTACATACTAAATCCCATAATTGTGAGTACCTTGAATATAGTGGAGGATTTGCTTAGTTGCTTTCCAATGCAACTCATGTGGCTCCTACATGAATTGAGAGACCATGCTCATAGCGTATGAAATGTCAAGTCTCGTATGAGTCAAGTAGATGAGACTCCCAACAAGTTGTTGGTACAAAGTGCCATCAACGAAGGGTGAAGAACACTTAGCCTCAAGTTTTACCCCTAATAGAAATGGAGTCAATGTAGGCTTATAGTCAGCCATGAAAAATATGGATACAATATCAAGTGCATACTTGGGTTGTCCAAGGAATATTCCTAAAGATGATTTGATGATCTCAATCCCCAAGAAGTAATGCAAAAGACCCAAATCATACATGATAAATTTTTCATGTAGATTAGTTTTCACCGCCTTGATGGTGGACGAGTGACTCCCTGTGATCAATAAGTCATCAACATAGAGAACCCAGAATGTGAGAGTTTCATCCTATTGCATTATGTATACATTCTAATTAGAATGACATCATTTGAACCCAAATTTTAGAAGGAAAGATTCCATCTTGGCATACCAAGCTCGAGGAGCCTTATTAAGGCCATAGAGAGACTTTCAAAGTCTATAATCAAGTGAAGGATCTCACAAAAACCCTTGTGGTTGCTCCATGTAGATTTCCTCTTGAAGGTCTTCATGAAGAAAGACACTCTTCACATCCATCCAATGAACTTCCCAACAATGTGTTGTACCTATAGCAAGGACAAGTCAGATGGAATTCTTTGTCGCCTAAAAATGTATACTTGGACATTTTTACACTCATTTGAGTCTTTCTTATGGATGTTAGCCTAGTTTTTCCTAGATTTAATGTTGTAATGTGGTCAACACATTCACATTAGGTCTTAGGTCCTTGAGAATCATTAATAATTCTATGTCTTCTAAAAGTGTTGTTAAGTGTTGTAACCCACTTTCACACTTTTCTAGGACCCTTTCATTATAATTCACCTAAATAACCTTTTTTATCACTTAGCAAGCCTTATTTCAAAGTGTTGTAAAGTGTTGTAACAAACTCACATGCTTTTCTAGGATTTTCATCACTAATTCAACCCTTTCTTATGTTTAAATGACCCTTAATACACTTTTCATCCCTACTTAAGTGTGTTTTGGAGAATAATCCCATTAAACATCATTAAATACACTTTCATTCATGGCGCCTAGTAAAATTTCCCTGGTGGGACCAAGTCGCCACTTGGGGTGACTTAGTCCCATTGGGCACAAAAATCAAAATTATTTTAATTTTCTGGTAGGATATTATTATCTTAACCTTGGGTTGGCCTATGATATGTTATTTTTAGGAAATTATCTAAAATCAAGTATAAATAAAGGGTTTTCCTCTCATTTTCATCGCCAATTCATCTAATAATTCATTCTCAAGCAATTATCAAGCACTTTAGCCTTATCAAGCATCCATTGGAGAATCTACTGGCATATCTTCATATTTCTACATCAAGTGTTTGGTGAGTTGTGGCATTGCATGTTGTTCATTCATCATTCTCTTTCTATTTCATTTCATTTTCAAGTGTTTGATTACCAAATTGGGGTTTGACCAAGGCAAACCCCTATTCTCTAACCCTTAACCCTTTTTCCCCTCTTTGCATGTGTGTTTTGTAGGTCTTGTATGCAGATTTTTCAAAGAGAAAGGTGTTAAAAGTGGTCAACAATCCATCAAATTCATTCAATTCAACAAATCCCCAATTGAAGCTTGGAGACCTCTTTCAGCCTATTTTTTGCATAATCAAATATGGACACCTGTCAAGAAGAAAAGTGCAGACCAAGAGCTACAAGTCCCTATCCTAAAATCCCTAGAATCTAAAGGTGGACTAAGTCACCATCAGTGGCGAATTAGTCCCACTGCCAGGCATGAAAAGTGATTTCTATATTTTTGGATACCCTTTTGGCAGAAACCTATTCCAGCAGAATCTCCCTAAAATGGGACTAAGTCGCCCAGCTTGGTGTAAGTGTCCCAGATGGCCTCAACAAAAAAAATTGTAGGATTCCAGAGCCTCTCTACATCACACTTTAGCTTCCAGGTGCACCTCTCCAATATCTTTCATTTTTGTTATTGTTTTTTTGCATTCTTAGGCCATTCTGCATATCACAATGTGTTTTAAAACAATTTGCATTTCTTAGGTTTTACATCAATAATTCATTTCCTTTATCGGTTTATTGTAATTAGACCTTTCATTTAGGCATATTTCATTTATAATTGCATTAGTTTGGAGTGAGGACATTGCACATTTTGGCCTACCTCTCTCCTTTTAGGTGAAAAACCTAGAAGTGCTAGAGAACCATGCATACCAAAATCGATGTCCACATTTTGGTGAACCCAACTTTAGAACATTTTACTTAGGATTTTAAGTGCATTTACATCCTAGGAATAACTTGCATCAACATTGCATTAGGTTTTGCATTGTTTAATTTGCATCTTAGGGTTTTAAAAATTGCATTAGTGAAAAGCTCATATAGCTTACATTTTCGCATTGCATTTCATTAAAAATTCAAAACATTCTACATTTTCATATTATACCTACATCTAAAAAATTAAAAATCATAAAATTCCATTTAAATTTTTTGAAAAATCTTTAAAAAATTACAACCTAGACTAATTCACCACATTGGGTGACTTAGTCCTCTTGCATATTCTACACAGTAATTTCTATCATTTTCAAAGCATTTTATGCATTTCTATTTTCTGTTATAGTTTCCAGAATTGTAGTTATTAGCATTTTATTGCTCTTAGTTTACATTGCATTTTCCTTCACCCGCATTTAGAAACATTTTCATGAGTGTTTGGTGTCCTATTGCTAATACCTTAGTGAGAAGAAGTTCAAGACTCATGTTATCCCATAGTAATACACTCATTGTGGATCTTGGGTTATCTAAAGCTTCTACTCCTAGTATTGCAACTAGTACACTAGGCTTGGATACTACCTTTAGCAACTATTTTCCTTCCAATAATATGCAAGTTGACACACAAAATGATCAAATCCCACAACACAAAATCATTAACATTCATGAGGACTTAACAAATCTTCAACATCAAGTTTGTCTTGAAAACATTTCAACCACTGCCATTCCGACCATAGAAAACATCCATCACATGCTTGAAAGTGAAGAAGGATTGGACGTTATGAAACAAATAGTTGAGATATACCAAAAACATGCTCCTTCCACCTCTAGTGTTTCTCAACTAACAAAAACTATGGTTAGCCAAGGAGGACCTCACACCCCTCCTCCCTCAACAGTAGCATCCATACCTACCTATACCACTCCTCAAGTCACAACAACCATGCAATAAGCTAGTAATGTGATTCCTTCCTCAACTATTCCTGTTAGCATTCCTAATTCCTATGTGGCATCGCATGTTCTATCCTCTTCCACCATACCATCTATAAGCATTCCCTTCACTTTCCCTACCACTACATACACTCCATCACCACTTTCCCTTCCACCTCATACCACTTATATTGACCCTCTCATAACACAACTTTTCCAAACCATTTCATCCATGCAAAAACAAATATCCACCATAAACCTAAACCAAAACCAAAATGGACCACCCACCTATAATGTTCGAAGCATCCCACTATCTTTGGAAATATTGTGAACCCCAATGCTGCAAGGAATAGAGATGCCTAGATTTGAGAAATATGGAGGGAATGGAGATCCTTCTAACCATGTGAATGCCTACACCACTTTATGTAGTGACTTTGTCCTTGATGATAAACTGTTAGCAAAACTGCTTCCTAGGACTTTAAAAGACACTGCATTGGAATGGTTTTCATCTTTACTAAATAATTCAATTTCTTCATTCAATGAACTAGTTGATGCATTTATTAATCATTTCCAAGTGCATGTGACTCCAAAGAAGACCTTGGAAAATTTGATGAGATGCAAGCAACACAAAGAAGAAAATATAACTGATTTCATCTCATGCTATCAATCAATTTATTGTCAAATTGATGTCAAGATTCCTGATCCAAACCTTCAAAATATTTTTATAGAAAAATTGCAAAATAAACTTTAGGACAAACTCACCATGATGAAATTTCCCTCCTTTATGCACTTGTGCACCACCCTTTGTGATTATCACAATTCGGTTAGTAGTCATGATGCAAATTCCACTTCTAGTTGAGTTGAGAAGTCTGAACATGCCAACCCAAACAATTCACAACCATTTAGAAAGAAAAATAAAGGGTTCTTACGATTCAATCCCCCTCAACAACCAACTCAACCCGTCAAAAACTGAGTGGTAGCTATTAAAACTGTGATACCTTATAGGTATGGAGATCTAAAAAGACAATTCACACCTTTACCAAACACCCTTCATAACACAACATCCCAACTTTTGCAACAACAAATGATTACCTTACCTTTCGTCAAACCACCCGATTCTACTAAGCCTTTACCTCCAAAACTTAAATCTAATGCTTATTCCCATTTTCATAGACAAAATGGACATGGCACGGAAAATTTTAAGTGTCTTAAATACCTTGTACAAGACCTCATTGATTCTAGCCATCTATCCATTGCAGGTTTTAATGATTAAGGCAATAAGTCAGTTGCCCCTCCAAATCAAAATTTGCAAATTTTCACTAATCCAATTACCAAACATAATGTTTCATTCATTAAATATAGTGAAACTCCAAAGATTGATGTGATGAATGTTCATACAAATACAGAACATCCTACTCCCATTCCACATATTACCACTATTAATCCTATGGATGAAATGGTAGGTGTGATAGATGTTATACCTCGTAAGGGCCAACCTAAGAAATCTCTTGATATTAATTTTTCCTCTAAGGACATATGTACAAATCTCCATGATGGTCCTCTTTACATAGTCAATCGTATTTATGATAAGTCCACTAATGGGATGCTCATAGATCCTGACTATGGAGAGAACGTGATCATTGAAGAATTTTTGGTATTACATGATCTTTATCAAGATGATTATGATAAACTGAAAGAATGAATCAAAACACACAATGGTTTTTCTTGCCCTATGGTAGGATTGATCATCCTTCCATTACAAATAGGATCAAAAACATTGGATGTTACATTCTCCATCATCCCACAATTGGAATAGTTTCATTTATGATTAGGCCATCCATGGAGCTATCCCTTTGGTCATATAGAAATGTTTAAAGTTTCCCTTTGACAATGAAATATTCATTGTTCACCATAGTGGCTTTAACCCTTTTTCTTCTAAAGGAAAATTCTCCTTAGAAGCTTTTTGGCCCGAGTCCATGGAACATATAACACCTCGCAAAGACTTATTTTTCATTGCTTACCAAAAATTTAAAGCAAAGAAAATTGCAGAATTGTCTCTCCGCAGCATATCCCTTTCCACTTCTAACACTCCTATCTTTGATAAAACAATGCTTCAACCTAAACAAGAACCAACCAACCAAGCTCAACCAACAACTAAAACCTCCCTAATATCATCCAAGAGCCATGAGACAATGATAACAACTTCTTCATGCCTCCTCACATAAAACAAGCTTACAAAGCAAAATAGAAAGTGGATGAACAACCTTCCATGGTTCCTTTCGTTCCTCCCCTTAGGGAAAAAAAGTAACCTATGGTTGATCAACCTACTCCTTCACAAACACAACTTGATAATAAAACAAAAAGAAACAGAGGAGCTAGAGAGCATAGGCATAGACGTTGTGCCCTTGTTTGCACATTAAAAGATGAAGAAAATAAATAAAATAAAAATCCACACTTGACAAAAGCAATGCATGATGACCCTCCTCCCCAATCACAACAAAATGATCCAATACAACCACCACAACAAGAGGTACACCCTTCATTTGAAATTATCATTTTTCCTCTTATTGTGATTAATCTAGACAATGATGATGAGATCGCTAAAATAGACAAAGAGGTGCATAATGATATGAATACATTATTTTCCTCTTCCATGAGCTTAAATAACAAATCTCCTACAAAGAGTGTAGAACCTAGTGCTTCCCCTAGTTCAACACTTTCTCTTGTCCCTTTGGCTAGTTGCCCGCCCTTGGCATATCATGAACATGACTAGAGGGAAGATGACTTGATTGATGGTTGACTCGCATCTTGCCTTACTAGCCTTTTAAATTTTCTTTCTCTTTTTCTTTTTCTTTTATGTGTTTGTATGTCCATAATGTGCTCCCTCGTGATGTGATGTTTGATGTTCTCTCTCTTTGTGACATTCTTCTATTTGTACCTTCATTCTTCTCTATGTCGTACATCGCTTTTCCTTTTTCTTTTTCCTTTTCCTTCCTTTTCCTTTTGGGGATGATACAATGCATTAAGACCACAATGTCTCTTTCATTTTGACCAAAAGGCCCCTTTTCTTTTTCTTTTCCTTTTTCTTTTCTTTTTTTTTTCCTTTTGGGGATGACGCAAGGCATTGAGACCGCAATGTCTCTTTCATGTTGACCCAAAAGGCCCCTTTTCTTTTCTTTTCCTTTTTCTTTTCTTTTTTTTTTCCTTTTGGGAATGACGCAAGGCATTGAGACTGCAATGTCTCTTTCATGTTGATCCAAAAAGGCCCCTTTTCTTTTTCTTTTCCTTTTTCTTGTCCTTGTGTTTTCCTTTTGGGGATGACACAAGGCATTGAGACATTCTTGTCTCTTTCATGTTCACCCAAAATATTTTCCATTTTCCTTTGTCTTTTATTTTTCCTTTTGGCTTATATTTTCCTTTTTGGCTTCGATACATTCTATGTCTCTTCAAACGAATCTTTCCTTTTCTTTGTTTTCACTCTTTTTATGTCATTCTTCCAGTTCTATGTCTTCAGGGGATGATCACAGTTCCAAGCTCTCTAACAAACATTGTAGCAAAGAACATACTGACCCCAAATTCATAGATCCCTTATGTGTTTGGTGTTTTCCTTTTGGGGGAAACCCCTTTCTTTTCTTTTTCCTTTTCTTCGCATGACGTAGCTTTACTCAGAAACATATAACTTGGCATAGGGCTTTCCAAGTTGGATCTCATGTCTTCTTTCTTATTCGCATTGTTTATTTGCTACTTTAAAGTAATTGTTCACAGTATGGTGTGTAGAAATTCCTTTAAAGTGGGGGCATACATTGGCATTATCATTTTGCATTTGTCCTTTTTTCGTGGTTCTTAGTGCAGCCTTCTTATTTCATATGATGTGTTTGTCAATTTGTGGATGACATTGGGTGTATTGTCCTTCATGATCATGATGTATCTTAGCATATTACATTCCTCTTAATAGCTTGATGTGACACACTACATCCACTAAGTTGTGATTTTTCTATTCTTTGATTGGTCCTATCTTGGAGACATTAGGCACAATGTTCCCTAAGTTAAAGACCTCACATGAACTAAGCAATATTCCTTTGAAAATATTTTGCATGTTGCATTTTGAAATTGTTATATGGCCACCTTGCATAACATAGCTTGCATGCCTATGGTCCCATCGTGTTTTTTCATGAGCTCCAAGCATACGAAGTTTTGCTTGTCTCGTGAAGCTTGAAATGTCATTTTCTTTTTTGGTGCTTTATTAAAGTTATCAGAAGGTATAACTTTGGTATGGTTGAGCGGGAAGCCCATTCTGAGGCATGACTTTCCCCATAGCCACTTGTGTGCATGTGAGTGCATACCATCCATGAGTGTACGTTCCTCACCTTTGAGGCCTTCTCACCCAGCGAACAACCATGAGTCTCGTCGCCTTAGAGTGAGTATGTATTTTCTCTCTGGATAAATAGCCTAGATCTAATCCACAATGAGATGGAAAAATGATTGAAGCTTGATCTGACTTCCTCTCTCCTTTATTTCTCTGTTTTTTTTTCCTTTTATTCTTTTTCATCATTTTCATGTGTGTTCTTTTGTGTTTATGTTTGGTTTTTCCATGGGATCTTGATCTTAGGGGATTGATCATCCCTCTTGATTGTTGTTGTCTCATCTTACCAGCATGGGTATATTTGGATCCCTCTTGATATGCATGTTGGGCTACTTTAAAGTGATTTTAAAACAAGTTCATCCTCTCACTAAAGTGGGGGCTTAATGTGTCACCAAAAAATGTATACTTGGAAATTTTTACGCTCATTTGAGTCTTTCTTATGGATGTTGACCTATTTTTTCTTAGATTTAATGTTGTAATGTGGTCAACACATTCACATTAGGTCTTGGGTTCTTGAGAATCATTAATAATTCTATGATGTCTTGTAAAAGTGTTGTTAAGTGTTGTAACCTATTTTTACACTTTTCTAGGACCCTTTCACTATAATTCACCTAAATATCCTCTTTTTATCACTTACCAATCCTTATTTCAAAGTGTTGTAACAAACTTATGCTTTTCTAGGCTTTTCATCACTAATTCAACCCTTTCTTATGTTTAAATGACCCCTTAATACACTTTCCAGCCCTACTTAAGTGTGTTTAGAAGAATAATCTCGTTAAACATCATTAAATACACTTTAATTCCCAGTCCCAATACAATTTCCCTAGTGGGACCAAGTTGCCACCTAGGGAAACTTAGTCCCATTGGGCACAAAAATCAAAATTATTTTAAATTTATGGCGGGAAATTATTCTCTTAACCTTGAGGTCGGCCTATGATGTGTTATTTTCGAGAAATTATGTAAAATCAAGTATAAATAAAGGGCTTTCCTCTCATTTTCATCCCCAATTCATTTTCAATCAATCCATTCATTCTCAAGCAATTATCAAGCACTTTGGCATTATCAAGCATCAATTGGAGTATCTACTTACATTTCTTCAGATTTTTACATCAAGGGTTTGGTGAGTTGTGGCATTGCATGTTTTCATTTATCATTATCTTTCTATTTCATTTCATTTTCAAGGGTTTGATTACTAAATTTGGGTTTGACCAAGGAAAACCCCTGTTCTCTAACTATTAACCCTTTTTCCCCTCTTTGCATGTGTGTTTTGCAGGTCTTGTATGTAGATTTGTCAAAGAGAAAGGTCTTGTATTGGATCACCAACTTATAATTTGGATTCTTTCCTTTCCAAACTTCTTTCCCCACTTGTGGGGAGCTCTGTCTCCATCAAAAATTCTAACCATTTTGTCCAATTTATCAAGGAAAAAAGATTAGAGAGTAATGACCTCCTGGTAAGTTTTGATGTTGTCTCTCTTTTCACCAAGGTTCCCATTCCCAACACAATTTCTATTTTCAAACAAAAATCCAATGATGAGGTTGCTACCCTAGTTGAATTTTGCTTAAGATATACCTTCTTCTCTTTCCAATGGGTCATCTACAACCAAGTAGACGGGGTGGCCATGGGTTCTCCCCTCTCTCCTGTCATTACTAACCTTTTCTTGGAGCATTTTGAAGAAATGACTCTTCACTCCTTTCCTCTCAAACCAAAATGGTGGAAACATTATGTGGACGATACCAATGTTTGTTGGCCACATGGCTTAGATAAATTAGAAGAATTCCATAACCACCTCAATAGCTTAGTTCCTTGCATATCCGTTACGAAGGAAATTGAATCTTGCAAGCAACTTCCTTTCCTCAACATTTTGCTTCTTAAGAAACCTAATGGATCCCTTGGTCATCAGGTGTTTCATAAGGCCACCCACATGGATCTCTATCTCCTCTCTTCTTCTCATCATCACCCTTGCCAAAAAAGTGGTGTCCTCAAATCCCTAGCGTTGAGAGCCTATCAAATTTGTGATGAGGATCACTTGCCCCTTGAGTTAAGCCATCTTTGTCATGTTTTCAAGCTAAATGGGTACTCTAGTAAGAAAATTTCTAGAGCTTTCAACCATGCCAAGTCAAGCCTTTCTACCATTACCAAGCCTGCTCATTTATCTGATCTCCCTATCGCATCCCTTCCTTATATCGATGGCCTTTCCCAAAAAATCTCAAAAATCTTGCATAAAAAAGGCCTTCAATGTGCAATCAAACCCTTCTTCACCTTGAGAAATTGTTTTCCCTCCCTTAAAGACTCCAAGGAAATATTGCTTTACTTTGGAGTCTATAAGGTAGTTTGTTCATGTGGCATTCCTTATATCGGTGAAACTGGCCACTCTTTAGCACTAGAATTAAAGAGCATTGTGTTGACATTATACATGAAAGGGTTCTCAAATTTACCTTAGCCGACCACTCCTCCTCTAGCAAACACCACATTTGTTTAGAGGACACACAAATCTTGTTCAAAGAGGATAGCTTCTTTAAAAGGAAACTTAAGGAAGCCATCTCAATCCTCAATCACCCCTCTAACCTTAATCATGATGAGGGATGGAGGTTGAGCCAATTGTGGCATCCCCTGTTATCTAACCTTAGTTCCCACCATCCCCCTTCATCGCGCTAGCTCTTGGTTGCCTCCTTTCCCTATCTGTTTGTTTCCTTCCCCCCTCCCTTGATGTTCATTGAGGAGTCTTGTCCCCCTCACCTATTCTTTTGTGTCCTCATGTGGTTTTCTTCGATTTCTTTGTTTATATAATTAGTTTTCTTTGGTTCTTCTATCCTTTGTATCTTTTATTTGTGGTTTATCTTTTTAGCTTTCTTTGGTTTATTCTTGATTAGTTGGGTTTAGTTCTCTATTAATTTATTTTCTTAGAATTTTGGGTTTTTGTTTTTTAATTTTTATTTTCCTTTTAGCTTTGTTTGTTTATTTTCTTTATTGCTTAGTAATTTCTTTTGTTTTTTTGTTGTGTTATACTTATTTTTCTTTTTATTTTAGGCTTCTTTGGTTATTTAGCTTCCTACATATATATACATATATATATATAGGAAACTATTTTTATTTTTATTTTTGGTTTTCTATTTTTGTATCTTTTATTTTTTGATTTATTTGTTTTCCTTTTGATTTAATTTGATATAATTATTTATTATTGCTTAGTAATTCTTTTGATTTTTTGTGTTATATATATACTTATATTTTGTTTTTATTTTAAGCTTTCTTTGATTATTTTAAACTATTGATATATTTAATTATTGTTTCCTATCTTTGTATCTTTTATTTTTTGATTTGTTCTTCTATTAATTTAATTTTATATAATTAATTATTATATTATATATATATAGTTAATTATTTTTTCATTTTTTTATATTTATAGGTTGAATTTCTTTTTGTGGTTACTCCTTTGATAGGTTTTTTTATAGTTTTTATTTATCTTCATTTTATTTTGTTTCTTCTGGTCATTTATTGCTTCATTTATTTGGTTAGTGCTTAGATTTTTTGATTAGTTTTAAATTTTTTAAAGCTTCTTGTTGGTTCTTTTGTTTAGTTTTTAGTTTTCTTTCTTATATATATATATATATATATATATATATATATATATATATATATATATATATATTTGTGTTCTTTATTTTAGTTTATTGTTTTTTTGTTTCTTTTATGTTATTTTCATTTATATTTATTTCTTAGATTTCTTTAATTATTGGGTTTTTTCACCTTAATTTGCGTGTAGTCTTATAATTTTTTGTTTTGTTTTGTTTATTTCATTCTCTTTTTGTATTTTTTTCTTTATCTTAGTTCCTTGTCCTTCTTTGGTTGTCTTTTCCATGGTTTTATGTTTTGGTTTTTTGTAGTTGTCTATTCTTACATTTTTTAAGTTTTCTTTTATCTTCTTAGTTTTTTAAAAAATTTAAATCTTTATTTCAAATTTTTTTCTCTCTTTCCTCCTTGGTTTTGTTTGGGTTTTTTCCTCTTTTTTCATTATTTTTATATTTTCCTTTCATGACTCCAAGTTGGTTAATTTCATTAGTTTCATTTAGTTTTTTCCTTTTTTCCTTGGTCTTGCTACCTTGAATTTCGTGCAACCCTCCCTCTCTCTCCTTGGTCTTTTTAAAGTTGATATTGGTCTGCAACTCACATTTTTTCTCCTTGCTCTCTACTCTCATCCTGATGATGGATCACAGAGTGTGATATGAAACATTGATGCAAAAAAATTCACACACAATTGAATCCAAAAATCACTCAGCTAAATATTATGGATTGTGGAAACTTAATATCATTAAAAGAGAAGGGTGTTACAATTGGTAAACAATCCATCAAAGTCATTCAAGTCAACAAAGCCCTAATTGAAGCTTGGAGACCTCTTTCAACCCGATTTCTACAGAATCATATCCGGACACCTATCAAGAAGAGAAGTGTAGACTAAGAGCTATAGGTCCCTATCCTGAAATCCTCGAAAGTTGAAGGTGGACTAAGTCACCATCAGTGGTGAATTAGTCCCACTGCTAGACCTAAAAAGTGATTTTTGTATTTCTAGATACCCTTTTGGAAAAAACCTGTTCTGGCATAATCTCCTCGAAATAGGAATAAGTCGCCCAGCTTGGCGTAAGTGTCCCAGTTGGCCTCAACAATAAATTTTGTAGGATTCCAAAGCCTCTTTGCATCACACTTCATCTTTTAGGTTCACCTCTTGAATCTCTTTCATTTTTATTATTGTTTGTTTGCATTCTTAGGTCATTCTACATATCACAATGTGTTTTCAAACAACTTGCATTTCTTAGGTTTTACATCAATAATTCATTTCCTTTATTATTTTATTTCATTTATAAATTTTATTTAGGCATATTTCATTCATACTTGCATTATTTTGGAGTGGGGACATTGTGCATTTTGGCCTACCTCTCTCCTTTTAGGCGAAAAACCCCAGAAGTGCTAGAGAACCATGGGTACCAAAATTGATGTCCACAAATTCATCTTAACAAAAGGTGAAAAAATTTTAGAGTAGTCAATCCTAAGAACTTGGGAGAATCCTTTTGCTACCAAGCGAGCCTTGTACTTGTACACCAACCCATCTGCTACAAATTTAGTTCGATAGATCCACTTGCATCGAACAATTTTTCTTCCCTTAGGAAGAGGGACTAAATCCCATGTGTGATTCATCTTTAAGGAATTGAATTCTTCTTGCATTGCAGCATCCCACTCGGGAATACCAAAAGCTTCTCAAAAAGACTATGGATGAGAAGCTAAAGCAATGAAGAGATGTGGAGCCTACTAAAATTGTGACCATGTTCTTCTTGTGTCTAATGGATCACTAACCCAATCACCTATTGACTCCAATGTTTGTTGAGCCCAAAGAGGTGCTAAGGTTGGAGAATTTGGAGGAGAATCACCAACCTCTAAATGATGACTAGAAGAGGAATATGAATCCTCATCATCATTATCACCATTTGAAGACTCATCATCAATATTAGGAGGATTAAGATCCTATGAAGAACTATCATCATGATGTAAAGTCTCCAATGTGATGGTAGATGGATAAGTGGTAGGAAAAGAACTAGAAGAGATCTCCTCAAAACAAAAACTCCTCTCAATAAACAACTCATGAGTAGTGGGATGGAGAAGCCTATAACCTTTGACATCATCTAGCTATCCAAAAATTATGCAAGGCCTACTCTACAAATCCACAACCTTTCATTTCTCTGCTAGAATATGAGCCCATGCAAGAGAACCAAACACTTGAAAGTACTTAACTAAGGGTTTCTGACCAATCCAACCTTGAAAAGGAGTTACCCCCTTCATAACTTTGTGAGGAAGTTAGTTCAGCACGTAACATGCATAGTTGATGGCCTCTACCTAGTACTGAGGTGCCAAATATTTGGAGTGTATCATACAATTGGCCATCTCCTTCAGGATTTTTTCTTGTGTTTTGTGGCACCATTTTATTGAGGACTATATGGAACTCTATATTGCATTATGATACCTTTTGAAGCACAAAATTGTTCAAACCAATTGTTAACATTTCCCCCCCAATTATCTATATGAAAAATCTTGATGAACTTCCCAGATTGTTTCTCTACAAAATCTTTAAAATCCAAAAAATGATCAAATACCTCAAACTTCTATTTGAGAAAATTGACCCAAGTGTTTCTAGAAAATTCATCAATAAATGTCAAGACATATCTAGCCCTACTGAAAGATGGTTGTGGAAATGGTCTTTCCAAGTCACTGTGTACCAACTCCAATAGATCTATAGCTCTCCATGCTTTTCCTTTATCATATTTCTCCTCAGGATGCTTACCAATAATGCATCCCTAATAAAATCCATCAAAAAATTGAATAGAAGGAAACCCTGAAACCATGTCATGTTGATTGAGCTATTGCAAATAATGGTAGTTCAAGTGGTCAAACTGTTGATGCCATAAACAACTCATCTCATCTACATGAGTGATTAATACTGTCAAAGAAGAGTACGGAACAAGGTGAGAAAACTGATATAGTTTGGACTGATGATCTACTCTTCCCATAGCAACTATAGACCCATTATGTATTTCACTTATTACCACTATATCCTGAGTGAACTCAACTCGCTTTCCAGAACCACAATGAGTGATCTAATAAAAAGATAGGAGATTAGTTGAAAATATGGAGCACAAAGAACATCCTCAAATGTCCCTTCACCCACATCAATAGACCCTCTACCATGCACTTCAATAGGAGTTTCACCACCCATAAGTATGGTAGGCATAGAACATGGCTCCAAAGAGGTAAAACTATCCTCTGATGAGGCCATGTGGTGTGAAGCATCTGAGTCAATGATCCAAGACTCTGGTTGTGAAGAAACAACTAGGGCCTTTCACTTTCCTTTCCCTTGACTTTTTTCAGTGTCCTTAGAAGAACCTTCTAATGAAGTTTGTTTGACTAAATCAGGCACCTTGATATTTTTCTTTTCTAGAAGATGTGAAAGGTGGACAATTTGTTTCTTTAAACATTTATGTTCATCATGACCAGGCCTTTTACAGTAAAAACACTTGACCTTCTCCTTCTTGGTTATTTCACCTTTTGATGAAGAGGTATGATTATCTGCTTTTGAAGTATCAAATTTATGATCTTTCTTCTTCTCTCCTTGGTTCTTTTGTTTCTTATCTTGCTTGTTAGACCCTTTTTGTTCTTTTGTTCCCTAATTAATAACCAAGGCATGTGTGACTTAGAGGATTTATTTGTACCCATTAGAACCAATTTATCCTACTCCCTAGTGAGTTCTACAAAAAACTCATCTAGAGAAGGCATTTTATATGTGGAACCTAGGGCACATTTTGTAGCATAGAATGTAGAAACAAATACAAAGTAATTAGGACCAAGCTTAGAAATAATACTCAAGATTAGTTGCTTATCATCCTTCTTGATTCCACACTATTCCAATTGGAATCTAATTGCTTTGAATTTTGTGAAGAAGTCTTGTATGGTGTCAAAATTACAAGGACTCAACCCCATGAGTTCATTCTCCAATTAATTACCTCTTAACTCATATTTCTTACCAAAGAGTGTTTCCAAAGTGGTCCATACTTCATTCGATGTTTTAGTAGACTCTATGAAAAAGTAATTCTAGATATACTGACATACACAAAGTACCAAAAGCTTCATCACATTTTTTAAACTATTTAATCTTTTTTGCATCATCTTGTGGTTCAATTTCAAGTCCCATTATAACATGATGATATCCATGTCTTTTCAGATATATTACCACCTTAAATTTTCATTCAAAATAATTATAGGGAGTTAAAACTAGAACTATAGATGCATCCATGAGAGCAAAAAAGAAGATTGCAAAGAAGAAAGAAAAGTGCAAAGAAAGAAGACACACAAGACACCCCCCCCTTCCACTAGTCTCAAAAATCACCCCCCATATATTACAATGTTGACACTTTATGATTAGTTTTGTTACAAGGATTTTAAGGCCCTTAATGGCCAAAATTACAATATTTGATACAAATTAATTTTCAAATAAAAATATGAAAAAATAATCTTGTAGCTATTTATTTACTCTTCGATATCTTTCCAACACCTTTTCATTTTTGAAAAATGGATTACAAAAGTGAAAGATATGACATATTGAAGATTAAAAAAAATGCAACAGATTCAACCTACAATATCTAATTGAAAAAAGGAAAAAAATATTAAAACCTTCATGGATGGAAATTTCTCATTTCTAGCTTTTCGTCAAGTATTTGTTTGTGAAAATCTGACACCCAAGGAAAAAGTTATGCACTTTTGAAGAAAAATGCAAAATCTACCTGTGATGAATGACTCGTGCCTTCTTCTAATTTTATTTTTGCAAAATTTATCAATTATATGCAAAAACTAACAACTACCCAAATGATTTTTTGACCCTAAAAATAAAACCCATAAATCATTTTTCTTAAAAAATGAGTGGAAGCTAGATTTTTTAAGCCGACATGAAAATGGCTCTAGTAAAAAATTCAAGTTTTTAACTCTGATTTTTTAACTTTATCCTCTAATCTCTTATTTGGGTGAAATAAAAGTCAATCTTGACTTTCTCCAACCTCTGGACTATCGGGAAATGCTGAAAAAAGCCTCTAATATTACCAAAAAGCTTCAAATCACCCAGATCTCACAGGAACAGATGTATGTAAACCAAATTAAATATATGCGTATTTTCCTCTTAAACTGTTCTAATTCTCTAGATCATCCAATAATGCAAGAGAAGAGCATACTAGGTTTTTGAGAAAAATATTAGCTCTCTATTAGTGTCAAATCTCTCAAAAAATTAGATAATAAAATGAACTATACCAAACAACACGGCTCTGATACCATGTTAGATTTTGTGAGAAGCAAGAACCGAACCAGGATCTGATGTCAGTCGTAGGATCACATGCAACTTCACTTAACAAATGATCGAAGATCAAAATAGCAGAATGAAGAGAAATCTAAAATGAGAGAAAAATAGAGACATGGCAAAAGAAATGTTGAATACTCTCAATACTTCCACCAAGTGATCACTGAACTAGTCGAACTAGTGAAGGTGAGAGGAGAGTGCTCAATATATAGAAAAATAAGGGAAAATACATCCAAGAGGTGCATTAACTCCTACTACCCATAAAAGGTGGGAGGTTATCACCTACTTGGTAAATGACAAAACATGTGGCATAACCTCCTTAGGTGAAGACAAAAAGGAGGTGGCACATAAAGCCAAAAGAGGGTGAGAAACCCAACTACCCCATGACCTACCTAGGTAAAAGTAGAATAGTGGTTATGAGAGGTGGCACAACAAGCCAAAAGAGGATGTTTAACTCAACTACCCATGTGTGGGAGGGAGTGACACATGTAGCTGATGTAATTCACCATGTGTCCTCATATTAACCACACCTACTAAACCTGAGCAAGCTTAAATAATATGTGTAGGAAAAAATAAATACCCCTAACATAAGGAAAATAAAAAACCTACACTAACAAGTGGTTGGTGGCAGGCTTGTCAGATGGTTACTATTACTTCAAGAATTTGACATTACCATTTTGTATAAGCTAGATAAAGTAAATGTAGTGGTAGATTTTCTATCTAGACTACCAACCAAATCAAAAGAAGATGTTCTTGATGATTATTTTCCAGATGAGAATTTATTTTCTCTATCTCTACAGACACCTTGGTGTGTATATATTGCCAACTATCTTGTAATAGGAAAAACACCACCCCATTTCTCACCAAGAGAAAAGAGGCAATTAGTTCATAAGAGTTTTCCTTACTCTTGGATAGTTGGATACTTATTCTACACAATCCTAGACAACATACTGAGGAGATGTATCAGATAATAAAAAGTATATGATATCCTTTGAGCATTCCATGATGAACCCTATGGGGAACACTTTGCAACAAAGAGGATAACTCTTAAGATTCTCAACACTAGCTATTATTGTCAAAATCTTCATAAAGATGCAGTGAAGTAAATTAGGGGCTATGATAGATGTCAAAGAATGGGAAGGCCAACAAAAATAGATGAAATTTCATTGCATCCATAGTTAGCTTTGGCACCATTTGACAAATGGGGATTAGACTTTATTGGCCCCATATCACCAACATCAAACAACAAAGAGAACATACTGGTATGCACAGATTACCTTACAAAGTGGGTGGAGGTTAAGGCTCTACAATTTGCAAGAGATGGTAATGTGGCAAAATTTCTCTATGAGGACATTTTCACAAGATATGGAGTTCCAAGAGAGATCTCCATAGACCAAGGACCCGAGTTCACATTAGAGTTGATCACAAAATTGGTTCAAGAGTATGAGGTTAGAAATAGGAAGTATACTCCTTACCACCCTCAAGCCAATGGGAAGGTTGAAGTCACAAATAGGGAAATTGACAACATTCTCACAAAGATAGTGCAAATTCATAGGAAGGATTGGGTAACCTGATTACTTGAGGTAGTTTGAACCTATAGAACAACTTGGAAGACCATAACTAGATTTACACCATATGAAATGGTGTATGGGAAGAAATAAGTACTTCCTATTGAATTTGAATACAAAACATTGAGGACAAGAGTTACATTGGGCATGGACTTGTCCACAACTTAGCAAGAGAGATTACACAACCTAAATGCATTTGATGAAATTAGAATGGAAGCCATACACCACACTGAAGTTGTCCAAAATCAAATAATCTATTGTCTTGATCATTTAATAAAGATAAAGGAATTCAGTGCAAGTGTTTGGGCTCTCCTTTATGACTCTAGATACAAAGACCACAAAGGAAAATTAAAAACTAGATGGCTTGGTCCATATGAGATAAAACAAGTTTTTTCAAATGAATCAGTAAAGCTACATACAATCAATGACATTATATTCTCATTATTGGTTAATGGACACAGATTGAAGCTTTACAAAAATCCATTGCAAAAGGATGACTTCCTTCTTTCATTAATTCAATAGTTTGAACCTACAATTAATAATTTAGGAGCAAAGACTACAAGTTCTAAAAATGAATCATTGGATGAGCTACACAACTCACCAAGTGATGTTTCATAGATATAATTCCACCATCTCTTTCAAATACACACATTGTACATGCGACAAATGTCAACATTTATTTTCTACAATAATCAAAGAAGCAACAAAGACTTGTAGCATACTACCTAAAAGTGAAAAAATTTCAAAAGGGACATGTTATTGTAAGCACCCATAGCACATGTCTGAAAGTCATTTCATATTACCACCACATCTATAATATATCTATCATTTCAAATTACATCTATCTGTACATGAAGCCACATATATTTCATTATATTCATTATATTCATTCACACATATCATTTCTACCACCTTTCTTGATTACCACATACCATGCATTCATTTCACCTTACCTATTATGTATACTCCACAACCTTTTCATTCCATCATTCACCATGCATCATGCATATATTTTCATTCATTTCAAATTACCTCTACATAGATTTCATTGCAATTACGGAAAGTCATTTCACATTCTGCCAAATGCAATCAACAATCACTTCACATGAGTTTAATTTCATTCCAACACATTTCTATAGGTGCATGCATTAACTTATCATAAAATTTACATAGTGACGATTGATTTTCAACATGTTTATACATTACTTCGTGCATGCTTCATATCTACATTTATTTTCCACTACATTTCATTTAACTCTCCACCAAAACCATACCATTAAGTGAGGTCACTTAGTATCTTTAGTTGGGGTAGGTTTCCATATTTTCTTGATCTTCAAAAACTCTTTGCAAGCTTTTTGCCATTTTATTTTTCCTCCTTTTTCAAACAATACAAGCTCAAAGGAGAGAAAGAGGGTTAAAGGCAATTGAATTGAGAGGTTTTAAGCATACAGATATTGTGAAAGTGGTGCAGTTGGAGTGACAAAAAGAGAATTAAGGAACAAGAATAAAGCAGAGTGTTATCATGGGTGGTGATATTGTTCATAGAGAACCAACAACACATACTTAGTTGTTGGAAGATAGGCTAATATGTCCTCTTTTTGACAATTTGGATAGTTGGAGTACTTTTTCAAGCTTATAGAGTATAATGAGGTCATGAAATAACAATTTTCTGCCACATTACAAAATGATGAAGTAGTAGTGAGAGGCTCAAGGAAAGATGCCTTAGAAGTCACCATTATTGAAATATTTGGTCTGCCATGAGAAGGAGAAGAATTTCCAGCTAGGGCAGATGCTATTGTTGCCAGGGATGAATTCAAGCAGCTAGGAGAGAACCTAGACTCATCTTCTCAAGGTAATAAAATATTATCATTACCTTGGGCCTGGGGTTCGATTGCTTCCTACATAAGGGTGATCCCACAATAGTGGGTTACAATTTCTAGCCAAACTTGACACTAAAATGAACATTTTGAACTAAATCTTCACTTTTAGACACCTATAGCTACTAAACCATGAGGAATTTGAAGATGATGCAAACTAGTGATTTGTGACATTTTTTCTATAAATTCTAAAAAAAAATTCTTTAAATTTTTGGAATCAAATTGTATTTCTTTTTCCATCTCCTTCAATAACTATTTTTAATAGTAAACACCATTTTTAAAGAGTGATGTGTATTATAAACCACATAACTTTTTTTCTATGGAGGATAAAATTCTATTTTTTTGAATTTAGATTTGTACCTACAATATCTAGAGGATGCATTTGGTTTCATAATGTTTTATTGAATATTTTTTTAATTAAGTTTTGAAGTCAAACTAATTAGAATTTAGACATAGGTGTACTATTAGGAGCATAACTTTTTTTGTATGTATCAAAATTAAATTTATTTATTTATTTGGAATAAGGACATCAATACCTAGAGGACACGTATTTTTTAGAAAAAAAAAATCTCTATTTTCCTATTTTTTCATGTGTGAAACAAAGACCTTAATGTTCATTGAAAAACCTACATTCACAAGAAATAAAATATAAATATAATAATCAAATTAAATATATTTAAAATCATACTTTTTGGGAAGCTTATAATAAGGACTACATACTTAAAAAACATAAATTTTAAATGAATTCATTTGATCCCCCAAAAGGTAAATCACAACTAGTTTTTTATCAACATTTTGATAGGTGTAGAGGCGACTCCATTATAGGTATCGTTTAAAACTAGTGGGGTTCTACCCAAGGTTGTTTGATCTAAAGGGCTTTGATCAAACCCTCTTCAATTAAAATCCTTTAAATGGAACCTTTCAAGGCTTAAATCATTATATTTTCTAAAAATATGGGAAAAAATCAAGATGTCCCAAAAAGTGTAACCCGTTATTGTACCAACACCCATAATTAAGAATTTAACATGTGATGGTAGGAAATCCTTGTTGTATAAAGTTAATTTTAAAATTTTGAGTCATATTCAACATGATAGGAGTGTGAATTGCCCAAATTTCTTATATAATTTGTTGAAAAGAATGTCATCAGAGTATAGAAGGAAAAGGAACAATTTAGCATTATCCCATTTATGTTTGGTCATATTATTCATAAAAAAGAGTCTTAGGACTCAATTTCCACATGATTTTTAGGAAATTTTCCTAAATTGAAACAATACAAATGCAATCCTTGAAGAACCTATTGTTTCAGAGAGGGAAATGCCCTCTGGCTCCCCTATTGTATCACCTACCCATGGCATAGGAGAGCTAGAGGAGTAGGGTTTGTAGTGTACTCAGCCTATAGCCACTATTGAGAAACCCACAATAGGACAAGGAAGAAACCCATGTTTCTAGAAAAACATAGAGAGCCAAGAAAAGGAAAGGTGGATCTTCTTCTGCACCTTCCATAGGGTAGAAAAGACCCACAAGGTGATCACATCACCTAAGACAAAAAAATGCCAATGAGGAGCACAAGTAGAAGTCAAAAAGAAGATATGGTTACAATTGAAACACACTTAGAATCATAAGAGAATTCCATTGGTAATATAAATACACCTATTTCACAGTCATGGTACTATACAAGTACCATTGAATCTGATTCAGGGGATGTTCTGTTGTAAGGAAAATGAGAAAAAGAACCTCAAAGATCCCTAATTCAAAGGGTAATGAGTATATGAGTGAGAGGGATGACCAGTTTTTGGAAAGAGATGAAGGAATTTTGTTGAGAAAAATGATATTGGAAAAGAGTTGTAGGAGGATATGGAAAGGATTAAAAAATTGGAATATTTGTTGAAAATACACTAGAAAAAAGATAGTGAGAAGGACAAAAGAATTAAAGAGTTGGAGACAAAGATTTATAAATTTGAGCATAGGTCTAGGTTGAATGAATTGGCACAGATTGCTATCATAGAAGCAGGAAACAAGGAAATACTACCCTAGATCCCAATTCCTCCACTTATAGTTCCCTTTACACCAACTCTAGTTTCCTTAGGTGTGGAATTGTGGAAAAGAAACCAAGAGTTCTTTGAGGAGTGGGAAAAATAAAAAGTTGAATTGATATCCAAACACACCAAGGAACTTGAATAAAAATAAGTAAAAATAAAAAGGCTAAGGTGAAGATTGAAGAAGTAGTGGAAAAGGCTGCATAAATTCTAAAGTGTAGACCTCCTCCAAGAGTTTACACAATATTCTATAAGAAAAGTATTTTTTTCAGTTCAGCGAGTTAATTAGTGATTTTCCAATGTCAATGAATAGAAATTTTTTGTTTTTAGATACTTTAGTTGAATCTAAACTAAACATATAGGACTAGTTATATGAATTCTACTTGCATAAATTTTTTCTCTCATATCAGACTGAATGGAATACACTGATGTTTGTAGGAGATTTATAAATCAAATCATTAGCCTCTTATATTAGGAATGAGAATAAAAAAGGTGAAATATTACAAGAATACAATGAGGGGGAGAAATCTATTGTTTTGCAGCTGGGGAAAGAATCACAAAACCACAACACATTCATTCATCAGTGGTTAAAGCTTTTGGCTTACAAAGGTGTGGGAAGAAAATAATGAGTATTAGGGAACATGACTACATGAGGATGAAGCAACTAGCTATAGGACCCATTAATCAAGCCTTCTAGTTTGTGAAGAAAAGGTGGGAAGAACTAATCCCTAAATTAAGGAAAAAGGAATTGTACTCCTTGATTAATTTTATAGCCATTATTAGAAGATCTCATAAGTATATAGACATTTCCAAGAATAATGGACTTAAATGGTATCCACTCACCTTTCATCCACCTCTTCTCCTCTATCCAATACCACATTAGATAGGAAGGAACCGTGATGAAATAGAAACAACAAATAATATGGGGCTAGCAAAGATTTCATGTCAAAAAGGCTACTATTTGAGTTAGGCAAAGGGAGTTGATTTGGTGACAAATTTCAAGGAGATGACTCTCCAATACAACCTCTAGTCTTAAACATTGGTTGAGGACAAGCAAATACTCTAGTTGGGGGGAATGATGAGCCTAGGAAATAGGTAGTTTTCTTCCTTTTAGTTTTTCTTTTAACATTTCAAGCTACTTATCTCATAGAAAATAATGAGCCTCATATATCTCTTATGTCTTTTATGTATCCTAAACCAGACATTACCATGTGGAAATATAATTATGATATGATGATGTTTGCATGGATAAATGTGTGAATTTTTATGAAATTCAATATGATTTTGAGTTTAATTCATGATTGTTAATAGTGTGTATACTTTACATAAAACTAATCTCTTACATCTAGAAGAAGTGTAGCCCGCAACAACTAGATTGACCAGCCTATAGCCAAAGGATTTTAGGTAGATTGCAGGGGAGAGTCTAGAATGCTAAGAACATGATAGTTCCAAGAAATAATGAAGGTGATCATTAAAGTGGTCAATCGTGAGTCACTAGATCATCCAATAATACGACAGGAGGAAGACGAAGTTTGTATTGATAAAGAAGCCAACGTGACAGTTTTCACAGAGTCAAATCATTAGGGTAGAGTTTGAATTCTATTTTTCTTCTATCTTTTTTAATTATAGTTTTAGTTGCAAAGACTAGACCTCTCCCTATTTTGAAGGAGAGTGGACATTTGCATTTATTTTTCTATTTTTAGTCCTTATGCAAATAAAACTCCTCCCAAGCCTATATGTTTGGATTAGTATTTGAGGAGCACACCTAGTTAAAGGATATATATTTGGATAGTTCTAGTTTTGTTTCATAAAAAATACTTCATTGTTAGTTTTTTTGTTATTCAGTTGTAATGGATATGCACTCATGAATGAGAGATTTTTGAAGATTCTTATCATGTTATGAGAGTTCAATTATATGCAATAAAGATGTTCTAGTTTACTATTATGATTAGTTGATTCAAATAGCACATATTTTATTTCTCTTATGGATACAACTCAAGCAAGGGCCATTTGAGGTACTATTCACCCACCTTATTTTTTGTTATTATATTAGAAGATTATATTGTTGCATTCATTTCAAGTAGATTCTTAACTACATGAACAAGAATCATATCTTGTATTATGAATTATGCTATGTGATGTTTCCTTGAGTTCTTCTCTGGAGAGGTCAAGAAGTTAGAAGTAAGATTTAATAGTGTTAGTGAATTGCAAAGTTCGGGTTTAAAGTAGTTAATAGTTACAGTGTTAAGCTAAAGGTACTCATAGCATTAGTAGCAAATTAATTTATTTCCCCTATTTTGCAAGTTAACGCTTTATTTACTTTTCTAACCTTTATTGTTTTCCTATATGTGTGTAAATCACCTATAATCACTGATATAGGCCATGTAGATTCCATGAATGCACATACAATGTCAGCATCATTAAAATCTTACAAAGCCCCAGTTGTTAATTAATTGAACCCTTTGTGAGGGTTTAGTGAATTATTCAGCTAGGAACTCCTCTAAATTATGTGTCTAGAACTAAGTCGATTGAGCATTAGAAAGGCCTTACAATTTCCACTTTATAATCAAAGGCCAAAAAACTAAGAGGTTGACCCCAATTTTCTCTAAATACACACCCACCACAAGTGGCACCAAGGTTACCCTTTCTCACCACATCAAAATTGAGCCTAATACTTTCATGTTTCAATATGTCAAGAGAACCATCTAACAAAAGAAGCCATGACTATGCCCCAACCCAACCCTTCTCAACCTCCACGAAAACCCAATATTCACCTTTTTCATGGTCGCATAGCTCCTCAATAGTAGTTTCAAATTTATCCCAAATTCTTTCCACTAAAAATTCCTTATCCTAGTGTAGTGTTGTAAAATGTACTCCTTTACATTTTCACACTATGTTTTCATCCCCTTGATTAATTGGACTTAATTAAGCCTCTAACTGACCCAATTATGCATTTAAAAGCCTAATTAATTTCATTTTTTGAAAAAGGGAAACCTAAATTAAACAATTACAAACATCAAATTACACATCTTGTAAAATGTGTGTCCTAGGTTTAGGGCCTAGGGTGAATATCCCATTTTTTAGTTTTTAGTGGCATTTTGATGATCTAAATTCAAATTGCAACTATCAGCTTTTGATGTTTAAATTTCAATAAATTAGAAAATTACCTATAAATGCAAGGTATTTTTATCAATTAAAGTCTAAGTTGCATAATTCAAATTTCACAAGAGAAAATATTATTCTCAAGAGCATTGAAGAGCAGATTCATCAATCACTTATTGCAGTATTCAAGATCCCATCATGATGTCAAGATTTATGTGTGTTCATGCATTTTTTTTGGAGCTAACATTGTGATGTAGGTTTCAATTTTTCAAGCATAAAATCAAGCATCCAATCAAGCCATTTCATGCAACATCTAATCCTTGGAGTGATGGGTTAGACTTCACTCCTCTAAGGTTATCCATTAAAGGGTTTGGTGAGTTGAAGTAAGCTACTAGTGTTCATTCATCATTCCTTCCATTTATGCTTTCATTTCATTATCAAGGTTTAATTACCAAACTAGGGTTTGACCAAGGAAAACCCTTATACACCAAAAATAAATATATTTCTCCTCATTGTGTGTTTGCAGATTTACAAGTGAAGAAGGATTGAAATTGGATCAAAAGTGCAATTTTACAAAGTTGTCAAAGTTGTCATCAAAGTTGCAAGATACAAAAACTCACCTACAAGTTTCATTTTCGGCCTTCTAATAGTCAAACCTAGGGGAATCAGAGCCTTAGATCTAAACATCAAAGGACTAAAAAGAGAATTTCTAGATCCCTATACAAAGACCCATTCACCCTTGGGTGAATGAGTCCTAGAAGGACATTTTGCAACATTTTTGGTGACAGGTGCATAGTACCTTAACCTTCTCAGATCTGCCCATTGATTATTGTTTCTAATAGTGTTATCATAATACTTCATGTTTCAAGTGATAGATCTCATAAATTGGGTTGTTAATGCACTTTTATTCTCCTCCCAAAATTGATGTTCAATCATATCTTGTTGGTTTTCTATCATAAGGAAGTTAGGGCAGCAAAGTGTCCAAACTTGGGGTTCACTCGCCTTAAGGGTTGTAGATAAATTCTAATAATTTTTGGCACTCTCCCTCTTCCTAATGAAATTGGAAAATGTGGATTTGTGATTAGGTGGAAACCCCCTTTGTTCTTTTTGGCATAGGTCCCTTATTTCTAGGTCTTCTTATATCACATTCCCCCCTTTTTCACCATTTCATTTTGGTGAATTTGACTTTGTACATCTTAATTTCTGATTTGGAGTTCATTCACACCCTAGATCTATGTTTGCAATAGTTTTTTTTGCACTGGTGTGCTTTGCATTGAATTTAGGGTTTAGTTTTGCATTTTGCATCATTTAAATTCATTAAAAAAATGAAAAAAATTTCCTTCATTTTCCATAAATATTGCATTTTAATTACATTAAGAGTATCTTTCAGTCATTTAGATTCAAGTTTAGCTCAAAATTCCATTCCAAAATTTTTCATTTTTCTCACTTTTTTTCACTAATTGCACTTGCATTAAGACACCTGAAATTGGAAAAATTTGTCACAAAATTCACATCCTGCAACCTAAAATAGAAATTTCAAATATTAAACCAGAAACACAAACTTGAATTTTTCCAACCCCTAACCAAGGATTCATTTTCCCTTGGGAAAACCTATCCTTGCATAGGTGCTATTTCAAATTTATGGGCATCATTTTGTCTTTGTTTGCTTCATTGTATTCTTTTATCATATCTGAGTTTTAGTTTCAAAAAACAAAAAAAATTGTACTTTCTTGCATTAAGTTTAATTGATCAAATTAAGTGCATTGTCTGAAATCAAAATTGACATAAAAAAGGCATCATTTTTATGTTTTTTTCATAGCATAAACAGTAAATTATCTTGTTTCAAATCTGAAAATTGCAAAGTCCTTTTACATACTTGCATTGTGATTCATACTTTTGAGTGTTCATTGCATTTGCATAGTTTCCTTTCTCCATTTTGGGTGCACTTGGTTTGGTGAAACTTGTATCAACTTAACTTGGTTTCCTATTGCCAATACTTTCTTGAGACATAGTTCAAGACTCATGCTATCCTATGCTAGCACATCTACTATGGTTCTTTAGTTTTCTCTTTCACTCATAGTGTTGACACTAGTCGACCCATTATGGACCATACCTTTGATACCACATTTCCTATGCCTACCTTACCCACAACCAATGTGACTAATGTTGACACAATGGTTGCTAATGTTCGTCAAGAAAATATAAAACAAATGGATGAAGCCTTATAAAATTTTCAAAACTTTGTGAGTGTTTAATACATTGTTGGTATTGTGGTTTTTATCATAGATAACATGAGGAATATGCTTGATAATGAACAAGGAATAGAACTTGTGTGTAGCCTAGCTCATATAATTGACAATCATGTTCCTATAATGGCTAGTTGTGCTCAAACTTTGGGGGACACTCAAAGTCAAAGTGGAAATCAAATTACACCTTCTACAATTGTGGCCTCTATTCTTGCATACACTCATGCAACTATTACTACAACAAGGCAACCCACTAGTAATGCCAATCCAACTTTAGGTATTTCCATTGGGAATCCTTCTAGCTTTGTGAATTCAAATCTCATATATCCTAATCCATCACCTCTCATAAACTTGTAATTCACTTTTCCTCCAAATATATATACACCTCCACCTTATTAACCTCCATCTCACAACACAACCAATGATTCCATCCTTAACCAACTTTCGCAAAATGTTCCATCCCTCCAACAACAAATTTCCACATTGAACCAAAATCAAAATGGCCAACGTTCACAATATGTCAAAAGAAATCCATTATCCTTGGAGAGATTGAGAGCACAAAAATATGGTGGTAAAGGAGACCCTAGTAACCATGTTTCGGAATACACAACCTTATGTAGTGACTTCATTTTTTAAGATAAGCTCTTGGCTAAGCTTTTCCCTAGGTCTTTCAAGGATACAACCTTGGAATGCTTTTTCTCTTTACTAGGTAACTCAATCAATTCAATCAATGAGCATGTTTATGCCCTCCTCAACCATTTCCATGTGCAAATTGGTCCCAAGATGACCTTAGCTGATTTAATGAAGTGTAAGAAAAAGGATGACAAAAAGATCACTAATTTTATAGCATGATACCAATTGCTTTACTCACAAATCAACATTAATATTCCTAATGTTGATCTTCAAAGAATGTTCATTGAAAATTTGCAAAACAAAATCCAAGACAATTTGGAATGATGAAATTTCCCTCCATTACACATATGTGCATGGCTCTTCGTGACTATGAAAATTTGACTAGTCATCATGAAGCAAAAACTCCTTCTAACCACCTTGAGAAATCTAAATCCATGACCCATAACAATTTCCAACCATTAAAAAAAAAAGAGCTTTTTATAGATAAATCCACCCCAAACAAGTCAACATGTTGAGTCTCAAGTGGTTTCCATAAAAACAACAAATCCATATCAATTCAAAGACCACAATAGACAATTTACCCCATTATCTGATACCCTCCATTCCATATTGCTGCAACTTTTGGGTAAGAACCTAATTACCTTATCTCCCATTAGAGCCCTTGATACCACTAAGCCTTTACCTCCAAACTATATTGCCAATGCCTTCTTCCATTATCACCGAAAAATGGACATGATACAAAACATTGTAAGCATCTTAAACATATTGTGCAAGACCTCATTGATTCTAATCACATCTAGATTGGTGGTGTTAATGATCAAGGAAATAAGTTTGTGTCCCCAACCAACCAAAATTTGTAAATTTTTACTAATCCCATGCCAAATCATAACATTTTTTTTAGTAAAAGCTAATGATTTCAAGAATGATGTGATGAATGTTGACATAACTGATGATAACACAAATGATAAATACAATAATCTAGTCAACTTCATTGATGTTGAACCTCATAAGGGCCAAACCAACTTGTCTATGAACATTGCTTTCTCAAAAATTGAGATAATTAAACATGCAACTGATGGTCTTCTTTACATAGATGGAAGAATCAATGACAAGCATACTAATGGGATATTAATTCATCCTATGTGTGTAGAGAATGTGATCACTGAGGAATTCTTGTTTATGCATGAACTTTACCAAGATTCTTATGAATAGTTGAAAGCATGGATCAAAACACATAATGGTTTTTCTTGCCCTATGATTGGTTTGATCACTCTTCCTTTAAAATTTGGAGTGAAACAATTGAATGTCTCATTCTCCATCATCTCGTCATTGGACCAATTATGTGTGAAGCCTGGCTATCCATGGGTACGCTACATGGATTTCATCACATCAGTAGTGCATAAATGCTTAAAATTTCCATTTTGGCAATGATATTTCAGTGCATCATAGTGGCTTTAATCCTATGTCTTCCAGTGAGAATTTCTCATTGGATTTCTTTATGCCTGAACCTATGGAACCTATTAAGCCTCATGAGGAATTATTTTTAAAATCCTACCAAACTTTCAAGGAAAAACGCATAGTAGAGTTATCCCTTAGCAACATGCTTCAACCCATGATTGAGCCTCCTATCATTGATGAAGCCATGATTGAACCAAAATCCCTTCCAAGTAACCAAGACAAATCCATGAGAAATCCCCTACCTATTTCAGATAAGAGACCAAGAGATACCCATATAAGTTTCGTTGTGTCTCCTAAGATCAAACAAGTTTACAAAGCTAAAGAGGAAATGGTTGAACAACCTTCCATGGTTCCTTTTGTTCCTCCCTTGCTGGAAGAAAAAAACCTATGGTTGATAAACCCGCTCCTACAAAAACATAACTTCAAAATCGTACAAGAAGAAATAGAAATTCTAAAGAGCATAGGAAAAGACATCGTGCTATTGCTTGTCAGTTAGAAGAAAAGAACAAAATAGAAAATCAAGATCAAACACCAATTGAAACAAATCATGATGATTCTCCACCTTCACCACAAAAACAACATCAAACTTCAATAGACATCATCATTAGGCCTCCTATTATGGTTAACTTGGATGATGATGATGATATTGCTAAAATTGATGAGGAACTACATAATGAGCTAAAATTATTGTTTTCCTCTTCCATGAGCTCAGATGATAACTACTGTGATGATCCTCCTATAAAGAGTGACTCACCATGTGTTTAACTTGGTGATGCTCCTAGTAAAACACTTTTCGTTGTCCCTTTGGCTAGTTTTCTGCTTTCTACATATGATGAACAAGATTGGGATGTGGATGACTTACTATAGGCTGACTCGCATGTGTCATACTAGTCTTTTCTTTGTTTTCTTTTCATGTTCTTTGTGATTGCATGTGTAATGTGATCCCCCGTACAATGTTGCTTGGCATATATTTATATGTTTGTGAGCTTACTTTGGATGGCCCTTGTCACTCAGTTGGTGCAAGGATACAAAGGAAGTGAATCTCTTGTGACATTCTTCTATGTGTACCTTCATTCTTCTATATGTCGTATACTTTTATTTTTCACTTTTCTTGTGTTTTCCTTTTGGGGATGATGCAAGGCATTGGGAGATTTAGGTCTCTTCCATGTTGACCCAAAATATATTCTTTTTTTTCACTCTCTATGTGTCATTCTTCCTTTGTGCTCATTGTTCCATGAGTTATTCGAGGGATGATGACTATTTTGAGCTCGATTATATCATTGTAGCAAAGACATATGTTGACCCCAAATTCGTGGATCCCTTATGTGTTATCTTAGGATTGCATATGGGGGGAAACCTCCTTTCCATGATTTATATTCATTTGGAAACATATGTTTGGCATAGGGATTTTCAAATTAAGCTCTCATGTATTGGAATTTAAATCATTTTTCTATTTTAAAGTAATTTCTCTCATCATGGTGTTTACCATTTTCTTTATAGTGGGGGCATACACATCCTCACTCATTGTTTGCATGTTCTCTTCAAACTGTGGTATTCTTACTTCATGTTATGTTTCTTCTTGGTGGTGACACTGGGTTTTATGTCCTTCAAGAGTGTGACCTTTCTTGGCATATGAAATTCCTCGTAGTGGTAATGCTATGGCTTGTGGTGGTACTTGCAAATTCCATGGCTATTTTTAAATTTTTGTGATCCCTGAGGTTTTGAAATTCCTCACTTGTATCTGATTAGGGTTTAATTTTTTTTATAGGGCGTAAACCCTTCTTAGACCCTAATTTTCCCATGCCTTCCACTTTTGTTCTAACTACTTGTTGACCTCTTGCTCTTGGTTCCTAGTTGGACAAGTTACAACTTATGTCTAGGGTGGTCATTCTTTAATCAACCACTTTACTTTATCTTTTGGACGTGGCCCCATTCAAATACTTGATCATTGTCCCTAGGTCAAAAAAAAAATTCACCCAAAGTCCTAATTTACCTGTGTGAGGTCCCCCTTTTATGAACAACATTTGTGCATGTGTTAACTTTCCATCATTAAGTTGTTGCATCACCCATCATGATTTTCCTTTGCTTCATTAGTTTCATTTTCACAATGAGCAATGAGTTCTTTTTACTTGCATCACGTATTGTTAATGTTATTTTTCCTAACCAACTAATCCCCATGATGTGTGATGGATTGTTTCTTTGCATCACTAGGTATCCACATCGCGATTTCACATTCTATTAGCAGATGCCTTTCTGTGATGAGCAATGAAGGGTTCAGATTTAAAGAAGAACATCCAATGAATGAGGCTACTTAGTGTTGCAAGTATGAGCTAGTTTGTTGGTGTTGTCATTAATGTTGTCATTGATGTCAAAATAGTTCAGTATGTTGCAGATTGTACATGTATGGTTGAGATGCTGGTGAGATGTTGTGAGTACATGGACCTATCTTTATTGTGTTGAAGATATGTTGGTTTGATGAGGTTCCAAGTGCTTTTGAGAAAATTAATAAAGAAAAGAAGTCAGGGTGATGACAATGTTCAGAATGTGCTGCAATATGTGCTTCACATTTCTCATATGTTGATCCTATGCCTATGCAGTTGTGAAGTTTTAATTACAGTGATTTGATGGTGATATATGTTGAGTTTCAGCTTCTGGTGAGATGGCATGTGAAATTTGTATCCACCGGTATGTGTGTTCTACCAGAAGAGTCAGTGTTTTGTGGACTAGGAGAAATCTTTTTTCTCCCAAGTCCACTATTTCATTTCAAATATTGCAAGTTGAATTGTATAGAGTTGATGAGAGTGTGATGCAAAGTAATGAAAGTGTGCCACAAATCATAAGAGTAGAAGTGTTTGTGAGTGAGTTGTGATAGCATTTTTTTAGTGTGCTGAAGGCAGTGAATTGAAGGTTTTTGTAATCCTATGAATGTGCTTTAATTGCAATGGTGGATATTTTGTTCTCATATTTAATAACAGAATAGTGTGGATGAATATTTGATAAGTGATAAATTTTTAAGTTTGAATTTGTGTGACAACCGATTCACCCCCCCCTCTTAGTTGTCCTGCGCCTATTTAACAATTGATATCAGAGCCTGTGGTTCCTTGTGTAGAGCTTAGCCGCTTAAGGAAGATCTGATGGCACACAAATTGGTGATCCATATGTTTGATGGAACTAACTACAATGACTGGAAGGGATAGATGAGTGGATACATTATCTCTCTTGGTTTCAAGACCTAGAAGACTGATGAGAATAAGTATACACTTCCATCCGATGGTGTTAATTCTACAGATGAGATCTTTTCTTATGAAGAAAATGAGAGTGTGAAGTATGCGATTTGCAGTGGTTTATCTAAAAATGAGTGAGTCAAGGTTAATTCTCTAGATATTGCATATGAAGTCTAGAAGAAGTTGGAAGACATGTATGAAGGAAATGAAAAGGTTAAATTGACAAAGAGGTTGCCGACAAAGTGTAGATTTGTGAACCTGAAGATGGAAGATGGTGAAGAATTTACAAGTTTTTTTCAAAGAGTTGAACTGGTGGAAAATGAAGTTAGAAATCAAGGAGGAAAAGTAGTAGATAAAGATATAGTTGAGAAGATCCTGATCACGTTACCGGACTGTTACAGCAACAAGATCTTTGTTATTGAAGAAATGTATGATCCTAAGAAGTACACTCTAGAAGAGTTGTTCAACACCTTGCAAGAATTTGAGATAAGAAAGTTCGAAAAATATGAAAAGACAGAAGAGAAGACATAAATGACATTTAAGTCCTTGAAGATTGAAGAACCAGATAGTGACGATGAAGAGTTGGAAGCAAACTTCACCAAGAAGTTGAAGAAAGGCATTGGAAAGTATAAAGGTATGGTACCCTTTAAATTCTTTAGTTGTGGTAACATTGTTCATTATGCTTCGAGATGTCTGAATAGGGGTACACACAAAAAGAACAAGGATTATAAGGATAAGGATAGGAAAGATAAGAAGTATAAGAAGTTGTACTATGTTAAGGAAGAGGCGGGTATTTATGATGATGAATCTAACAATGAGGTTGATGATAGTGAATTCTTATTCTTAGCTTTGGAAAATAAATCTGTATCCACTAACTATGTAAAATGTGTAAGTAAGAAGGCTTTGGAGGTTAAGAAGAATATGAGGGAAGGTACCTTGGTTACCTCTTTTGATGCAAGACAGGATGAAGACTATTGGGTAATTGATAGTGGATGTTCTAATCACATGACCAGAGATAAGAGTAAGTTCACTAAACTTGAAAAATATGATGGTGGTTAGGTCATGTTCGGTGATGATTCAGGAGCTAAGATCTATGGTAAAGGTTCAATTAGTTTTGATGGAGTACATAATACTGATGATGTATATTATGTGAAGGGTTTGAGACATAATCTTTTGAGAAACTTGTGTTTCAAAACAATACCTGTGAAATTAGGAAAGGATCCGAAAAATAGAGATATGATTGCTGCTGGAAGAAGAACTCATGGAAACATCTATCAACTGAAGGGAGTTGATATTTATTGTCTTGTATCTCAAATCAGTGAAAGCTGGCTATGGCACCGAAGAATGGGACATGTGAACTTTGATAACTTGGTCAAGATTAGTGCAAAGGAGATTGTTCGAGGACTGCCTAGAATCACAAGACCTACTAATGCTATCTGCAGAAGTTTTAAATTAGGAAAATAGACAAGATGTAGCTTTAAGGTAAAAGAACATTCTACTACCAGAATGTTAGAGTTAGTACATACTGATCTCTATGGTCTAACTAAGACTAGAAGCCTAAATGGTGAGAGATATTGCATGCTTCTTATTGATGATTACACTCAAATGACATGGGTTTCTTTTCTCAGAGAAAAGAATCAGGCCCTGGATAGGTTTAAAATATTTAAAGCAAGAGTGGAGAATGAAGTAAATCTAAAAATCAAGTGTTTGAGATCTGATAGAGGTGGTCAATTCACCTCTGGTGAATTTAATGCATTTTTTGAGAAGCGTGGCATAAAAAGACATTTTTCTACTCCGAGAACCCCACAGCAGAATGGAGTATTTGAAAGGAAAAATAGGACTGTGTAGGAAGCTGCTAGAACTATGATGAAAGAGTCCAATGTACCTGATGTATATTGGAGAGAAGTGATACATACTATTGTTTATGTTCTTAATAGAGTTCAGATCAGGCACAACAATACAAAGATTCCTTTTGAGTTATGGACTGGTAAGACTCCTACTGTGAAATATTTTAAGGTATTTGGAAGCAAATGCTATATTAAAAGAGATGATGAAAATCTTGGAAAGTTTGATGCTAGATGTGATGGATTATTTCTTGTATACTCTACTATTAGCAAGGCATACATATGCTTCAACAAAAGATTGAGAAAGATCATTGAAAGTGCTAATGTGAAAGTTGATGAAGACATACGAAGACCCATTGAGATAAGTGAGGTTTAACTTGATGATCCTATCTACGAACATGTACCTGAAGAAAATAAGAAGGAAGAAGAAGAGAAAGAAGAAGAAGAAGAAGAAGAAGAAGAAGAAGAAGAGAATGAACCAAAACCTGCTCCTAGGACTCCTAAATATGTACAAAAGAATCATCCAAAAGATGATATAATTGGAGACAAGAGTGAAGGTGTGAAGACAAGAAGTAAAGTTGCAGTTGGGGTAAATTTGTGTTTACTTTCTAAAATAGAACCTAAATCAGTAAAAGAAGCATGTGAAGATGAAAGTTGGATGAGAGATATGAAAGAGGAACTATAGCAGATAGAAAAGAATTAGACATGGTAAATAGTCCCTAGACCTGTGAACAAAAATGTGATTGGCTCAAAATGGGTGTTCCAGAACAAACTGAATGAAAATGGGTAGTAAGGAATAAGGCAAGACTAGTATGCAAAGGATATTCACAAGTTGAAGGTATAGATTTTGAAGAAGCATTTGCCCTTGTGGCTAGAATGGAAGCTATCAGAATGTTTTTGGCATTCTCTACTCACAAGGACTTCAAAGTATATTAGATGGATGTTAAGTCAACTTTTTTGAATGGTGAGTTGGAGGAAGAAGTGTACATGGAACAACCCGAAGGGTTTTAGTTGTCTGACAAACTGCATATGGCTTGTAAATTGAAGAAAGCATTGTATGGATTGAAGCAAGCTCCCAGAGCTTGGTATGCAAGACTGGACAGATATCTGACAAAGAAAGGATTCAACAAAGGTTCTACTGACAATAACCTCTACTTAAAAGTGCAAGGTAATAAGATGTTGTTTGTAGTAGTTTATGTTGATGATATCATTTTTGGTGGAAATGATGGAATGTGTAAAAAGTTTGCTAAAGAAATGTAGAAAGAATTTAAAAAATCCATGATTGGTGAATTGAATTTCTTCCTTGGTCTACAAGTAAATCAAGATGATAAAGGGATATTCATTTCACAATCCAAGTATGTAAAAGAATTGTTGAAGATGTTTGGGATGGAGGATTCCAAACTGGTTTGTACTCATATGGTAACCAGATGTAAGTTGAGCAAGGATGATGAATCTATTAAGACTGATAAGAGAAAATACAGATCCATGATTGGCATATTGTTGTACCTCACTGCTACTAGACCAGATATTATCCATGTGTTTTTAGTTGCTAGATTTCAAGCAGATCCTAGAGAAGCACATCTTATGGTTGTAAAAAGGATATTTAGATATCTTAAAGGCACACCAGATTATGGACTATGGTACCCTAAGAGTAATGATTTCACCCTAAGTGATTATATAGATGTTGATTGGGTTGGATGTGTAGATGACCAGAAGAGTACCAATGGTGGTGCTTTCTTTCTTGGTGGAAGATTAGTCTCATGGTTGAGTAAAAAGAAAGACTTGGTTTCTTTATCCACTGCAGAAGTAGAATATATTGTTGTAGCATCCTATTGTACACAAGTTTTGTGGATGGACCAGACTTTGAAAGACATTGGTGTGGTATGTGATTATCCTATTCCCATTTTATTTGATAATACAAGTGCAATAAACATTCGAAGAACCCAGTTATGCATTCAACAATGAAGCACATATCTATCAAGTATCATTTTCTGAGAGAAAAATTGTTGGATAATGAGGTCAGACTAGAGTATATCACAACAAAATAACAAATTGAAGACATATTTACTAAGGCTCTTCCAAAGGATACTTTTGAGCATCCTAGGGAGAGGTTAGGGTTCATTGTCCCTCTGAACTAGGTGCACATGAAGGTGCATTAGTCCAATGAATTCACATATTCCTTATTCATCTGGACTGATAGTTAGGTCTACTCCGCAAGGGGAGTAGAAAAGGATTTCATTATTGTAGTATGAGTGTACTCCTAAGGGGGAGTAATCAGAGTAGTTTTTCTTTTCCATTGATTTCAAAGGGGGAGAAAATGTTATGTGTTGCCATCAATGACAAAGGGGGGGATTGTTGCAAGTATGAGCTAGTCTGGTGGTGTTGTCATTGATGTCAACATAGTTCAGTATGTTGCAAATTGTACATGTATGGTTGAGATGTTGGTGAGATGTTGTGAGTACATGGAGCTATCTTTATTGTGTTGCAGATATGTTGGTTTGATGAGTTTCCAAGTGCTTTTGAGAAAATTAATAAAGAAAAGAAGTCAGAGTGATAAAAATGTTTAGAATGTACTCTGGTATGTGCTCCACATTTCTCCTGTGTTGATCCTATTCTTGTGCAGTTGTGAAGTTTTAATTACGGTGATTTGATGGTGATATATGTTGAGTTTCAACTTCTGGTGAGATGGTACATGAAAGTTGTGTCCACTAGTATGTGCGTTCTATCAGTAGATTCAATGTTTTGTGGACTGGGAGAAATATGTTTGCTCTGTAGTCCTCTGTTGTTTTGTTTCAAATCTTGTCGATTTGGGATATGTCTTGTGAAGGTATTTTGTATGCTCTAGTGAAGAGGTTTGGATTTTGGTAATCAGGAAATCATGTTTCAGTACTTTTGTGTATGTCTGTACAGTCTGGATAGACTGGTGAAAGAAATTCAGTGATTAAATCCTATTGCTTTTGTTGTGGATGTATCTAGAAGGTTCTAAGATGTATTCTCATGCATAATGAAGTGTGTTGCGGCGTTCGCATGTCATATTCTTGTTGGGAAGCATGTGCATCAATATTTATATATTTTTTCATTAGGTTTGTCCGACCTAGTGTTTACACTTCATTCGAAGAATAAAATTTAATTGAGGAACCGTGTAGAAGATTCAAGAAAATTATTTTATTGGTCCACTCTTATTCCTTTCCACCGTGGGAATTTTGAGTTGTTGACCTAATTTGAATTTATTAAATGATGTTTTGTGGCCAACTTTAGTAAGTGTCTCTAAGCTTGAGAATAGTATAAAAGCAATTTAAATTGTGAAAAGTTGATGAGAGTGTGATGCAAAGTGACGAAAGTGTGCCACAAATCATAAGAGCAGAAGTGTGTGTGAGTGAGTTGTGATAATAGTTTTTTAGTGTGCTGAAGGTTTTTTGTAATCCTACGAATGTGTTTTAATTGCAATGGTGGATCTTTTGTTCTATTTTGTATCTATAGGCAGTGAGCCTCTCTGTTGGACAATGAGTCCTTTGTAGGAAGTGATCCTTTGTACTTGGACAGTGAGTCCTCTTTTGGGTAGTGAGCCCTTGGTAGTGAGCCTCTATATTCAGTTTTATAATATTTATATTGTGAGTTAACCCTCACTGTGGTTTTTCCCTTATTAGGTTTTCCACGTAAAAATTGGGTGTTCATTGTGTTGATTTACTTTCTGTTATCTATGTTTCATGCTCATATTTAATAACAGAATTATGTGGTTGAAGATTTGATAAGTGATAAATTTTTAAGTTTGAATTTGTGTGACAATTGATTGACCACCCCCTCTCATTTGTCCTACACCTATTTAACACTTAGTTCCCATGCTTCACATTGTTGTTATGAAGCAAGGCAGTGGAGTTGTTTATGTGATGTGCAATGGGAGAAGATGATGGTGGGATATGATGACGTATGGTGCATAGTTTTTGGCAACCCGCTAGCCCGTGGTGACTTTGTGGGCCCTTTGCTTTGCTTGGTGGGGGAGCGGGGAGGTGACATGTGGTGTGGTGGGACCCAATGTGGGTTAAGACCAGTGTGTGTTTATGTTGCATCGAAGGGACCCAAGTGCAACTCATTATGATTTATTGTAGTCCTTTCAATGATGGTTATGATGTTCCTTGGTGCATCGCTATTTCATGTTGAAAGGCTCAAGCCAAGCATGTGATGCATGATCAATGGACTAGATTTAAAGGTGGAGATAAATGGCTATGTTTTAAACCTTCATTGGGTATTCAATCTCATCCCTCCATCTTGCATCTGACAGCCAAAATTCAAATGCTAACGGCTAGCTATCTCATTTCGTTGGTAAACTCAGATAGTAATGGCGTATCTACATTTCAGCTACCAGATCGACTCCAAATTGCTCTAGATTGAATTTCTATGCTTCTCCCAAGCCAAATTGATTACTGAATAGCACCATTTATTCCTTGAACTTTTGTAGAGGTCAATGTCTCTTTTAGGGTATTTTTTTCTTGATTTTGATCGTGGATTTCCTAGGAGCCCATACCTCCATTCATGAATACCATCAAGATGGAGTGTTCTCAAGGGGTCAAGGGCCTTTATGGCTAGTTGTTGCTCTATTTTGGAGGCAATTTTGTTGTTTGTAATCAAATCGGAGTTCTTCCTATAACCCTAGTTAGAGTTAGGGTTATTATTTTGAATTCAAATTTTAAGTTATGTCTACACTATAAAGGAATTTTTTGTAGTTTTTATTTGGGTTCCATTCTCTTAGAATTTTATAACTCTTTTTCATTAGTTTGTATAGTGTTTTCTTCTTCTACACCTAGGCAGGAAATTTTGTAATGTTTTCTCTATAATAAAAATAGATGACCTGAATGTTCATTGCATTTGTACTTAATATTTATATGAGTTCTATCATTCTCTCCACTTTTGTATTCATTGCCTTTGAATCAATATAATCAAGGATTGTTTTTTATTCTCATCACATTTGGTGATCATGAATGTCTGATTTATTAGTTCTTGTTCAAGGAGTAGAGTAATCTCTTTCAATTCATATGTTAAGGTTATGATGATGCAATAAGGATTTCAAAGAATTTTGATAGTATTGCTCTTTTTTTGGTTTCTTGTTGCAAGGCAGTAAGTTTATTAGAAGCCAGGGTGGGTCTATTGTAGGAGCATTACCTCATTTTTAGACTCTGTGTGGATAAGGCACTAATCATTTTATGCTCATAAACCTAAGTTTGAGGTGGATCCAATTTCAAAATCAAATCAAAACCTTTTAACTTCCTACATTTACTTTTATGTTTATTTCCATACTACCGAAAGTTATTGAAGATGTAGAGGGTTGTATAGATGATTTATCCCATCAAAGTCCTTCCACCATTGTAGTGTGATGATCTGCTTTAATATATAGGGATACCCACCTTGGTCCTTTAGAGCCTAAAGTACAGAGGAGAAGCTTACCAATCATCTCCTATTCATTGGTCACTGACCTAGGGTCTCTAAGTATAAGGAGTAGCTACCCTTTAGGAGAAACTATACAATCAGCTAGAAACACCAATAGATTGGCAACTCCACTGGAGATGGACTTTGAAATTTGGTTGTAGACTATCCTATCAAAGATTCATTAAAATCTTGAAATATTATTTGTAACCAGAGATTGAAAATTATGGAATTTTATTTTCCCATCCAAGTCACCAATGGATTGGCGACTCTGCTAGGGAAGAAATAACAAGAATATTTTGTTATATTTGTCACTACTATCTAGTTGAAGCTCCCCATATGAGCCACCAATAGATTGGAAACTCTACTGGGGATAAGTGCATGAATCTTTGGGTGAACAACTAAAAATATTCTCTGCCACTTTGCAAGCCACATGAAGTGGTGATTCCATTGAGGAAGATAGAGATATATCTATTTGGGAGAGTCAAGAGGTTTGTTGATCTAAAGTTTTGGGTCAGATGATTCAAAGGGACCTGCATACTTGAAGAGGGAGATTGTTGTAATTTTTCTGATGTGTTCTTGAAGTCTAGTACTTTGCTAGTGGAGAGAACTCGAAAATACGTAGATCTTGGAAGGATCTCTCTGCTACTTGAAGATCTTTTCCTCTTTCAAAGAGGTGGCAACTCTACAAATTTTGTATACCATCAAAAGATTTGGTTGCAACATTTTTAAGGTATTTTCCTATTGTAGTATTTTGTATGAAGGTTTACAACAAAGTTCTATTAAATATTGCCCCTTATTCAGTGCTTTAAGGTACTGGTTGAAAAGGGAATTGAGAAATTGGATATTCTGAAGCAGATAGTTGTAGAGGGTTAGATATTCTTGTTGAAAAATGTGTAACCACATGGGTTCCCCCTCTACAAGTTATTCTTCCATGACTGAACCATAGTCATATCCTCAAAGGAAACTTTTTTCTTTGGAGATATATAACCCTCTAGATTTTAGTAAAATCCATGGCTATCAGCACTCTATTCCAACAGAGATAAAGGAATATTTTCCTAAGTTTAGAGGTGGTTTAGAAGAATCAACATCAAAACATTTACAAGATTTCATCAATTTGATGGTGAAATGTCAGATAGTAGAGGAAGATGTTGTCATGGTATTTTTTGTAATAACTTTAGAAGATAATGTTAAGGATTGGTCTTTTAATCTTTCTCTGCATTCTATTTTTTCATGGCATGAGTTGAAAGAAATATTCATGGATTAATTTGGTGAAGTGAATAATGAATGTTTCTCTGGTAGTAGTTTTATGCATCGTTAGGAAGTTGAAAAAGAATATGAATTTGAGGTTGAAACTTTCTCACCTCAAGATTCATTATGGAACATAGAAAGATATGAGGATGAATCCCCATCTAACTTTCATGATAAATTCATGGAATATTGGTTTGCTATATCAGAATCAGACAAGCCAGATGAATTAAAATTTGTTGATTTATTTTGTGAAATACTTGAACCAGGTATGAGTACAATTCCACAAATATGGAAGCCCTCTAGAGTTAGAGAGATTGATGGTTGGTTTTCATTGATTTATAAGTTGATAGAGAGGCATGGATATCACTTCTTGTCTAAAATGTGTGATGGTACTTATTCTAGGTTTTTGGCTGGTATAGAAAAGAATAGAGATGCATCTTGTAGAGGTGAATATTCTACTTTTGAGCAGCCTATAGAAGAATTGTGTGCAGATGAGGGTTGTTATGAGAGCAACAGAAATTTAAGGTATGATCAAGTGATAAAAAACTTTGGTTTCATACCTTCTACAAATGTTGAAACAATAGAGGTAGAGATTTTTCTCTATATATCAAATGAATGTGATAGTATGTGTGGTGATTTTCAATTGGAAGAAAGTAGCAATGATGAATCTAATGATGATTTCCAGCTTGACAGTGTGGGATATGACTCTACTAATTATTACAGTAGTAGGGAAGAAGAAGAAGATATGTGTGCAAGAGATTCATTGGATGAATCAAGTTAGATGGTTGATTTTACAGGCATGCATATGATGATGATACAAGTAATGAACAAGAATTTTCTTCCTTGTTTGATTTCTCACCTTCTTCTATCCCTTATTCTGGTCTTGAAGTTGTCACTGAAGTTCTACATGAGGATAGCATAGATGCAGCTATATATGAAAATAAGAATGAAAAGATAAATATTAGTACAACTGAAGACATTATTTATGATGAGTATGCAACTAAGGAGTGTGATTGTATCAGTCACATGGATGCCTATAAAAATTGTTTTCCAGGGGTGCAACTCATTGTCTTCCTCATGAGGAGTGGACTTCAAATCTGTCATGGCAGAGTACTATTGTTGAGGTGAGTTCCACAGATGTGTGTCATGATTTTGATTTTTGTTACGCATATGCCTTAGTTGATTGTAAAAGGATTGCAAAAGAGAGAAAATTTGAAGAGTATAGCTCTTCACCTAAAATGTCTCATGATTTGAATGGATGTGTTGATGAGGTTTGCATCAACATTGACAACTCCAAGCATGCTACTTGTAGTTCTAATGAGCAACAACAGGGTGGTAATTTTCTAGCTACTCATGTCCCTTGTGTTCCTAAGCCTCAAATTTTTCAGTTTGACTTGTCTAAGGATGAGTTTTCCTCTACATGTCAACATGATGAGATGGAATATTATTATTTACCATGTGAGTTGAAGGCATTCCCTTTTTTCATTAATTCATGTGAGGTGGTCACAAATATGAAGATACAATGGTTTCATATGGTGTTGATTAGTGTTCTCAAATTTTGTCAATGAATACATAATTAGAAAATGCAATGGGTAGCAGTGAGGTGGCCTATATGATGCGGTTACCATGTAGCAGCAAAGTCAAGCATGGAGCAATTTCTCACTTGTTCAAAGGTAATCACGTATTTTTTTTTGTGGGCAAGAAGCAACTTGTGCTACTATAGTGTGACAGAAACAATTATTGGTTGAAGGAGATCAAATCCTTTAACAAATTGGTGTTTCACAAGGGTAAGTGTTGAATTTCCTTTTCTATTTGGTGGCCTAGGGCTATCAAATGAGGTTTGAAAGGATGGGTTGACTTTGTGGCCAAATGGTAGGCATGGTTTTCTTCTCTAGAGATCTAAATTCTCACTTTGTTCCTCTTGAACAAACATCCCCAACTAGAGCCACTAGTGGTACTTTCAAAATCCATGGCCATTTTTTAATTTTTATGATCCCTAAGGTTTTGAAATTCTTTAGTTGTAACTAATTAGGGTTCAAAATTGTTTATAAGGCTTAAACCCTCATAAATCCATAATTGTTCCACGCTTTGCACTTTTTTTCTATCTGCCCATTGACCTCTTGCTCCTGATTCCTGGTTGGCCAAGTTACAACTTATGTCTAGGGCGGTCATTCTTTAACCAACCCCTTTACTTTATCTTCCGGTCATGACCCTATTCAAATATTAGATCATTGTCCCTAGGTCAAAAAAATATTTCGCCCAAAGTCCTAATTTACCTAGGTTAGGTCCCCCTTTTATGAACAACATTTGTGCATGTGCTAAATTTCCATCGTTAAGTTGTCTCATCGCCCATTGAACTTTTCCTTTGCTTCAACGATTTCATTTTCATGATGAGTAATGAGTTCTTGTATCATTGATGTTATTTTTCCTGACCAATTAATCCCTATGATGTGTGATGGCTTGTTTCTTTGCATCACTAGGTCTCTTCACATCACGATTTCACTTTTTTTTTGCGAATTCCTTTCCGTGATGAGTGATGAAGGGCTGAAATTTAATGAAGAACATCCAATGGGTGAGGTTACATCGCACCCATGCTTCACATCAATGTTGTGAAGCAAGGTGGTGGAGTAGTTTCCATGATGGGAATGGGAAAAGATGGTGGTGGGATATGATGACGTATGGTGGACAACTGGTAGCAACCCGCTAATCTATGGTGACTTGGTGGGCCCTTTTTTTTGCTTGGCGGGGGAGTGGGGAGGTGACATGTGGCATGGTTGGACTCGACATGGGTCGGGACCAGTGTGTTTTTTCACTACATCGAAGGGACCCAAGTGCAACTCATTCTAATTTTTTGTAGTCCTTTCGATGATGGTTATGTTGTTCCTTGGTGCATCACTATTTCATGTTGAAAGGCTGAAGCCAAATGTGTGATGCATGATCAATGACCCATATTTAAAGATGGAGATCAATGGCTATGTTTGAAACCTTCATTGTGGATTTTATCTCATCCCTCCATCTTGAATCCAATGGCCAAAACTCAAATTCTAACGGTTAGCTACCTCATTTCATAGGTAAACTCAGACAATAATGGTGTATCTGCATTTCAACTACCAGATTGAATTTCTACACTTCTCCTAGGCCAAATTGATTGTTAAACAACACCATTTATTCCTTGAAGTGGTGCAGAGGTCAATGTCTTTGTTAGGGTATGTATTTCCTAATTTTTATTATGGATTTCCTCCAAGCCCATCCTGCATTCATGAATTTCATCAAGATGGAGTGTGCTCGAGGTGAAAGGGGCCTTTATGTACGGTTGTTTCTCTATTTTGGAGGCAATTTTGTTATTTGTAATCAGATTGGAGGTCTTCATCTTGTAACCCTTGTTAGAGTTACGGTTAGTATTTTGAATTCAAATTTGAAGTTATGCTTGCACTATAAAGGAAATTTTAGTAGGTTTTGTTTGGGTTTCATTCTCTTAGAATTTTGTAAGTCTTTTTCCTTAGTCTATATAGTGTTTTCTTCTTCTACACCTAGGAAGGAAATCTTGTAATGTTTTCTCTATAATAACAATAGATGACTTGAATTCTCATTGCATTTTCACTTAATATTTGTATCAATTCTATCATTCTCTCCACCTTTGTACGCATTTCCTTTGAATCAATATAATCAAGGATTTTTTTTATTCTCAAAGCACATTTGGTGATCATGAATGTCTGATTTATTATTTTCTATTCAAGAAGTAAATTAATCTCTTTCAATTCATCTGTTAAGGTTATGATGATGCAATAAGGATTTCAAATATTTTTGATAGTATTGATCTTTTGTTGGTTTCTTGTTGCAAGGTAGTAAATTTATTAGAAGCTAGGGTGGGTATATTGTAGGAGTGTTACCTCATGTTTGGACTTTGTGTGGATAAGGCACTAGTCAGTCTATGCCCATAAGCATAAGTCTGAGGTGGATCCAATTTCAAAAAAAGAAAAACCTTTTAATTTCCTACATTTTACTTTTATGTTTATTTCCATACTACCAAAAGTTATTTAAGATATAGAAGGTTTTATAGATGGTTTAGCCCATCAAAGCCCTTCCACCATTGTAGTGTGATCATCTACTTTAGCATATAGGGATACCCACCTTGGTCCTACAAAGCCTAAAGTGTAGAGGAGAACCTTACCAATCATCTCATGTTCGTTGGCCACTAACCTAGGGTCTCTAAGTATGAGTAGATACCCTTTAGGAGAATCTAGAAAATCAACTAGAAACACCAACAGCTTGCATTCCTTAAGTTGTGAATATTTTTATCCTCGACTAGTCATCTCTTGGTGACATTAAGAACGATGTTCCCTAAGGTGAGACCTTTCATGAACTAAGTAAAACCCCTTTGAATATCCTATCCTATTTGATTTACAACTTTTTCATGGCCACCAAGCATAACACAACTTGCTTTCCATTTGGAGCATTTTTGTTTTTAATGAGTTTCTAGCATAACGCAACTTGCTAGCCCTGTGGAACCTTTTTTTGTGTGGTTCCTTATCAAAATTATAGAGAGGTATAACTTTTGGTATGGTTGACATATGGGAGAATGTAGACCTAGCATGAATTTCTCATCAGCCACCCTTTTGGGGCTCACCTAGTGGACATCAAGTTTCACTAACCCTCATGAGTATATTTTGTTTATGCAACCACAACTATTCCATTTTTCTCTTTTCTTTCTTTTCACATTAATTTTGACATTACATGATTATGCATCTTGTTTTTTTGTTGCAATCATGTTTCCCTTTGTGCTTATGTTGGTTTTCCATGGGATCTTAGATCCAAGGGGCTTGCACAACCTCCTTGATCTTTGTCATCCTATCCCATCAAAATTTGTGCACTTTGACCTCTCTTGACTCATTTGTCTACTTTAGTGTGAGTTTGAGCACAATTTCATACTCTCACTAAAGTGGGGGATAAATGTAGTGTCAAAAAATGTACTATTTTACATTTTCACACTATGTTTGCATCCCCTTAATTAATTATACTTAATTAATCCTCTACCCAATTATGCATTTAAAATCATAATTAATTTCATTTTTCATAAGGGATACCTACATTAAACAATTGCAAACATAAAATTACACATCTTGGAAAATGTGTGTCTTGAGTTTAGGGCCTAGGACCCATCCGTCCAAGGGAAAATGGGTCCTTAATTTTAGGATCATGTTCTTTAATATGTTTTTGGCAACACTTTTATGATCTAAATTCAAATTTCAATTGTTGGATTTTGATGTTTAATTGTCATGAAATTAGAAAATTACCTATAAATACAAGGTCTTTTTATCAATTCAAATATAAGTTGCATAATTCAAATTTTACAAGAGAAATTATTATTGTCAATAGAATTGAAAACTAGATTTATCAATCAATTATTGCAGCATTCAAGATCCCATCATTATGTCAAGATTTATGTGTGTTCATGCATTTTTTTGGAGCTAACATTGTGATGTAGGTTTCAAGTTTTCAAGCATCAAACCAAGCATCCAATCAAGCCATTTCATGCAAGATCTAATCCTTGGAGTGATGTGTTAGACTTCAGCCCTCTAAGGTCAACCATTAAAGGGTTTGGTGAGTTGCAACAAGCTAGTGTTCATTCATCATTCCTTCCATTTATGCTTTCATTTCATATCAAGGTTTAATTACCAAACTAGGGTTTGACTAAGGAAAAGCCTTATACACCAAAAACAAACATTTTTCTCCTCTTTTTGTGTTTGCAGATTTGCAAGTGAAGAAGCATTGAAATTGGATCAAAAGTGTAATTTTGCAAATTTATCAAAGTTGTCATTAAAATTGTCAAGATATGGAAACTCACCTATAGGCTTTATTTTCGGCCTTCCAAAAGTCAAACCTAGGGGAATTAAAGCCTTAGATCTGACATTAGAGGATTGCAAAAAGGATTTTCAGATCTCTATACAAAGACTCATTCACCCTTGGGTGAATGAGTCTTGGTAGGACACTTTGTGACATTTTTGGTGAGAGGTGCACAATATCTTAACCTTCTCAGATATGCAAGTTGATTGTTATTCATGATAGTTTTATCATAATACTTCGTGTTTCAAGTGATAGATCTCATAAATTGGATTGTTAATGCACTTTTATTCTCCCCCCAAATTGTTGTTCAATTATATTTTGTTTTTTTTCTGTCATAAGGAAGTTAGAGCAAAAAAGTGTCCAAACTTGGGGTTGAATCACCTTAAGGGTTGTAGGGCAATTCTAATCATTTATGACACTCTCCCTCTTCCTAATAAAATTGTAAAAGGTGGATTTGTGATTAGGTAGACACCCCCTTTGTGTTTTTTGGCATAGGTCCCGCATTTCGAGGTCTTCCTATATCACATTCCCCCCTTTCTCTATTTCACCTAGATAATACTTATATTCCTCTCTAGCCAAATGTTCCACATAATAGGAGAAAAAACAATTCCAAACTAGTTTCAAACCCCTACTCATGTTTTATTTGATAAAACCTAGTTTAGGTCTAGGAACCATGAAAAAAAACCACAACAATATTCTTTGTATAAGGTGCCTACAATTGTATGTATAATTTCACCCACATGTGGAGAGTCGGTTACCCAACACTATAGAACATCAATGCATAAAAATAGCCATCACGCCTCTCTACCTTAAACTATAAACTAGACCCAATACTGAGAGAGTAATCCAGGATATCATTATGTATCAATCTTATGACCTCAAATGGGAAATATTTCCACCAAAGAATTACATTCACTCCATATTTATTTTGAGGTGTACACCCTCATTAGCAATCCAATCTATAATCAAGTTTCCATCCTTGCCAATATGAGAGAATCTAACCTCTTGAAAACCTTTAATCACCCACTTAGTAGCCTCGATGATTGAATTTACTATACATCTTTGAATTCCCCTCCAATAATTTCACCTATAAAAAAAATTGAGTCACCTTCTATCCATCACTTCTTCCATCCATTTTCACTATCTAGCATCAATCCCCATGGCATAGCTCTAGCATCAACTAGATTTTTAGATTCATTTTCAAATTATTAGATATATAAGCACACTAGTTGTCCTTTATCATCTCTAAAGATCCAACTATATCTATATTTCCTATGATTTCAAATAGTTGTTCCATCAAAATTTATCTTGATCTAGTCCCTATCTAGTTGTAATATCAAAAAGTGTACCATATGTAATTGTGTATTCCATACCCTATCTAGTTGTAATGCCAAAAAGGATAATGCAATCCCTCTTTTTCCTAACCTTAATCTCACTCCTAACCCATTTATTTTTGGTTGTTTAAATGTTTTTTATCGTAGATGCTAGTGCAATGTGTAGAAGTCTACATGTTGTGCAAACGTCCCAAAAAAATTCATACCTGCATAGCCATTGAGATTTTAAAATTCTTGTCTACCTACAAATTGTAACACCTTTGTGGCTTGTAGACACACCGAAAACACCCATTCGCATGAATTTTCTCCATTATGACCTCTCATTCTCTCATTCATTCACTTGTTTTTTATCATTCTCTCAATCTCAAGCATTCTAGCTCATTTCTACACCATTTTCTCTCATTTTGGCAAGCTCTATCACATTTTCGCTCTCTACACCAGCACTTTGGTTTTCTCATAACTTCTTGGGTGTTGCATACTCTCCTTCATAATCACTAGCTTGTTAAGGGGAGGGTAAGTACATCCTTTATTCTCACATTATCATTTGTTTTTAATAGCATATTATCATTTCAACTTTTCTATTGCCTTGTCTATTTATTTTCCTATCTATTTTCTATTCAATCTATCTATTTAGTTGTCTATGGAGGTGGGAACACCTATGCAAGTGTTTGACTAAGGAAAGCCCCTAATAAAACCCCAGCATTTTTCCTTGTTTCTGTGTGTGCAATTCTTAAAGTTAGAGCATTGTGGGAGGCTTCATTTGTAGAACCTCTCAAGATTTATTTTCTTCATTTGTACTTTGTTATTTTCATTTTATTTCATTTAATATATGCATGTTATTTCCTTTTCCATTGTTTCTATTACTTTGTTATCTTAGCATACCTTTCATGTTTTAGTTGTCAAATAGCTAGTTGGCTCTTTGTCATTTTTGCTAGCAAACTTTGTTTTCAATCCGTACAAGACTAAAACACGCCATGAGGACATCCACATGTCACACTATCATCCTTGGTTGAGATCCTATTAGTTTTCTCATAAGACCTCTAAAGGCTACTTTTTTGGTCCCTAAAACTTTTATCATTTAATTCACTATAAAACAGAAAATATAAAAAAATCCTCCTTTGTCCTTCCACCCCATTCACCTAAGCTTTTGATACTTTAGGTAGTCAAGGAACACTCACCCCATGGGGAGAGGGATGGTGTCATTTTTCCTCTACATTTTGGTGAACCCAATGTGAACCTATCCTTACCTTTATCTTCTGTTAAAAAATTTATTCTCTCTTGTCAGGGTGTATGTCGAATCGAGTGTTGTGACAATATTTATGAGTTTCGCAATCCATTCCACTACTTCCATGCATGTAGTTAGAAGAGTCTATTACCATCTAGATATGGGTTCTAGGAGAGAGTTAAGTTCTCCCTGCCAGGGTCCTGATTTTGAGGAGTTCACTACATGATTATCACCTAGTTTTGAGCCTCCTTTTCAGTCCATCCATCCATCAACTAAAGTGTAAGCGCACTCTCCACCAATCACTCCTTCTAACTCTTCCCCTCTCATAGCTTTTTAATATTCTCTCAAGGTTCTTGTTGAGTAGATTTGTTCTTTAGAAGAGAAACTTGGAGAGTTTGAAGTTTTCCTAACAAAATAAAATACATACACTCAAGCTTCCCTCTTATTAACAGACTGAAGGATCTACTAATCTTAGATCACAAAGGGATTGAGTTCTTGTTAGGGATAGCTAACATTGTAGAGACCAATGCCCCCTCGTACACTTCCATCTTGGGCAACCCTCAAGACATCCAATCAAAAATCACTAGCACCTAGTTGTATGTTCCAATACAAGGAGTATTTGTGCATATGGTAGACATTGGTCCTCCTGTACCCTCTATTACCATAGCTAATAATAAAAACACAATGCCTCAATATGGTTTTGGGATCATATTGAATTACATCTTTTTGGAATTCAAACTCTCTATATCCGAAACCCAAACCTCTACCACCTCAACTAGTCAAGCTCTACCAACCAATCCCGTCTTAAATGCCTTGTTACAAAACATGTGACAAATATAATCGTAGTTGGCCAAACTGACTAGCTTCACCTCTCAATCCATACTACAACCATATTATTGTCATAGTCCTCTAGCCCTCACTAGTCTAAATGTTCTTAGACCCTAAGGGGTATAAAGTCCTAAGTTTGATAAGTACAATGGTAGGGGAGACCCATAGACCTAGGTCTCATTCTTCATTTCCATATGTACTGATTTCTTTTATCATGATGCTTTGTTAGCAAATATATTCTTGCAATCCCTTAAGGATGTTATGTTGGAATGGTTTTGCTTGCTTCCTGATAACTTAATCTTTTCCTTTGATCAATTGGTAAATCAATTCTTACAATAGTTTCAAGTGAACATTGGACTGAAGATCACCTTCACTGATATCGTCTATTGTAAGCAAGGAACTCATGAAAAAGTAGCTAATTTCATTGTTGAATACCAATACTTTTTCTCCTAAATATCCTATGCCCTACCAAATTCTGATGTACAAAGAGTGTTCATCGGGAATCTACTACCAACATTGATAGAGAAGGTCCTCCTAATGAAATACCCTTCCTTCACACACATTTTTTTTGCATTGAGAGAATACTATCAGATAGTGATATAGTACAAGGTTCCTCCTCATCCTCCCATCTTGATAATTCTTTAGCCATGTCTATCCCTAGAGAGTTGAAAAAGAATAACAAAATAACAATTGGAGGTTTTTTTCCTATTGAGAAAACCATTGTAAGATGCAACAGAAAATTTAAAAATCTATCTAAATCCTTCACTAATTTTCATAAGTTACTAAAATATGGATTAATTACTCTCCCAAATATTATATTGCTTCCTAATGATAAGTTGTATCCTAATTGGTATGATCCCCAGAAGTTTTTTCAATACCATCGAGTCTCTGGTCATGATACTAAATTTTGTATGCATCTTAGACATATAGCCCAAAACCACATAGATGGCGATACAATTTGACTCAATGATAAGAATTAAAACTCATTTGTATCCAAACCTAATAGTAGTTATAGATATAAATAGATCATTTACCTTCCCATTCTGCAAACCTAATAATTTTTGCTTCATCTCTTGATCCTAGCTCTTCTGAGTGTGTGAACATGGTATTTTTCACTCATATTTCTCCTACAAGTCATATGGATAAAACACCTAACATTCACACCATATTGCTTTCCCCTTAATAGGGAACCTTCTCTACTATACATCCTAGCTAAAGTCAACAATAACATTGTGATTGGTGTTATGGTTGACCCCACTAGTCAAGTCAATTCCATTATGGAGGAGACCCTCTTCATAAAAAATTTACACAAGGATAATTATGAGGATCTGAAGACCATGCTTTGTACCCATGATGGTATCTTTGTCTCACCTATTGGTTCCATTTATTTTTTAGTCCTTATTGGGCCTAAATATTTTGATGTTTCATTTGTTGTGATACCTGAATCTGACCTATTCAGGGTTAGACTAGGCATTCCAAGGCTAGTCTCCATGATTGAAGTCACTTAAGTTGTCCACAAATGTTTAAATTTTCCCCATGATGGTATTGTGCATACTACTTAGGATATGGTATATAAACCACTTATGGTGTATGGGGGCTTTTCTCTAGTTCATTTCTAGCCTTCTCTAGTTGGACCCTTACCACCTCAAGGGAACTTGTTTTATAAGACCTAATTTAGGCATAAGACTATAAATTCATCCACTAATATTATTTGTGTGCATTCTTCTCATGAAATTTACATGAATGCTTCCATGCGCGTGCAATAGCATGCTTTATCTTCTATGCCTTCTTTGAAGACTCCAAAAAAACATGCTCCCAAATATGGACCTTCTTCTTCTAATATTTTGCAACCTTCATTAGTGTCCTATGTTTCTCCTACTATGCCTAACATAGGAAAAGGAAAGGCACACTTGTTCAAGAAATCTAAATGACAAGTCCTCCAACTCCTTGTCTTACCCATAGTTCCCCAACCCACCCTATATCGCAAAGGGAAGCACACCCATGGAGGTTTTCTTGTATCTCATCCTCTAAGGACTACTCCCATTCCTCCACCTATTTCTAAATTAGACAAAGGAAAGGGGCTCATGACTAAGACCCCCATATCTCTCTCTATTCCTCCTATTTCTTCTTAATATCCTACTCTTCCATTGATGATAACTACAGAGACTATTACCCTGGTGGAACATGGTCTACTTGAGTTTTCTCAAGTTGCACCTACTGGTTCCCCAAGTCATCGCAACCGAATTGTATATGAGTGTAAACATCATTGACAAGCATTGTTCCAAGAGTGTGAAACTTTGTAGAAGACTGAATATGCACCTTTTGTCTCTAATCTTGCTTTTTTCTATACTCATGTTTCTATTTCCATTTCTATTCCCATCGCCTTTGACCTACTTCTAGCTTCGTCGATGGATCCCAGTGAACCTCACCCTAAGTGGGTGAAAATTTTCATCACTCCTTTAGAGCCTCCCCTAATCACTTCTTTACCAGATATTTCTCCTTTCCCTAAGCTTCTCAACACGCCTCATACAAAGGTTGTGTCTACTATGGCTCCTTATCCTTCTCTTGCTTGTTCCACTTCTGATGCGAGGATCCCGCACCCTCTACTTAAGAAAAAGTTGGATCATGACATCATCCTAAACAATGGTCACAAAAAATCCTCTTTATCTTCATCTTTCTCCACTTTGGCTTGTACTTTTCTTGTGATGGATACATCACCTTCTTCCCTAGAGTTTGTCATTTCCCCTCTTCTGAAGGTTGACAATGACCCTCTAGTTCATCCACCTCCTCCCGTTCAATCACGTCACTTAACTTTGGAGAGGTGTATGTTTGATTTAGTGGAAGACATTCCCACTATCTCATTCATCTTTGCTAAGTTTCTGACATTAGCCTCATAGGAACTTGTTGATGAGGATATTGAGGCAGCCTCCTCCTTGGCTCTTGCTATAAGTGAGTCATCTAGTACAACCATTGTTATCCCTCCCCTACAAGCTCATCTTCCTTCCCCCTATGATGATCTAGATTGGGAGTAGGATGACCTATTGGAGGTGTTGGACTAGAGTGATACCTCTTTTTTATCTTTGATTAGAATTTTATTTTTTTGTGTTCCCTCATGCTTTTTTGTTTATGTTTGTGTTCTTTCCTGGAGGAGTTTTGATACCCTTGTAGATACTTGGATATAGGAGAGAAAAATTTTCATAAACCTTATTCTATTTGTCATAAATTTTAGCTTTCATGTTGGGAATAATGCAAAGCATTGAGGAATTTAGGCCTCTTCCATGTTGAACTGACTTTTTATTTTTCCTTCATGTGCTCTTATTCTCATTCCAATATATTTGGGGGTGATGACAGTTAATATATATTATACTATATTTATCTACATACATCTATGATCAATTCTGAACCCATATAATTAGATCCCCCTATGATCTTTATTTCTTCATCTCTTCTTTTCTCGATGTTGTGGATTCTATGTGTTGTCCCTCATGTGACAATATTCCATGAATACATCTCACCACGTATGTCATACCACAACATCTCTATCTTTCTTCTCCCTAGGATGACATGTGCTCCTCTACATATCACACATCATTCTAAAGGGGGGCTATCATATATGATCATTTTCTTATCGCTTTCTATCTTTTCAAAAATGTATGTCCTCAAAAAGAAAAAATCTCGATGTCTTATGATCACATTTTCTAGCTTGGGGGAAACCTGACTAGACTTGTCTTATGATCTCATCTTTTTCTGATAAGGGTTCTCCTCTTTGCGAGGTTTGTTTCTATCACTCATCTATTTTTCATATGGGTTCTCCTCCTTGTGGCCCATTTATTTCTATCACATGTCTTTATATCTACCTGTCATATGGTCTCTAGTATAGCTATCCATACCTATCAACATTGTCTTTTATTTGAGAAAATCATGTCATGTCTTCAAATTTTATCATATAATTTTTTTAATTTTTCACCTAATGTGTTTGTTTGCAGCTAACATGTTTGTGGTGAGATTGTAATCAGCTTCACAAGATAGAATACATATGTTCTCTTCATGTCCTGGCTTAGATTTTCAATGGAATATACCATATCGAAGACCTACATTCTTTTCATCGTGGGTATATTCTCTTCAACCTCTTTGTCTACTTTAGCTCACACATGTTGGAATATATATTCAGCTAAAGTGGGAGAAAAATGTAATGTCAAAAATTGCACCTTATGCAATTTCACATTCCATAACCTCCCCTTTAGAATAATTAAAAAATTATAATGATGTAAGAGAGGAGGACCAACCACGTTCAAGGCCCCAAGTCACAGAGAGCCAACAGTGGAAGGCTGCCCTAACTTACCTCAGCTTAACAAGGTGTTAGGAAATGCATAATGAGAATGATGAGGACTCTAAGGTTCTTCAATCACTCTACAGACCTGAAATATAGAATGGGGCTAGGTGAGCCAGTTTTTGGGTTCAACAATATGCCTCAGGAAGCTCTCTACCTGTGGATGAAAGCACGATCCCGAGATGACAGCATGGCATGTTGGTGTCTCTCAAGTACGTTGGCATCCATATGACCAGACAACTAAAGAGACAAGGTTGAACTTTGGAAAACAAGCTAACGACCTAGCTGGCCACTACTAAAGGGAAAAAACAACACTATGAAGTAAACAAAATATTCTCTAATATGATAAAGTAAAAATACAAGAGTTGGGGTGGCAAGAATGATCTTACTAAGGAATTCATTCACCAAATAGCTCTTGAAAGTGCGTCCACCTACACACAAAGAGGAGGAAAATTGTTGGGTGGTTGTATAGGGGCCTGCCTCAGTCAGACCCCCATTTAGGTGTTTCCACCTCCACAGACATCCAAGAAAGTGAGTGTGATAAAGAAAGTAATGTAATAAAGAACACTAAAACACTACAAAACAATAAATGTGCTTACTCAACCAAGTAATAGAGGAGAGGAGTGGGAAGCTTACCACCTCCACCAAGAGCACTCAATGCTAATGGAGGAGAGAATGAGATTACTCAAGCCTCTATTGCAATGGTGTTGTCCCACACTTTCTCTACTAAAGTAATGAATTAATTGTTGCTATGGAGTGTAAAAGTGTTACTAGAAGTGTTGGAATGCTTGGAGAGTGATGGATCGAAAGCTTAGAGAATGCAAAATAAGTTGTGAAGCATGTAGGAGGGAATTTGAAGGAAAGGTGAAGAAAATGACCATATTCAGGTTGATCAGCCGAAGAGGGCACTACAAGTCGACTGCTAATGAGAAGTGTAATGCCTTTGTAGGCTCCAGCCACAGGAATCTACCATGGATGTAAGCACGTTGTGCAGATGTTTGTGCACTGCGGAGGTGTCCCTGATAGAAATTCCCTGACCGACGCTCAAAACAAGTGCCAAGTGGAATGAAGACAGTGGACTTAGGTGTAATTTATCCTCCAAACTTGGTTTTCTAAAGTGGAGAAGGGCAAGAGGGGAATTTGTATAAGGGGTGCAAATTTACTCCTATAAAATTTTCCCCCACTTTAGCGAGCACGAATACTAATGAGTGCTTTGTTAAAGTAGATCGAAGAATAGTAGGGTTAGGAATGTATACCTAAACCATCGAGGAAGTAGACCACGATCTAATGAACCTGAAGGTACAGGGCAAGCGAAGGACTTAATAGCTTCTCAGAACTATGAAGCTAAAGAAAGAAAGCATCTTATAGGCCCATAGGCCTACAAGGAGGCGACCCCCAAGATCTCTCACATGAAAGATGCCCCGTGAAGTAGGTGCATTACAGGCCCGCAGACCTACAAGGAATGTGTCCCCCAAGAACTCTCACATGGAGGATACCTAAGAAGCGTCCCACAAGATCTCTCACATGGAGGAAGCCAGGAAAGCATCCTATAGACCTACAGACCTGTAAGGAAGGTGTCCTTCAAGATCTCTCACATGAAGGAAACCCATGGAAGTACCCTACAGACTTGTAGACCTATAGGGAAGGTATCCCCCAAGATCTCTTGCATGGAGGAAACCCAAGAAAGTTCCCTACAGACTCGCAAACCTACAAGGGAACCACCCCCAAGATCTCTCGCATGGAGGAAGCTCAAAGGAAGTGCCCTATAGGCTCTCAGACCTAGAGGGAGGTATCCCCAAAGATCTCTCGCATGGAGGAAACCTAGGAAAGTGGACTCTGCAAAGTCAGGAAGCGGCCACATAGGCAAGTAAGTGGACAATCGCGTAGACCGTCGACAATTTGGAAGACTTTCAAAGGGGTCCCTTGGGAACTTGTTGTGAAGAAGAGGTCCACTCAAGGGACGCATAGTTCGAAAGTAGATATTTTCTTTCTCAAATCAATCCATCATCAAGGGATCCTTTTGAAAGATGTTCACTTCATCAAGGAATTCAAAAGGAAGAATATGCCCCCATGTGAGGGGAAGGTCAAAATTGTTCCCACTTCAGAGGAAGGTTTTCAAGTCATTTCTTTATGAACCCATGATGAAGGAAACATGTTTTGTTAGAGCTCCAAGTTGAGAATGTGATTCTAAAGAAAGGTTTGCGAAGATTTTTGAGAAAAGATTCATTGGAAATGCATGCATTTTCTAAAAATCAAAATGTTGTAGAAAGGCGTTGTCACACATAAGAGGGACAACTCAAGAAAAGAAGAGAGAAAGATAAAGAGAAAGAAAAAGAGGAAAACACAAACAAAGGGCACATGGGTAGCCTGATATTTTAGGATTAGAACTACCCATATATATATATATATATGAATTGTCATCAATCCCCTACTATATCAGACCATGTGAAGAATGCATAAGAAGACAAAGTAAAAATAAAAAATTGGGTCAACATGGAAGGGAAGCCTAAATGCCCCCAACTCTTTGCATTGTCCCCAATTTATCAAAAATCAAGCACAAACATGGAAGAATGATTATACAAACAGAAGAAGCCTTATGACACAAAAACCACATCTATATCCAAGCACCAACAAGGGTGATGAGGGTCATCTAGGCACACATAGCATGATCACAGGGGAACACATCACAAAACACACACACAAAAGATCAAGAAGAGGCATCCTCCTAACATTGATCGACCAAGAGGTCATTTGATTCCCACTCTAGATCATCGTAGGGGGAAGGAGGATGAGCTTGCAATGGTGGGATGTTAAGATGAGGAGCATCCATCCCTCCCTCAACAAGGGCTAAGGAAGAAGGCTCTACAAAGTCTTCTTCGCTGAGCTCTTGTGGAGCTAGGGTCATCGATTTCGCAAAGATCATTAACAAGGCCAGAACTTCATCCACAGAGTTAAACATGCACCCTATAGGAGTACCATTTTTAACTTTAGTGGATAGGGTATGTTGCACCTGAGATTCACCGCTATGCTCATCGAACGATTCAGGAGTGGTGACGAACTCAGGGGAAGCTGGGACTAGTTTCGTCACTAGGACAGAACAAGTCAGCACGAGACCACCTTGTGAAGAATGTGGGATCCTCTTACGTCCTTCACTACTAGAAGGACCACCCTCCACCTTTTGCTTCGTTTGAGGAGATGAACTCCCTACAAACAAGGCTAGAGGTGTGGAGGAAGAGGAGGAAAGAACCACAATAGATATGACCAAGTTATTCATCATATCTACGGGCTTTGGGAAAGTCGAGATATCTAGGATGAACATCAACAAATGCAACTCCACCAAAGGAGTGATGAACACCTGTACCTGCTTGGGGCCAAGCGCATTCGTACTCACAATGGAAGCTAGAAGAAATGCAAAACTAGACTAAAGGGAAGTAGAGGGAAGGGGAGAGGAAGACATTGTAGGAGCCCCTAAAGCAGGGGTGGTCATCTCTTCTTCCTTTGCAACATGGCCTGCTTAGCTAGAAGAGCCTTTTGTCAGTGCTTATGCTCATGCACAAGGTAGTTTCTATGACTCTTTGAGCTAGAGGCTAGATGTTGGGAAGGAATGGAGGGCTCCTACACGACCATGGGAACATCCACTATAGCCATCTCTGGTAGAGGAACAGATTCCTATACGAGAGTAGGAGGAGTAGGTTGAGAAGTAGTAGGGGGAGTCAACTCAAGTGCCTCGGCAGCAAGCCTCTTCTCATTCACCGCTTTAGGAGCAAGAGCAGTAGGAGGTCGCGAAGGTCGACACAAAGAGGACTCTCCATGGGAGACTTTCTTCCTATTATACCGAATGGCTCTAGGTTCCATGGGCAGAACAGGAAGTTCGAACACAAGATGCTTAGGCTTTCGCCAAGTAGGAACCATAGGGTTCTCCCACAAAAGTGGAGCAGAATCTGATGGCACCACAATAGAGTGCAAAGAAGCATCAGACTGACCAGTGGAAGAGGAAGAAGGAGGATCTCATGATTGCTTCTCTTCTTCCCTCCTATGTGCCTTAGTAGTATCACTGTCAGCTTTTAGGCAAGCCCTATGTGAAACAACATAAGGCAACAGAGGGTATCTCACTTTCAGCCTCAGGTGCCCTTTCTTATAACTCTGATACATTTGGTACAAGAGGTCCATCCTGGGAAGAAGAGGAACAATGGGCACAAGCCAAGAGTAGTCCAAGGAGTAGCTACCACAAGCAACCAATGGTTTATAACCAATGTCATTAATTACATGCACGGAACCCCCATGGATAAACTTTAAACATTTATGCATGACCGAGGGTATCGTGTTCATAGCCACTAACCAATGGATACTCAAATTCACTCTAAAGAGTTTAGACCTAGGCATTATGTCAAACAGGAGCTTCACGGATTTAGGTGCAACCAAGACCGAAAGGACAATACTACCCAAAGGGGGCATAGAAAGCCCATCATGCATGCAGATGGTGCTCAAAGGTGCATCGTATTGGTGATTTTTCCAACAGAACCTAACAATCCTTTAAGAAGTAGCCAACTCCTATGATGAAGAATTGTTAGGTTAGTGGCCAACATAATGAGCATAGGATTTTAAAGTCCGTACTCCTTCACTTTAGGCTCTGTGAAACCTAGGAGGGTAATCCCAATCATGTTTTTGTGAAATATAGTCAATTGATAATGCATTTTCACATAGATTAATTCCTCTTATAGCAAATAAAATCAATTTCACTGAAGATTTGGCATATTTTTAAAGGAAGGATTTAGCTATCTGCTAGGAATTGAAATTAATTCCACTTCTACTACCCTTGGAGAGATTTTATATTTAACTATTGTCTTCTCAGAAGTATAGAGCCAGAAAAACTATTTGTTCATCTTATGCAAGATTTTCTAACACAATGACCAGTGTCTAATCAATTGGAGCAACAGAGTCAAGCACACAAGAGGATCAATAATTTGCAAATTACTCTTTTAAGGGAGAAACAGACTATTTTTATATTGCTTGGTGTTATGAAAAACTTACTATGCAAGAAACATTGACTTCTTAGTAATCCTAAGCCATTCCCTACAAAGGTTATAACCCTATTCAAGCATTTTAATTAATTCCTTGAATTAAAGTTGAAAACAGAGTAATACATTCAAATAAAATATTTGAAGATAAATGATAACACCATTGGTATTTCTCATTCATAACACCATAACGAACATACATAGGTGAGTATAAATTTCTTGACTGATATTTGTTTCGATATCAATAATTGCTATAAAACTCATTTAAGATCGTTACATAGATGACTTCCTCTCCAAGATGAACAACTGGCCTACTTTAGAATTCTATTCTAAGTGCCCTTTCTGAACTTAGCTTTTACCTAGAACTCTATTAAGACTTCAGAATATTACCTCTATACTAAGCCCTGAAATCCCTTTTATAGAATAAGGGAGCAACAAGCATCGAGCTTAATTACATTTACATTTCATTTCATTTGTACCAAAATTCGAGATATTCCTAGTTTGTTACATGCAATCATTTTAAGAAAATGGAAGAGTAAAAGACCACTTTCCACATTCCTTGAATGAAGACACGTCAGCTCCTCGAAAGGCATATTTTGTTGTAACCATGTTGAATCCTCATCCTTGTTGACCAAAGAAGAATCTCTAATAGCAACTCTAGCATAAAATTTTATATCATCCAGATACAATATACATAATGCCAAGGTTAGCTAGTCTGGCACTTCTCCTACATACCAGCCCAAAAACATTCCACCTCAGCACATGAAACAAGAAATCACATGAGTGTTGAATAGGAAAATCCTAACAAAAAGGGCATGGTTTCATCAAAAACAAAAGCATGGAACAATCATCACTCTGAGTCATCAATCCCAGAGAATATTCACCCACGTTTTTCTCATGGTGGGACTGGAGAAACTGTCAACACCTCTTCATCAAGATTCCTTGATAGTAACAGGGAGGGGATAATAATCACCCTCTGATTCAGTGTCACCCTCACTGTCTGAAGGGTTGTAAAAAACCTCACATGGAGAAATGCATTCCTTCATATAGGCCTTACAAAGCTCACTCTCTATCCATGCCCTCTTCTTATATTTCACCATCCTCTTCTCTTTGTGTTTGACTAATTCTTCTAAAACTATCTGCTCTCCTGGATGGTAATTGTCCTTGGTACTATACTCCTTGAATTTCTTGAATCCTACTCTTCCTTTTGGTGTATTAGGAGCTCCATGTATTCCACTTTTATTCTCACGACTTCCCTTAGGTTCAAAAAAGCACATCCCCTCAGACTCTTGAATCATTATGACAAACCTACTTGCCTAGAATGCCTACACACTTCTTAGGAAAATTCAATCCCCACACACTTCTTTATCAGTTGTTGACCCTCAATCATTGAAAAATGAATTATGACATGGAAAATCACTCAAGTAATCTACATTAAATAGGAAATTTGAGGCATGCAAGATTAATGACTCGAAATCTCCTTATGCGAGCAAGTTGATAACATACAGCTCAAGATTGAATCTAATCTGTTTCTTTTAAAACACTTATAACTTCATCCATGGTGATATGAGATTTTTTTTCTTTTTTTATGTCCTTAGCAACTTGCTCATAGAAAATAGTGATGCTAGTTCAAGTGTTGCAATCTGTCAATCAACATGTATCATCAACCTAATTTGTGCTTTCATTAATATCGGCAAAGTACATAAGACAAGTTTTTCTTAGAGGGAAACTTTATTTATACAATTCATCACTTCATCGTTGATCCGAAACTTTTGATGAAAGCATATGTGTGGTGATTCTCAGTCCATTGTATTATCCTACTTCAAAAACTTTATCGACGGTCCTCAGTCTTCTCGTTGCTTTCCTTTTTCTTTATGCTAAATCTTCAAGATTTTTCCACATAGCTCGTTCTATGTAGTGACCATTGCTTATCACTAATTTAATTTGTCTCTACCCTACTCTATCAATGAAGTAATCATCCTGGTGATGATCTTTAGCTCCTAGTTCTATGGCCTAACCTTTGGTCACATTTATCCTTCCATCACACATCGCTAATTCAAACCTTTCTCTTAAGACTCTATCCACAATGAGAGATGTTGTGTCAGTACCAAATTTGGACATGCACAACCTGCATAGAACAAACATCACAAAATACATTGCTCATATGATCATATCATATTAGTGAAAGAAAATCCTTTAGAGAACATCCATCGCTTATCACCAATTTACAATTCAAGTTCTAAATCAAATCCACGATGAGAAATGAAGTTATAACATATGGCACTTGTTGATTGCTAATTCTCCCCATACATTTTTCAAGCAATTAGCGATAAAAGGATTTACAACTTTGTAGTTTTCATCTTTTATCACTGATGTGAGATTTTACATTCAAAACGTATCAACGATCAAGCAATCACATCACTCATCACTATTCCAATTTTATCTTTTCATGGCCATCCACGATGAGTGATAAGAACATAAAGATAGAAGTATCGCTCATCACTAATTCAACTTTGAAAACTTAAAATCCATTAGCAATGAGCGATATCAAAAGGAAAACATCAATTCATCACTCATCGCTAATTCAAAATATGAATCAATGAATAAATCAGCGATGAGCGATACAACTATGAAGGTCATCGGGACATAAGTGGGAACCCTTTAAGCATGTGCTCATTAGTCATTCTTAAAAGAGGGGACTTCCCTAGGACAATAATTAACTTGAAAAATTCTAAGTTACAAAATGCAAACGGCGTAAGGGCTCAAAGATCCTTACCCGATTTTATAAAATAGAAAGGTTTGAACTTAGGCTAGAAAAATTTTAGTTACCAAGTGACAATAAATGACTAAAGATACATTAAAATAACTGGCAACAGGCAATAGGGAGTCAATGGCCTAATAGAATACTATAATCTTTTGTAGATAGTAACCCTATATCCAAATGTGATAAACGTTTTATCATGGAACAAGGAAATTTTTTGAGGGTTCCATCAGTGGCTCCGACTAGGGACACATGCCTCTTGTAGGTAGGGTGAGATCTCATAATTTCAAGTGAAGTAGACTAGGCACAAAACAAAAGAAAAGAAACAACATATGTACAAAATTTACACAGGCAAAGGAGACTTGAAAAGGGAGATCCAATCTCCACCCAACCAATATGAAAATTTCAAAGATGCAAATTGTATTATGCATCCCTTAGTTCAACCAAGTTTTATCCTCCTGATTGGTGGCATTAAGCCACAAAATGTTGAATAAGTTTTTGCCTCTATCAAAAACCAACCTTCTAAAAGAGTTTTTTTTTCATTTACATTTGTCCTTATTGTACCATTGAAGTAAGAGAAATTTCAATCCTATTGGAACAAATGTTAGGCACTTTCTTAACAAGTGAGAGTTTGTCTGGTTATAATCCATGTGATCAACATTTCTCACAACCTTTATGAGCATAAAACTGCCAATGTAACCTTCATCTTCCTGTAATGTAGAGTTAGATATGAACTAGAAATTTTCATCATCACATGACACATATATGTTATGTCAATGTTGAAAATAACATTCCTCGCTATTCATCCCATTTTCATGCTCCATCAAAATTCCCTCCCATTGAACTAGAAACTAAAAACATTCATTCTCTTCCAGGTAATTAGCATCTTGATATTCAACCTCATTTGCTACACCTGCATCAAAGGTAATACATTCATAAACGATGCTCTCAATAAGCATATCAATGAGTTGCTTTGTTTTCTCAAGACCACATTTTGATCCTACATCAGATGCATCATCTAAATCCTCAGCAAAGAATGGATTATATCTGCACCAATAAGCATCATTATTTCTCATCTCTGGTGAAGATGGAGGCTCATCATACAATGGATTTTCCATCATGTTCATTCTTGACATATGAGCCTCAGTTTTCTCAATATGGACGTTTAATTCTTCCAAGTCATTATAGCATCCAAAATCTGTAATCATTAGAAGAGCAGACAAACACATTTTCAAATGTACTTACAGCATTATCAGCACATTTCTCATTTGTAGCAAATGATCCTATTTCTTCTTCATGAGGACGATCACATTCAATAGAGATTTGACCATACTCAATGCTATCATTATTACTACCATAGGAGGATTCATTAGCACTGCAACTCTGTTCAAAATTTTGATACTGAATACTTAGTCTTATGTCATCTATAGGAGCATAGGTAGTGGACCATTCAACAGAGCTGGAACCACTCCCTTCCTTTGCCTCATTAAAGTATATATCTTTAGTATTTGCTCTGCCATCTTCCTCTTCATGTGATATCTCACTACTTGATTCATACAAAGCAGCAAAATTATTATCATTGTAATTTGAAGACATGATGGTTTCTTGATGATGTGTTTGGGACTTTATTAGAACTATATTATAGAATGTTGTGCAAACTAAAACACTAGGGGTGCAAATTCTCTTACATTCATTTTTTACTTCTGGTTTACACCATTCATCAACATCAGGCATTTTATGGCAGTGAACACTTGTATCCAAGTGATTCCTCTGCCTCCCATATTTCAAGTTGTTTTCAATATTCATGGCTATCCCATATGCTTGATGCAAGGTTTCAGGATCTTTATCTCTCAACAGATAGCTCATCTCATTATCAAAAGCTCCCAAATAAACAACCAAACATACTGCATCACTTAGATCCAAAACATCAGGGATATCCCTTAATGTTTTAGCAAATCTTCGGTTAAATGTTGGGACTAGCTCATCATCTTCTTTCTCAATGTTCATAAATTTATTGAGAAAATAGCCAACACTGATCTTTTCACTAAACTATTCCATGAATACTACTTTGAACTCACTCCAAGAATAGACAAAGCATACAGGTAAATCAGAGAACCAATATCTTGAATCTCCCTTTAGGGACTGAATAAATAGTCATCCATTAAATTACTTAATTCCTGCAAATGCTTACTTGTTGACTCACTCTTTGTACCACTAAATTTTGGTAAGTATTCCCTAATGTTAGATGGAATAACATTGGGATAACCATAAATTCCATCAAAACTTATGGCCATGTACCTTTTAATGCTAAAATTCCTTTTGTTACATGAGAGGGGCTAGACACTAGGATGCATGGGTTGATGATACATTTTATTATACTCTTAGAGGCCTTTTCTTATCAACTTTGTAGTTACACTGGGTATTTCAAACTTATTTTACAACCTAATCTTAAAGCTTTTACAATAAAAATTTCTATCTCAACTTTCCTAAGATTTTCTAAATGAGTTTTTTCAAAAACATTTAATACTTCTCTTCATAATAGATACTACAATCTAGTAATACAGAAGTATGAAATCTTACCACTACTATTTCCCATCCTTAGTGCTTAATAATTCAGTAGGGAATCAAATTTTCATAAGACTTACAACTATGGTTTTCATACAAAGACTTATCTTTCTTGAAAACCAAAAACTGAAGAATACCTGGAAACCTGGAGCAGCTGCTAACCTTCCTTCTTGACTCAAAATTTTTGTAGGTCTGATATTTTCTTCAAATCTTCAGCAAGTTCTTTCAACAGAGTCACCACCCCTTCTCAGAGGACTAAACTTCAAGAAATATGAAGCTCCTTCAAAGATTAATATCCTTATGGGTTCTCTCCCACAGCAGAGTCACACGTATATCTTTTGAAACTTTCTAAACAAGAAAATTTCCAGGTTTAGTAATTCCTTAGTTTCTGAACTAGATGTTCAAATTCACCAATTTCTTGACTCTAATAGTCTACAACTGGAGGTTCAAAGTATCCCCAGTGGAGTCACCATTTTTGTTGGTGATTTTTCCAACATAACCTAACAATCCTCTAAGAAGTACCCAACTCCTGTGATGAAGAATTGTTAGGTTAGTGGCCAACACAACGAGCATAGGATTTTAAAGTTTGTACTCTTTCACTTCAGGCTCTATGAAACCTAGGAGGGTAATCCAAATCACGTTTTCATAAAATATAGTCTATTAATAATGCATTTGCACACAGATTAATTCCTCTTATAGTAGATAAAATCAATTTCAAGTGTTGCGATCTCTCAAATAGCATGTATCGCCAACCTAATCTGTGCTTTCATTAATATTGGAGAAGTACATAAGACAAGTTTTTCTTAGAGGGAAACTTTCTTTATACACTTCATCACTTCATCGTTGATTCTAAACTTCTAATGAAAGCATTTGTGTGGTGATTCTCAATCCATTGGATTATCCTACTTTAAAAACTTTATCGATGGTCCTCAGTCATCTCATTGCTTTCCTTTTTCTTTATGCTAAATCTTTAGGATTTTTCCACATAGCTCGTTCCATGTAGTGACCATCACTTATTGTCGATTTATTTTTTCTCTGCCCTACTCTATCAACGAAGTAATCATCCTGGTGATGATCTTTAGTGCCTAGTTCTATGGCCTGACCTCTGGTCACATTTATCCTTCTGTCGCGCATCGCTAATTCAAACCTTTCTCTTAAGACTCTATCCATGATGGGAGATGTTGTGTCAGTACCAAATTTGGACACGTACAACCTACATAGAAAAATCATCACAAAAGACATTGCTCATATGATCATATCATATTAGCGAAAGAAAATCCTTTAGAGAACATCCATCGCTTATCACCAATTTACAATTCAAGTTCTAAATCAAATCCACGATGAGTGATGAAGTTATAACATATGGCACTTGTTGATTGCTAATTCTCCCCATACATTTTTCAAGCAATTAGCGATAAAAGGATTTACAACTTTGTAATTTTCATCTTTTATCACTGATGTGAGATTTTACATTCAAAACGTATCAACGATCAAGCAATCACATCACTCATCGTTATTCCAAGTTTATCTTTTCATGGCCATCCACGATGAGTGATAAGAACATAAAGATAGAAGTATCACTCATCACTAATTCAACTTTGAAAACTTAAAATCCATTAGCAATGAGCGATATCAAAAGGAAAACATCAATTCATCACTCATCGCTAATTCAAAATATGAATCAATGAATAAATCAGCGATGAGCGATACAACTATGAAGGCCATCGAGACATAAGTGGGAACCCTTTAAGCATGTGATCATTAGTCATTCTTAAAAGAGGGACTTCCCTAGGACAATAATTAACTTGAAAAATTCTAAGTTACAAAATGCAAAAGGCGTAAGGACTCAAATATCCTTACCTAATTTTATAAAATAGAAAGGTCTGAACTTAGGCTAGAAAAAGGTCAGTTACTAGGTGACAATGAATGACGAAAGATACATTAAAATAACTGGCAATGAGAAATAGGGATTCAATGGCCTAATAGAATACTATAAGCTTTTGCAAATAGTAACCATATATTTAAATGTGATAAAGGTTTTGTCATGGAACAAGGAAATTTTTTGAGGGTTCCATCACATCGTACCCATCTTTGTGTAAAAATTTAATCAACATGATCTCCTTGGTTATGATGTTTACTTGTGACGTCGGATGAATGAGAACACTCGCTATGATGTTTCCATTGATCCGCGCAAGGATATAAAGAGGAGATGGTTCCTTGTTAAAACCCATTGGCAAGTCTTGTGAAGTGAAGGTTATACTAGTACCATTTTCCATAGGCTGCGCAGAGGGGATAGGTTGATGCAAGAAGGAGACCATTGCACACACTAGATGATATTGTCACAGAGTCCCCAAAGGCCAAAGGATAAGATGGTGACTCAATTAAGGTTTCGTCATGCAACACCTTCAGAACCTTACAACTACACCAACTAGGGGTCACAAGTTGGGTTGTAAGGAAACAACCTCACAACACTTACACCTACAACACTCCTAGAATATGAGGAAAGAAACTTTCAGTATCACAAAAAGGAACCAAAATGGTTCACGCAGGTTCACCAAAAATGTAAGAGAGGGGGACCAACCACGTTCAAGGCCCTAGGTCATAGAGATCCAAGAGCAGAAGACTACCCTAACTTACCTTAGCTTAATGGGATGTTAGGAAATACAAGATGAGAATGATGAGGACTATAAGGTCCTTCAATCACTCTACAGACCCAAAATACAAAACGGGGCTAGGCAAGCCAGTTTTCAGGTTCAACACTATGCCTCAGGAATCTCTCTGCTCAAGGATGAAAGCGTGGTCCCAGGACGACAACACGGCACACTGGTGTCTCTCAAGTGCACTGGCGTATGTACAATCAGACAACTAAAGAGACAAGGTTGAACTTTGGAAAAAAAGCTAACAACCCAACTAGATACTACTAAAGGGAAAAAACAACGCTATGAAGTAAAAAAAATATGCTCTAATATGATAAAGTAAAAATACAAGAGTTAGGGTGGCAAGAATGATCTCACAAAGGAATTTTTTCACCAACTAGCTCTTGAAAGAACGTCCACCTACACACAAAGAGGAGGAAAATTTTTGGGTGGCTATATAGGGGCCTACCTTAGTTAGACCCCCGTTTAGGTGTTTCCACCTCCATGGATAGCCAAGAAAGCGAGTATGATAAAGAAAGTAATGTAATAAAGAACACTAAAACACTACAAAATAGTAAATGTGCTTACTCAACCAAGCAATAGAGGAGAGGAGTGAGAAGCTTACCACCTCCACCAAGAGCACTCAAGGCTAATGGAGGAGAGAATGAGAGTACTCAAGCCTTTGTTGCAATGGTGTTGTCCCACACTTGCTCTACTAAAGTGATGGAGTGAAGTAATTTTTGCTATGGAGTGCAAAAGTGCTACTAGAAGTGTTGGAATGCTTGGAGAGTGATGGATTGAAAGCTTAGATAATGCAAAATAAGTTGTGAAGCATGTAGAAGGAGGTAATTTGAAGGAGAGATGAAGAAAACGGCCATATTCTAGTCGATCAGTTAAAGAGGGCGTTACAATTCAATTGCCAATGAGAAGTGTAGCTTCTCTATAGGCTCCAACTGCAGGAATATGCTAGAGACATAAGCACGCCACACGGACGTCTATGCACTACATGAGTGTCCCCGATAGAAATTCCCCAATCGATGCTCCAAACAGGTGCCAAGTGGAATGAAGATGGTGAGCTTAGGTGTAATTTAGCCTCCAAACTTGGTTTTCTAAAGTGGAGAAGGGAAAGAGGGGAATTTGCATAAGGGGTGCAAATTCACTCCTATACAAATGTAATCCCTCTTTTGCATAACCTTAATCTCACTCCTAACCACTTTATTTTAAGTTTTTTAAGTGACTTTTTGTCATGGATACTAGATTTTTGTTTGATGCACAAACATCTCAAAAAGATTCCTTCTTGCATAGTTGTTGGGATGTTACAATTCTCACCTACCCAAAAATTGTAATAGCTCTATGGCTTGCAGACGTGCCAAAAATTCTCATTTTCATGTGTTTTCTCCATTCTAACCTCTCATTTTCTCATTCATTCACTTCTTCTTGGTCATTCTCTCAATCTCAAGCATTCTAGCTCATTTCTACACCATTTTCTCTCATTCTTGCAAGTTCTATCACATCTTGGCTCTCTACACCAATGCTTTGGTTATCTTGGCACATCTTGGGTGTTGCATACTCTCCTTGGTATCACTAGCTTGCTAATGGGAGGATAACTACATCCTTTCTCCTTACATTATCTTTTATTTTTAATAGCATATTGTCATTTCAACTTGTCTATTGTCTCATTGATCTATTTTCTTCTCTATTTTCTATTCTATTTGTCTATCTTGTTATCTATGGAGGTGGGAACACCTACATGGGGGTTTGACTAAGGTAAAACCCTAAAATAGCCTAAACAATTTTCCTCATTTCTGTGTGTGTAGGTTTTAAAGTTAGGGCATTACAAGAGGCTTCATTCGTAGGACTTCTCATGAGTTATTTTCTTCCTTTCCACTTCGTTATTTTCATTTTATTTCATTTAATCTAATCCATTTTATTTCATTTTTTGTTTTTTATGTTATTATGTTATTTTAGCATAGCTTTCAAGTTTTAGTTGTCAAATAGCTAGTTGTATCTATCATTTTTGTTAGAAAACTATGTTTTCAACCCGTACAAGACTACAGCATGTCGTGGGGACATTTGCGTGCCACCTTCCATCCTTGGTCAAGAGCCTATCAATTTTCTCATGAGACCTCTAAATCCTTCTCTTTCATCCCCTAAAACTTGTATCCTTTAATTCATTATAAAATAGATAATATAAAATAATCTTCCTTTTGTATTTCCACCCCGTTCACTTGAGCTTTTGATCCTTGAGGTAGTTAAGGAACATTGATCCTTAGGAGAGAGTGAAGGTCTCATTTTTCCTCCTCTACACTAGCTTAGTCCATCTAGCCTTACTACATTTATCCTTTTCAAGAGCAAGATGCTAATCAATCCATCTATATCCCATTCAAGCTTTAGCCAATTCTCCTTTTGAGTCCTTAATCACCCAACTATCATCCTTGTAATACCTTTTATTTAGGAGGGGCATCCTCGGTTACTTTCTCGGCATCTTATTAGCTTCAAAACCTAAGATTCTTTGCATTTCAAATCTATCCAAGCAAGAATCCTTCAAAAAGTAAATTCTTGACTTAAGCATATTCACCTTTTGTCATAGCATTGCTTCATATTGAACCAAGAATCTTTTGATAACTCTAGCTCCCATACTTGTGGCATCACCAAATAGAAGGGTATCATCTACAAATTGTAGATGTTTGATGTTTCCAATACCCCCCCAAGGCATGCAATCCTTTAAGGTTACCATCTCTTACATCTTTCTTTAAGTTCATGTTTAAAGCTCTTGCTATGATGAGAAATAAAAAGGGGGATAAGGGATCTCCCTGATGAAGTCCTCTCTTGGGATCAAAGAATCATTAGGTGCTCAATTAACCAAAATTGCTTAAGGATTGGATATACAACTTTGGACCCATCTACACCAAGAATCATTGAAACCAAAACTATGCATCACCATTAGCAAGAATTCCCATGATACTATATCATATGCTTTATTCATATCCCACTTAATCAACATTCCTTCCTTTTTTCCTAGTTTGGATCAAATGTATAGTATCATGTTTGCTAATAATCACATCCAAAATCCACTTGTCTTTCAAAAAATCACTTCGCTCCTTTGAAGTTAACTTGCTTAAACATTTCCTAAATATTGTCACCATGGCTTTGGAAACAATTTTGTACACCGTATTGCACAACACAGTAGGTTTGTATTCATCAAAGTATTGTGGGTACTTGACCTTGGGAATAAGGGCAATATAAATTGTATGCCAATATTTTAAAATTTCCCTACACATCCTCCTCTCCTCTATAGCCATCCAAATCTCCTCTCCCACAATATCCCAATTATTTTGAAATAACCTAACCTAGAACCTATATGGGCCTAGGGCTCTTCTAGCACCCAAATAAAAACAACTTTCTTTATTTCCTCGTTGAAGCAAGATAATAGAGCTTCATTCTTCTCATCACTAACCAAATTAGGAATGTTTCTCAACATGGCCTCTTAATCCATTAAGTCATTTCAAGAGGTGAATCTAGTAGGTTTTGAAAATATATTTTCACTTCATTTCTTATTTCCTCAATGTCCTCTATCATATAACCTAAAAAACAAAAATGAAGAGAAAATAAAACTAAATTAATCATTTTTTTGGGTGATGCAGGATTGCATATACGCTCGAGTGCTCCTGCATCAAACATGCCAGGTGGGAAAAAAATCTTCATGAGTATAGAAATCATGAGCATTTCAACAAATTTGGGACTGAAATCCCAAACTTCACCAAATCTAAAATGTTGACCCATGAAGCCTCATCAACTACTTAGTTCTTCCAATGGACCAATTATTCCTTCCCTCTTGTCTTCTTGGCTACACATGAATCAATGACTTGATCTACCTCTTCAAGTTTCTTCACAGGAAACTATTGAACCCACTCATAGGCATCTTGAAAATTTGAATATGCACTCCCATGTCCACTTGTCTCTCCTTAATAATATTTATATAGGTTAGAAACATTAAATAATGGGGAAATATCAATACCTATTGGAAGTTCTAATTCATATGCATTTAATGAAAATTTTCCAAAAAATAATGCATGGGCCTATCTTCTTCCACTTCAACTTATTATAAGTTCCTTGTGGAAATATCTCCTTCCTCAAGTGTGTCATCACCAACTCTCCAATCTAAAATTCATGTTCTCTCTAATGTTTATCAACATACTCCTTGTATTTGATGACACTCTTAACCAAATTTTCCTTCACTTCTTTATGAAAATCAGGGATATACTCAACAAATTTTTTGATACAACACTCTTTCTACCCAAATCTACACTATCCCTCAACTCATCCACACCCCTAGAGCTATACCCATACACAATTTGAAATGTACTCTTACCCACACTTTGATTGACCAAGTTATTGTAGGAAAATTCTTCTTGTGCTAATATCAAATACCATTCATTTCGTTTGTCACCTACCAAGCATCTCAACAAATTTCCTAAGCTTATATTCACAACTTCAATTTGACCATTGGTTTGTGGATGGTAGGATAAACTAAACCCCAATTGTGTTCCCATTTTCTTCCACAAGGTGTGCCAAAAATGACCAAAAAACTTGGTGTCTCGATCTGAAATATTACTCTTTGGAAAGTCATGCAATCTAACCACTTCCTTAAAAATCAAAGTAGCTATATGGGAAGCATCATTACACTTTTGACATGAGATAAATGAGCCATTTTAGGCAATCTATCCACCACAACAAAAACAAAAGCATTACCTCTTTGTGTTCATGGTAACCCAAAAACAAAATCCATGATTATGTATTCCCACGGTCTCTCCCATATTGACAATGGTTGATACAACCTTATATTTTGCCTCACTACTTTAGTATATTGACACACCCAACAACCTTGCACCATCTTCTTTATATTTTCACTCATTCCCTACTAATAATAACTTGCATTCAGTTGTGCTAAAGTTTTGTCCACTCCAAAATGACCACTCAAACCTCCACTATGTTTCTCCCTTATCAAATTTCCCCTCATTGAACCATGAGGTATACATAATCTCTTCCCCTTGAACAATAAACCTTCTTGCACAAAATATTCCATCCATGGAGTTCTATCCCTCTCCATAGGATTATTACACATTGTTCAAGCTTCTTTGAAATCAGCATCCTCATCATACAACTCCCACATAGATTCAAAACCAACAACATTCACTCACATTTCATTTGGAAACAAATGTCTCTAACTTAATACATCAGCTACTCTATTGGACTTCCCACTTCTATGTTTCAATATAAAGGAGTAACTTTGAAGAAATTCAGCCCACTTTACACGCTTTTGGTTGAGCTTACCTTGGCTATTTATAAATTGTAATCCATTATGGTCAATGTAAAAAACAAACTCCTTTGATAGTAAGTAGTGTCACCAATTCTTAAGAGCTTGCACAATCACATAAAACTCTTGATCATACACAAAATATTTTATTTTAGATTCATTCAAATTTTCACTAAAATATGCTATTGGTCTACCCTCTTGACTCAAGGATCCTCCAATCACTATCCCACTTGAATCACAATCAACTTGGAACACTATACCAAAATTGAGGAGTGCTAACATGGGTTGTTCTATTACCTTAGTTTTCAAAATTTTGAAACTTCACTCAGTTGTGACTGTCCACACAAATTATTTCCTAATACCCTTCATAGTTTCCATAACATGAGCACAAATCCTACTAAATTTTTGTATGAATTTCCTATACAAACTTGCTAGTCCATGGAAGCTTCTTGCTTCCAATATACTCCTTGGTGAAGGCCAATCTACAATTTCCTTTAATTTTTTTGGATCCATTTTCAGACCACTATCAGAAACAACAAAACCCAAATACACTAGCTCCGCTTTCATGAAGCTACACTTTTTCACATTCACTAACAACTTCTTCTCCTTGAGTCTTTTCAAAACTTCCCTAACATGCTACAAATTCTCTTCTTTTGTTTTGCTAAAAACCAAAATATCATCCAAATACACAATGACAAACTTACCAAGGTATTGTTTCAGCACTTCGTTCATCGACCTCATGAAGGTACTTGGCATATTTTTCAAACAGAATAGCATCACCATCCATTTATACAATCCATCCTTTGTTTTGAATGTGATCTTAAATCCATCCCCTTCTCTTATGCAAATTTGGTGGCAAGGGAAACTGGTACTTGATAGTTTTCTTGTTTATGGCTCTTGAGTCCGTACACATCCTCCACTGACCATCCTTCTTTGGTGTTAACACTGCTAGAACAACACATGGACTCAGACTCTCCTTAATCAACACCTTATCTATCAACTCTTGAACTTCCCTATTTATTTTTGTATTCTCCATAAGAGTCATTCTATATGGTGCTTTGTTGGGAAATCTTGCACTAGGAATCAAATCCATACAATAGCTTATGCCACTCATTGGTGGAAATCCATTACGAAGTTCCTTCATCATTATTTCATCATCTATTCTTCCAAAAAAAATTAATTTCCATTGGTATTTCTTCATTTTCTTTCACTGTCCCAATTGTTGCATGCTTTGAAACAATGGTAAAACATCTTCCTCCTTACATTAGTTCTTTCAAAAATTGTTTATTGAAAACAAAAAAACCCTTGGATCTGCTCTCCACTTCTTCTTCCCTTTCTTGAATTGGTGTTAGACTGTATTCTTTTCCATCTTTCTTGATTCGATATGTGTTTTTCCACCCATCATGAACAACTATTTGATCAAATTGACATTGCCTCCCAAAAGTAGATGGCATGCATTGATTTGTTGGAAAAACAAGGACACACAACTGAGAGGGGGGGTGAATCAGTTGTGATAGAAACTTAAACTTTTCTTACTTAACTCAACTTACTTTAGATCTAATGAATAAGTAATTAACACATTAGAGAGACAAAGAACACCAAGATTTTTTATGTGGAAACCCTGTTAGGGGAAAAACCATGGTGGATGTTAGTCTACAAGATTATACTCTGTTAAAAGTATAATGAGAAATAATAAGGGGAATGCACATGCATTTAGGCACACTACCTAGAGCTCATTGCTCAAATACAAAAGAGGACTCACTTTCCAACAATACAAAACTATGGATTAGATCCATAGAGTATGAACTAAAAGAATAGCTTCTACACAAGCCTAATTATAGTTCCAATTAAGCACAAAAAACCTTCTTCACACTTCGCTCAAACTTCTTCACTCTCTGCTCTGCAATTGAATGATAGAAACACTATTTTCACATTTACACTTTCTTTGGCATACATTCACACTTATTCACACACTAACTTCGCTCAACCAATCACTCTTATATATCCGCAACATGATATTTCATCACAACTTAGTCGGCCAGAAAAATAAAACATATTTTCAATGTCAGCCCAAATTCACAAATAAATTTCCAATGCAAATCCACCAAGGTTGGCCACAACATAGTGGAGACCCAAATTAACATCTCCAACACAAAAATACTTTAATTAATTTCAACATGAAGATCCACAACACGCTACCACCAACATGTCGGCCAAGAATATGAGAACCTGAACATGCACAAGAAAATATCTTCAACCACGAGCTCTTCAAGTAATGTGGACATACCACAAAGATAGAGAATGATCTAGAGACATTAGAAAACACCAAGAAACAACAGAGAAGCATCTACAACAACTGAGATTACCAAAATAACACAATCTTCATTCAGGAACATTGACAGAAACAACAAAAACACTATCAAACCACAACACAATCAAAACTTCACGCAGACCTCTAAAACTTCTGGTAGATGATCTAGAAACATTCAAAAATAAACCCTTTAATCCACACCAGTTAATCTTTAACGTACAGAACAAGACACCTTCATGACTTGCACAGTTCCATTGGGAACCTAGAACACTTTCTCTTACAATTTTCTCAATATCCTCGTCATATACAACAACTGATATACCAAATGCTAATAGTGTTGACATCAATGACAACAACATATCAGCAACCATATCCACAACATCCAACAATCTCCCCCTTTGGCATTGATGGCAACACATGATGTGAAAAATACCATCAACCCAACACATTGACTTCTTCTTCTCAACTACACTTCTCCCCACAAGGCTCTTCTTAGAAAGGTTTTACACAATCCACTTCTCCTGCTTTGACATCAATGGAAAAGATAACAATGAATTTTCCATATACATGCTCTAAACCACATATCTGCACATCTGACTACTCCCCTTGAGTAGCAGCCATGAAAACATCAATCTGGATCATAATATAGCAATGAAGTTCACAAATTGATGCAAGAAATGTGTCTTTTAGTTTCTATTAGGAGGGGTAATTACTCCTAGCATTCCTCTAAGATACTCAAAAGTATCCTTCGGAAATGGCTTAGTAAATATATCTGCAATTTGTTCTTTGGTAGGCACATATTCCAATCTAACTTCCTTCTCATTCACTTTCTCCCTCAAGAAATGAAACTTGATTGATATATGTTTAGTCTTGGAATGCAGCACCAGATTCTTTGAAATATTTATTGCACTTGAATTGTCACAGTATATGGCAATAGGCTCTTCATATATTACCCTGATATCTCTCAACATCTGTTTCATCCATATCACTTGAGTACAATTATTGGCAGCAACAATGTATTATGCTTCAACAATAGATAGAGAAATGGAATTCTACTTTTTGCTTAACCATGACACCAATTTCTTCCCTAGGAAGAAAGTACCACCACTAGTACTTTTCCTATCATATACATCACCAGCCCAATCCACATCAGTAAATGCACACAAAGTGGGATCATCATCCTTTGGATACTAAAGTCCAAAGTCAACTATTCCTTTTAGATATCGGAAAATTATCTTCACAGTAGTCACATGTGATTCTTTTGGATCAACCTAAAATCTAGCAACCATACATACAACATTCATAATGTCTGGTCTAGTCTGAGTTAAATAGAGAAATCCACCAATCATTGACCTATACCTAGTTTGATTTTCCTTAGGAGAGTCATCATTCTGTGTCAACTTACATTTGGTCACCATGGGGGTACCGACAGGTTTTGAGTCATCCATTCCAAACTTCTTCAGCAGTTCTTTCACATATTTAGAATGAGATATGAAAATACCCTTGTCCAACTATGTAACTTGCAATCCCAGAAAGAACTTCATTTCTCCAATCATACTCATCTCAAATTCATTCTTCATTTCATCAGCAAACTTCATACATAGATTATCATCTCCTCCAAAAATGATGTCATCAACAAAAACTTCTATAATTAACTCCTTATCATTATCTAATTTGAAGTATAAATTGCTATCAACAGTACCTTTAGTAAATCCAAGATTTAGTAGATATTTGTCCAATCTAGTATACCAAGCTCTAGCTACTTTCTTAAGTCCATACAGAGCTTTCTTCAATTTGCAAACCATTTCTCCCTTGTTTGTTAGCTGAAATCTATCTAGTTGTTCAATGTACACTTCTTCTTCTAGTTCTCCATTCAGAAATGTTGACTTCACATCCATCTGATAGACTTTGTAATCCTTGTATGCAACACAAGCAAGAAATAATCTAACAGCTTCAATTCTAGCGACAGGGGCAAAGGTTTCTTCAAAATCAACACCTTCCATTTGAGAATACCCTTTACATACCAATCTTGCTTTATTCTGGACCACTTCACCTTCTTCATTCAACTTGTTTCTAAATACCCAGTTAGTACCAAACACATTTTTGTCTTTGGGTCTCGGAACCAATAGCCATGTGTCATTCTTTTCAATCTATGGCAGCTCTTCCATCATAGCTTCCAACCAATGTTCATCTTGACAAGCTTCAGTGACATTTTCAGTTCAATCTTGGAAATCAAACAATATTCTTCTGCAATTTTTCTTCTAGTTTTCACTCCTTTACTCTTATCTCCTATGATTTAATTTTCAAAATGATTTAGCCTTACATACCTTAGAGTTTTGGGACATTCTTGAACTTTTGACTCTTTTGATATTTCTTCTACACTTGCACTTGTATGTGCCTCCTGGTTGAATTGATTTACCGGAACAAATTGAGGTTGCTTCACCGGATCATATGGAATAATCTAAAGTAGATTTTTTGTTTGAGTATTATTCCTTTGGCTTGTAATGTCTTCATCTAAATCATAACTACGATGTCTGGATGATTTGAAAGAGTCCTCATCAACTCTGACATTTGCACTTTCAACCATCTTTCTCAGTCTTTTGTTATAGCACCGGTAGGCCTTGCTTTTAGTGGAGTAACCTAGGAAGATTCCTTCATGACTTCTTGCATCAATTTTTCCTATATCATCATCTCTCCTGATATAACACTTGCTTCCAAAGATTTTGAAATACTTAACAGTAGGCTTGTGACCAAACCATAACTCATAAGGGGTCTTACCAGAATTACCATTAACATTTACCTAGTTCAAAGTATACACAGCAGTGCTTATTGCTTCACTTCAGTACATCTGAGACACATTTCCTTCCATCATCATTGTTCTGGCAGCATCCAAGATTGTTCTATTCTTTCTCTCTACAACTCCATTCTATTGAGGGGTTCAGGGAGTAGATAATTGTCTTTTAATTCCATTCTCTTCACAATAAGACTTGAACTCCTTGAAAATGAACTCACCACCTCTGTCAGATCTCAGGAACTTGATTTTTAGACCACTCTCATTTTCTTCCATATCCTTGAAACTTTTGAACTTCTCCAATGCTTCACATTTTTCTCTTAAAAAGGAAACCCAAATCATTCTAGAGTAATCATCAATAACCAACATAAAATACCTTTCTCCATGAATACTTCTGACTCTGGAGGGACCACAAAGGTTAATATGTAGTAGCTCCAGCAAATTATTTGAATGAAATTATTTGCTTCGGAAAGAGACTCTAGTTTGCTTACCCATTTGACATTCCTTGCAGATTATATTAGCAGGCTTCACTAACCTAGGCAGGTCTCTTACTGCTTGAGTAGAACTTATCTTGATAATGTTGTCAAAGTTTACATGACATAACCTCCTATGCCACAACCAGATTTCATCTACTTGAGCAATTAAACAACTCCCACTAGCAGTATTTAGATGAAAAATATTACCTTTTGTTTGTTTTCCTATTGCAATCATATTCCCAGAACTTCCACGTATATTGCATCTTCCATCTTTGAACTAAAGATCATAGCCCTTGTGCACCATTTGTCCAACACTCAACAAGTTATGCTTCAAGCCTTCAACATAAATAACATCATCAGTGTTATCCTTACCACCAAGACAAATAGATCCTCTTCCATGAATCACACTAGCATTGTTATCTCCAAATCTTACAACCCCACCGTCATACTTTTTCTAGACTCACAAATTTGCTTTTATCATCGGTCATATGATGTGAGCATCCACTATCAATGACCCACTCATATTTTTCTTCAACTCGGGTTGCAAGAGCCTTTTCATCTTTAGCAGATTCAGTAGCCATAGGATTATCTTCAATGGTAGCAATGAAATCCCATTCATCTTATTTTTCATTATCTTTATCAAACTCATCATTAGTCACTGCTTCTTCAGCAAAGTAGTTTCTCTTTTGAATCTATACTTTTTAGGCTTAGATCTAGGAACTCTTTCAGGACATCTTGATGCAAAATGACCTATTTTACCACATGAAAAATATTTAATAGGCAATACATCTTCATACTTACCTTTTCCTCTACCTTCTTGCTTTGCAATTAGTGCTTCTAGTTCTTCTACCTCTCTTTCTTTATCTTCAAGTTGTTTCAGTTCTTCATCATACTTGGATATCTTTTTGGAAATTTCTCCCAGACTATATCTTTGCTTGTTACTTTCAGATATAGTGGCCTTGAATGCAAATTCAGTCTTCGGTGTAGATTCACCAAATTCACTTATTTCAAAAGCAACAAGCTTCCCGATCAATGTGTCTCTTGTCATCTTGTTTACTGATCTGAACTATTCAATAGCATGAACCTTCATTTTGTAGGAAGGAGGCAAGGATCTAAGTACTTTAGCCACAATTCCATCCTCATCCACAGAGCCATCTTCACCTGTGCATCTCCTTCATACAAATTTTCCAATTTCGTCCAAATCTCATGAGCTGTCTACAATCCTACCACATTAGCCATCTCTGAATCTATCAAAGCACTCACCAAAGCTTCAATGGCCCTAATATTATTTTCAGCATCTTTGATCTCATCAGTAGTGGAGGTACCATTATGATGAATAGTATATGGATCTCTTGTAATCTTCTAGAAAGCTTCACCAATACACCTTAAGTGACATTGCATCCTAACTTTCCACAGTGAATAGTTGGTGCCATCAAATCTTGAACTATCCTTCTTGAATGTTGTCATCCCGGATCACCTCAAGCTTTTTAGACTTCTTCAAAGGAACCTACTCTAATACCAATTGTTGGAAAAACAAGGACACACAATTGAGAGGGGGGGTGAATCAGTTGTGACAGAAATTTAAACTTTTCTTACTTAACTTAATCTCATATCTGATGAATAAGCAATTAACCACAAGCAATTAACACATCAGAGAGACACAGAACACCAAGATTTTTTACGTGGAAACCCTGTTAGGGGAAAAACCACGGTGGATGTTAGTCTACAAGATTATACTCTGTTAAAAGTATAATGAGAAATAATGAGGGGAATGCACATGCATTTAGGCACACTGCCTAAAGCTCACTGCTCAAATACAAAACAGGACTCGCTGTCCAACAATACAAAAATATGGATTAGATCCACAGAGTATGAACTGAAAGAATAGCTTCTACACAAGCCTGATTACAGTTCCAATTAAGCACAAAAAACCTTCTTCACACTTTGCTCAAACTTCTTCACTCTCTGCTCTGCAATCGAATGATAGAAACACTATTTGCACATTTACACTTTCTTTGGCATACATTCACACTTATGCACACACTATCTTCATTCAACCAATCACTCTTATATATCCGCAACATGAGATTTCATCACAACTTAATCAGTTATAAAAATAAAACATATTTTTAATGTTAGCCCAAATTCACAAATAAATTTCCAATGCAGATCCACCAAGGTCAGCCACAATATAGTGGAGACCCAAATTAACATCTCCAACACAAAAATACTTTAATTAATTTCAACACGAAGATCCACAGCACACTACCACCAACATGTCAGCCAAGAATATGAGACTATGAACATGCGCAAGAAAATATCTTCAACCATGAGCTCTCTGAGTAATGTGGATGTACCACAAAGATAGAGGATGATATAGAGACATCATAAAACACCAAGAAACAATAGAGAAGCATCCGCAACAACTGATATTACCAAAATAACACAATCTTCATTCAGGAACATTGACAAAGACCATAGAAACACTGTCAGACCACAACACAATCAAAACTTCACATGGACCTCTAAAATTTCTGATAGATGATCTAGAAACATTCAGCAATAAACCCTTTAATCCACACTAGCTAATCTTTAACGTAGAGAACAAGACAACTTCATGACCTGCATAGTTCCACTAGGAACCTAGAACACTTTCTCTTACAATTTTCTCAATATCCTTGTCATATACAACAATTGATATACCAAATGCTAATAGTGTTGACATCAATGACAACCACATATCAGCAGTTCCATATCCACAATATCTAACATGATTGGCATCACATCACACATTACTTCATCCATATATTTTCCAATTTGAAAACCCACAAGTTATTTCTCACATACCATCAAACTATGATCTTTTCGCAACCATGAAACTTGGTATGGGCTGGGATGTTTCAACCATTTCAAATTCAATTTTTCCACCATCTCTTTGGATACAATATTATCCATTCTACCACTATCCACTATAACTTTGCAACACTTTCCACCCACTTTGCACCTTGTTCTAAAAACATTACTTCTTTGCATGGGCTCCAACTTCTCCCTTTCAGGATTTATCAAAACTCTTTGCAGTATGAGAAACTCTCCATCTTCAAGTCCTTCTCCATGATTTGGTGCAACCACACTTACATTTTCGGTATGTGCTACATGAATTATAGCTTCCTTCCCTTTGCCATTATTTTTTTTGTATTTGTGAGCATTCAAATACCCTATGCCTTGGCTCTCCACATTTGAAGCATGTACTTCCAAACCATCTTCCTCTACCTCTACCAAAGTTCCTCTACCACGTGAATAATCTACTCTTCCCTAGAAGATTCTCCTCTTCCTTTATTTTCTTGCACACTCACATGAGATGTACTTGCCTCATCTTGTTTTTTTTGGTAACCTTTACCACTATTATTTTTCCCTCTTCCTCTTGAAAATCTACCTCTGCCACGAGAATTATGTTTCTTTTTGCAATTTTCTCTTCCACCTTCAAGGAATATTGATATGCCTCTTCTATACTAGTCACTTGAAGCATTCTTATTTCAACTTGAGTGGAATTATGAAGGCCATTTACATATCCTATTACTTTTTCTACATCATCATCCATGTGTCTAGCCTAGATGCTCAATCAATAGATCTCCTTGGTGTACTCTCATAAATTCTTCTCTTTGCTTCAAATTTTATAGCCTCTTAAAAAAATTGAGCTAGAAATCTATAGGTAGAAATTTTTCCTTCAATATCATCACAATCCTCTCCCATGGGGTGCTACCACAATACTGGTTTACACTTTCTGGGAGATCCTGATTTTTGCTAAAATCACATATCTTTAGAAAATATAATGATTCAAGTCTTGAAAAGTTTCATTCAAATAATTCCAATTAAAGAGGGTTTGATCAAACCACCTTAGACCAAGCCCCATTAGATAGAACCCCGCTAGTTTTAAACCATACCTATAACAGAGTCTCCTTTACACCTATCAAAATGTTGATTAAAAAAACACTTTTGATTTACCTTTTGGGGGATCAAATGAATTCATTTAAATTTTATATTTTGTAAGTATGTAGTCCTTATTATAAGCTTCCAAAAAAGTATAATTTTAATTAAATTTAATTTGATTATTATATTTATTTTTTATTTCTTGTGAATGTAGGTTTTTCATCGAAAATAAAGCTCTATGTTTTGCACATGTGGAAAAATAGAAGATTATCAAAAAAAAAAATTGAAAAATATGAGTACACCAAATATTGAAGTCCTTGATCCAACAAAACAAAAAATTGAATTTCAATACATACAAAAAAATTATTTGTTATATACGATCTGTCTATGTCTGAATTGTAATTGGTTTGACTTCGAAACTTGATTAAGGGAAAAATATTCAATAAAAAACTATGAAACCAATTGGAAGCACTAGATATCATAGTTACAAATTGAAATTCAAAAAAAAAAGAATTTTATCCTTCACGGAAAAAAAGTTATGTGTTATATGTAAGGAAAGCTAGATGCGGAAACAACTCTCCTAACGTCAAAACCTCAGAGAATAATGTAGATATACTTTTAATTTTTCAATTTCAGTTCAATTAAGATGCACTATGAAGTAAATAACAGAAACAAAGTATTTGACAATCACACAGGAACACCAAATATACGTGGGAAAACCCTTACGGGAGAAAAACCCACCACACCAAGAGAAGTCACTTTGTATTACAGTAATAAAGATTACATACAAGTTTCAAACTTATCTTTCTGATGTCTGTTTACAGCAGCATTCACCATGAACGATCTTGTACATGAACCTTCAAGTTACAGTCTTTACAGATTAAATTACATCCACTGATACAATCCATTGATCCAACCAACAGATCACAATCTCAATCACAGAGTATAACCATGTCATTCCATGTCCGTCGAGCTTCCTCACAGAACCGTCACAACGAACAACCTTCTAACTGTTCAGATTTGGCTCCTCTGATTGGCCGAATACCAGCCACGTAGATAGTCATCGCTCAGTCAAAAGAAAAAAACTTTGTTGGCATCTTGGTGAGACACTAACAATGTCTCGCCGATGCCACAAAGTCTTCATATCGATGTCGCCAAGAGTCGTTTCCATCGGCAAGAGGTTTCACCGAGCTTACAACTTGTATCGGCTTCAGTTTTCCTTTCGGAAAGACTATTGCTCTCGCCAAGACATCCCAACGAGCCTTCTTGTGTTACACTGAGCTCAGGAGACTATCGCTAAGACTTCCTTATGTCGCCAGGACCTCACACCGACGTTCTCCACATATATCGCTATCGCCCAGACTCATCGCTTTCGGTGAGACGTCATATCGAAGCTTCATATGTCACATAGACTTGAGTGTTCTCATCAGCCAAACAATCGGCTTTCGCCGAGACATCATACCGAGTCACCACAGGTTATACCGAAGTCGTATGTTATACTGAGCTCCAAAGAATAGTCGGCAAGACATATCAATATCGTCAAGAGGTTTCTCCGAGATCACACATGTCACCCCGAAGTCATCAACAGTTTCCAAGACATATCACCTTCACCGAGAGTTCTTATCGAACACATATATGTTACACCGAAGACCTCTCATCATCGGCGAGACTCACCGATGTCGCTGGGACTTCATAGCGAGAACCCTTTAGTTATCCCGAAAACTTCAATACATAACATACTGTCGGCAAGACATTAGCTTTCGCTGGGACTTCACACCGAACAAAGCCTTTCGGCCAAAGGTCTTCCTGTTATACAATTGAATGGCCTATCGGCCAGAGATCTTCATAGGTGCTAAGATGTCACATCGACAGCAACCTGTCACAGCGATATGATCCTTCGGTGAGACTAAAACTAGGTCACAGCGACCTGTACAAAAAATGATGTTCCAAACTGCTAGTTGGCCAGACATAAGAACTGTCACACCAACTTGGCTCCAATGGAGGTTTCAGCCTATGATGATTGAGGCATACTTTTCCAACATTATACAGTGTGAGTGTCACTCCTTAAAAATGGTGTTTACTAAAAAAACTAGTTTTCAAAGGAGATGGAAAAAGAAGTGCAATCTGATTCCAAAAATTTTGAAAAAAATATATTTAGAATCTATAGAGAAAATGTCACAAATCACTAGTGTGCATCATCTTCAAATTCCTCGCGGTTTAGCCATTATAGGTGCCCGAAAGTGAAGAATTAGTTAGAAAAAATCAGTTCAATGTCCAATTTGGCCAAAAATTGTAAACCAGTATTGTGGGATCACCCCATGCTTTAATTTTTCTCTTTACCTCTTTGTCATCTTTCAAGCTATACATGCTCTCACCAAATAGAATCATGTCCTTTCAGCTTTATGCTCACATATTTCACCCTTTTTGGGTCCTCATACTCCATGTCAAATTTTTTTCCATTTCTGATATCCAATCCAATAACTCTTCTGGATTCAAAGTGCCATTGAAACTTGGGGGGTTCCAACCTAGGCTTGCTACAAAACCTAGCTATTTCTTTCAATAATCTACCTTTTGCCTCATCTCTATGATCATCTTTTGCATAGAATTCAAGTGCTTCTTCTTTAGCTTCATCCTCACTAACATCCACCACTAGGATTCCTCTTTGTTACATCAATTCTATTACCTCCAACCTTGCTCCTATCGTGGCTTCAAGGCCTCTTATCATCTCTATAAAGACCTCGAGGTCTACATTTCATGGTCCTCTTCACCCATGCCCTCTTAACGCCATGATCATAACCCTCTACAATTATAGGTCTTATTTTCCTCTTGCACATACCCACAACAATCTCCTTAGGTTTATTCTCCCAACATAATGTTAGACCTACTTTGCTACCAATTTGGTGTAGATAGGAATTAGGGGTCTTATGGGATTGCTAATTCAAGTAGCATTAATTCATCTAACATTCACCACACGATTTAGCATAATTTTCAAATTGAAATTTATATTACCGTCACAAACATAAAGTTATTGATCATAGATACAATCATATAACAAAAAATTTACAAGCAAGATCTTAACACTGTCAACTCAAAGTTTTCTTGCTTATTGGTAGCAATTTCATTATTCAAATATGTTGCCACAACTATCAAAATGCCTACAACTCCTCTTCATATCACCCTATTGTCCCATGTTCTCAACTTCTCTATATTTTCCTTTGGCTACAAATTTTCATACTTCCATTCTCCTTCCTTTATTTGCTGATCGAATCTCCTTTCTACATTTCTTTTCACTTTTATAATATTCAAAACACCTGCAAACATTGAATGGCCACCCTGCAATGAATCAATGCCCCTCTAGAAGTCTCCTATAATGAAGATGTATATTCGATTATTTTAATCTTCCAATGTAACAGCCACCAAAGATTAGACCCACACATTTTTTGAGGATATTGACCTCACAAAACAAAGGATATAGATTGCCCCATAGCAAGTTGCTCCAATCGTGGGATTTTCATTTCAATTAATTTACATTTTTGGAATCAATGTATTGACTACTCTAGCTTCCCCAGCTCACTTCATCGACAAATTTATTCCAAGATCAACAGATTGAAAATAATAACAAATCTAATCAAAAAAATTTCCAACAATCTCATAATGTTTTTGAAACACTTTGATAAAGATACAATAAATAATATTGGTCCCTGACACTCTATCATGCCACACTAGCAAAGACACAACCAAAATAACACAAATGAAGAGAAAACAAATCTAAATTAATCATTTTTTGGGTGATGCAAGATTGCATATATGCCCGAGTGCTCTTGCATCAACATCCTTGCTAAAATGAGAGAATATAACATCCTCAAAACCTCCAATCACCCACTTAGCAACCTTAATGATTCACTCTATTATTCATCTTTGAATTTCCCCTCCCATTATTACACCTAGACAAATTTCAAGTCACCTTATATCCACGACTTCTTCCATCAATTTCCCCATGGCATAGCTCTAGCCTAGGCTATATTATTAGATTCATTTCTAAATTATTAGACATATAAGCCTACCAATTGTCCTTTATCATCTCTAAAGACCCCACCATCTCTATCCTTCCTAAGATTTCCCTTAGTTGTGCCATCAAAATTCATCTTGATCCAATCACTATCTAGCTTATTCCATCTAGCCTAACTACATTTATCCTTTGCAGGAGAAAGATGCTAAGAAATCCATCTATATCTCATCCAGGCTTTATCCCATTCTCTTTCTGATTCCTTAATCACCCAACTATCATCCTTGTAAGACCTTTTATTTAGGAGGGGCATCCTTGGTACTTTCTTGGTAACTTATCAACTTCAAAACCTAAGGTTCTTTGTATTTCCAATCTATCCAACCAAGAATCCTTCAAAATAAAATCCTTGACTTAGACATATTCACATTTTGTCATATCATTAATTCTTATTGAACCAAGACTCTTTTGATAACTGTAGCTCCCCTACTCGTGGCCTCACCAAATAGAAGGGTATTGTCTATGAATTGTAGATGTTTGATGTTGCCAAATCCCCTCTGAGGCATGTAATCCTATAAGGATACCATCTCTTCCGCTAAGATGAAAAACAAAAAAGGGGACAAGGGATCCCCTTGATGAATTCCCCTCTAGGCATTGAAAAACCATTAGACACTCCATTAACCAAAATTGCATAAGAATGAATAGATATACAAATTTGGACCAATCTACACCAAGAGCCACTGAAACCAAAACTATGCAACACCATTAGTAAGAATTCCCATGAGACTATCCTATGCCTTATTTGTATCCCACTTAATCGGCATTCCTTCCTTTTTTCTTGTTTGGATTGAATGTATAGTCTCATGTGTGATAATAATCCCATCTAAAATCCACTTGTCATTCAAAAAACCACTCTGCTCCTTTGAAATTAACTTGCTTAAACATTTCCTAAATCTTGTCACTATGGTTTTGGAAATAATTTTGTACACTATATTGTATAACACAATAGGTTTGTATCCATCAAAGTACCCTAGGTACTTGACCTTGGGAATAAGGGAAATGTAAGTGGCATTCCAAGATTTTAAAATTGCTCTACACATCCTCCTCTCCTTTGTGCAGCCATCCATATCTCCTCTCCCACAATATCCCAATGTTTTTGAAAGAACTTAACCTAGAACCCATCTGGGCCTAGGGCTCTTATAACACCCAAAGAAAAAACAACCTTCTTTATTTCCTAGTTGGTGAAGGGGGCTAATAGAGCTTCATTCTTCTCATCAGTAACCAAATTACAAATAGTGCCCAACATGGCCTCTTGATCCATTAAGTCACTTTCAAGGGGTGAATCTAGTAGGTTTTGAAAATATCATTTCCCTTCATTTCTTATTGTCTCAATGTCCTCTATCATATAACCTATCAAAGTCTGAACTATTAAAATCTTATGCTCTTCCTTCTAATTTTTGTAGTCAAATAAAAATAAATTCATGTTTTTGTCCCCTTATCTTGCCCAAAAAAAAAATCTTTCATTCTTAAAATCCTATTATGTTCATTGATTATATCGCATTCCTTAGACCTATATTCTAAATTGAGCCCTATCTCGGCTAGCTCAGCTTCTATCTCTCTCAAATCTACTTCAACCCTTTCCTTGTTAACAAATAGGTTTCCCATTGTCTCCTTGTTCATCTTTTGACGTCCTACAAATTCTTAAAAAATTGCAAATCTCTTGCACCCATTTATCTTTAAGGGCTTGGGGAAAGTCCGGATGTTCATAGCAGAAAACTTCCATCTTGAAACGAATGCCCTTTGGTCTATTTACCCTATTCAAATGCAATGAGATCGTCCAGTGATTTGATTAAACACAGTTTTTCTAACCTTCCAACTCTATCAGTCATTTGATTAAACAGAATTTTTCTAAGGCATTAAGGCGATAGATATTCCAGCTTATGATCTTCATAAATTCTTTGTCTCACCTCCAACTGTCACAAAGTTCTTCATAAACACTTGGGTGCTACATTCCACCTCTTCCAAAACCCTCTGCTTGGCTTTGGAAGCGTCTGTCTTCCTTCCCTTTCGATTTGCTTCGCCTGTATCCTTATGTAATTTATTTCTTCCTCCAATTTTTTTCTGTTCTTCTAGTTGTTATACTCCATACTCATTATCTTCCTTGGTTCTAGTATCATTGTTACTTTCCTCTAGAAACTACATCCTTGTTAGAGAAATCCAAAGATAATTATAATCCAAAGATAAAATTGAACCCACAATCTATGTTAAATCTATGTTAAATCCATCAACTTTGGAGTAAAATTGAACCCACAATCTATGTTAAATCCAAAGATAATTATAATTTGCTTTTTTTTTATTATGTATTGATGATTTGACTTACATAGGAACTAGCAAAGTGATAATAAAGGATTTCAAAAATACCATGAAGAATGAATGTCAAGTGATAGATGTTGGTTTGATGCATCACTCCTTGGATTAGAAGTAAGTTAGTCAAGAATAGTCATTTTTATGTTATAAGAAAACAGTGTAATTGATTTACTTGACAAGTTTAGAAATTTTGTTGGTAGTCTTATGTATCTTGCTATCAATAGGCTTGACATCATGTATGTTGTAAGTTTCAAATCAATATTTATGTAAAATAAAAGTAAGATTCATTTCCATGCAATAAAAGGAATGCTTAAGAATGTTTGTGGTATAAACAAATTTAATATTTTGTATACATCAGCTAATAACTTTGAGTTGGTTGGATATACAAAAATTGATTGGGTAGGATCCAATGATTATTGAAAAGGGCTTTAGGATGTGCATTCAACTTGCGATAGTATATAATTTCTTGGTCTTCAAAAAAGAAATCAACTAGGGGAGAGGGGCCTCTAGTGGAGCACCCTAACATCGCATTTCTCAAAATCCTATGTGGAAATTTCAAATCACTCCCAATTTTGTACAGCAGTTTATTTGGCAACTTATGTGCTTCTATATTTCGTTTTAAGGCCACATCATCAAATATGATGCCACATCAACATACTTTTTGTTGAGGTATCCAAAAAAGGCCCAAAAAAAAAGTGAGACCGACAGTGGTGCACTAAGTCATGTTTTATTGGTGCACTGATGTGGCATCACATGATTTGTTAGTTTGTGTACTTAATGGATAAAAAATGTTTTACAATTGGATATTAAGGTGCTCCACTATAAGACCCATTGAGGACTACTTCTATCCCCAATATTGGATCCATTACGGGCCCCTCTCCCCTATTCCATTGTCATCAATAGAGGAATAATATATTATGGCAACATCACAAGCATGTCAAACAATTTGGTTGAAAAGAACTTTAACAAATTTGAGACACAAATAAAATGGTACAATAGTTATTTATTAGGATAATAACTCCATGAGAAAAAAATCAATCTTCTATAATCATACTATGCATATTAACATACATCACATTACTAGAAATCTTGTGACAAAAGGTCAAGTTGAACTAAAGTTTTGTAGTGTTACTAACCAACTTGTTGATTTGTTTACTAAACTATTTGAAGAAACTAGTCAAATAACATACACATGTAAACCAATCATAACACACAGATATATGTGGTTCGGCCGTAGCCTACGCCCACTAGAGAAGGGAGAGAGGGTGTTATTATTCATAGTTGTGTTGATGGAGATTACAACAGCTCTACATATATAGAGATACATCAGCCTTAATTAGTGACAGCAAAAGAAGGCATAGATTAAGACGAATCCCACAAATTATGCATTCTCCATAAATAGCAATCTACAGATAGAAACAAATCCCGTAAATCTCTCTTCTCCAACACTCCCCCTCAAGTTGGTGCGAAAATGTCAATAGAGCCCAACTTGGACAATATTTCTTGAAACTTGTGAGCTGGAAGACCTTTTGTAAATATATCCGCCAATTGCTGAGTTGTAGGGACAAAGGTTGTGCGGATGACATTGGCTTGCACATTCTCTCTAACAAAATGGCAATCGACTTCAATATGTTTAGTGCGCTCATGAAACACTAGATTGGAAGCGATATGCATAGCAGCCTGATTATCACAAAATAATTGAGTTGGTAGAGATGAACCATAACCAAGGTCCTGCAACAGAGCTCAAAGCCATATAATTTCACTGGTAGTTGATGCCATTGCTCTATATTCTACTTCAGCACTTGAACGAGCAACAACACTCTATTTTTTACTTTTCCATGTGACCAAGTTACCTCCAACAAAAGTACAATAGCCAGTTGTAGACCTTCGATCAATGGGAGATCCTGCCCAATCAGCATCAGTATAGGTAGTAATAGAATTATGGCCAGTCTTACGCATCCATATACCTCTGCCTGGGGACCCTTTCAGATACTGTAAAATTCTGGTAACGGCATGCATATGTTGAGCCTTGGGAGCATGCATGAAACAACTTACCAAACTAACTGCATAAGAAAGGTCAAGTCAAGTAATGGTTAAATAGATTAACCTACTGACCAACCTCTAAAACTGACCAATATCATACAACAATGCACCAGTATCATCCAATTTTCCTCTGCTATCCATTGGCGTATCTGATGGTTTGATTCCAAATTTACCTGTTTCTTGTAACAAATCCAACACATACTTTCGTTGATTAAGAAAGATGCCGCTTTTTGAGTAGGCAATTTCTAATCCTAGAAAGTACTTCAAAGTTCCCAAATCTTTAATGGCAAATCTATTGTGTAGCAGAATCTTTAGCTTAGAAATTGCATTTTGATCATCACCAGTAATGACCATATCATCAACATAAATCAAAACAACAACAATACCGGAGTTACCTCTTTTAACAAATAGAGAAGGATCTGCATTACTTCGTTTCAGCCCATTCATCATAAGGACATAACTAAGCTTAGCATACCAGGCCCATGGAGATTGTTTAAGCCCGTAGATTTCCTTTTTAACTTACACACTAAACCAAACTTGGCCTCTTGCGGATGCCCAGGTGGGATGCTCATGTAAAATTCTTCTTTAAGATCACCGTGCAAGAATGCATTTTTTACATCCATTTGAAACAATTTCCAGTCTTGATTTACTGCAAGAGAAATGAGGACTCAGAATGTGTTCATCTTTGCAACAGGCACAAAATTTTCCTGGTAATCTACTCCATATGTTTGTGTGAATCCTCTAGCAACAAGTCTGGCCTTATGTCGTTCTAAGGAACCATCACTGTTGTATTTATTTTTGTACACCCAAAAACATCCGACAGTTTTCCTTCCTGGAGGTAGCTTAACAATCTCCCATGTTTTATTGTCATCTAGAGCTTGTAGCTCGTCTTTCATAGACTTCCTCCAAACTGCAATGGAGTTAGCTTCTTGAAAAGTCTTAGGTTCTTGATTATGATCAACGATACTCAAGAAAGCTAGGTGAGATTGAGAAATTTTATTATAAGACAGGTGTTCCTGTATAGGATAAGATGTAGCATGATAAGTGAAGAAATCTTTCATTCTCTCTAGAGGGCGAGTTTCTCTACTCGATTGTCGAGTAGCTGGAGGTAATGTGGGGATTGGGGTTGCTTCAGTAATTTCTACATCTTGATCAGTAGCAACATCCTCATTGGTAACTATAGGAAGCGAGACTGGGTCAGACAAAGACTCCCCTTGTGACCGACTCCTAGATTCAACACAAGCTTGAAAAAAAGATTCAGACTCCACAAAATGTACATCACGTGAAACAACAATTTTACAAGTGACTGGATCATAACATATGTACCCTTTCTTAGTGGAAGAATACCCAAAAAATACACACCGAGTAGAGCAAGCTTCTAACTTATCTCTGTGTATCACTTGCTGGTGCACATAACAAACACATCTGAATACCCTCAAGTGTGAGATGTCAGGTGTCTGATTTTTGAGTATCTCCAATGGTGACTTGAACTTAATAACACGGCTGGGAAGGTGGTTGATCAAATATGCAGCGGTCAATACACTATGAGACCAATATTGTTTTGGGACCTTCATTTGAAACATAAGGGCCCGTGCAGTTTCCAGGATGTGTCGATTCTTTCTTTCGGCTACCCCATTTTGTTGTGGAGTTCCGACACAACTTGTTTGATGAATAATGCCTTGGCTTCGAAGATATTCTGAAAAAGATCCTTTAGCATATTCGGTACCATTATCAGACCTAAAAGTTTTAATTTTAGCACCAAACTGATTAAACACCATAGTATGAAAATCTTTGAAGACAGAAGTCACTTCAGTTTTTTATTTTAACAAGTATAACCAAGTAGCACAAGAAAAATCATCAATGAACAACACAAAATATTTATATCCATCATAAGAATCAATAGGTGCAGGTCCCCATAAGTCAGAGTGAACTAATTCAAACAACTCAGTAGACATAGAAGATGAATTAACAAAAGGTAAACGCGTTTGTTTAGAAAACTGACAAACATCACAGATATCAAAATCAACAGAAGTAGAGGAACAAAGTCTTGACAAGATACGGTTGGATAGATGTCCAAGCCATTTATGTAAAGTATGACTTTCAATTACACCATTGGCATGACACGCCTTATTGAGGGAGTTGAGAAAATAAAGTCCATGTGAGTATGTTCCTTTACCAATCGTCTTCTTCGACTTTCGATCCTGAAAGATGACAGATGTTGGAGAAAAAATGACATCACAATTTAAAGAATTAGTAATTTTTCCAATAGACATAAGTTGAACAGGGAAGGATGGAACAACCAGAGCATCAGATGAAGCACTATGAGAAAAGAAACTAATTTTACCACTTCCTAAGGCAGAAACAGTAGTTCCATTTGCAACAGAAATGTCATGCTTATCAGTTTTCGGAATAAAATTGGTTACTGAAGAAGGACTATTGGCCATATGATCTATAGCTCCGGAATCAATAATCCAGGAATTAATTTTGGAATGGGAAGTAAGATAAGCATGAAGGTTACCTGACACGTGAGTGGAAGTGGACGGACTATTGCCAGAAGAGATAGTCTTACTAAGTTGTTGAAGAAGATGATCCAACTGATTGATTGAAAAAGGTGTCTCGGCTACAGCAACATGATCCTTCCGACCCTTATATTCAGATTTGAGATGGGGATGTAATTCCCAACAACGATCCTTGGTATGCCCAATTTTCTTGGTGTGATCACATTGATAGAGTTCCTTCTTACCCTTGTAGCGAGAAACATTCATGTTTTTGTCAGAAAAATGAGGGTTTCTTTTATCATCCTTTTCAGCCAAAAGGACATTAGATTCAATCTTCTTCGTTGCAGTTTTGGATTCTGAGCTCATAGTCTTTCTCCAAGTTTCCTCTCGCTGAATAATAGCACAAACATCAGCAAGAGTGGGTAATGTGGCATCCATCAGAAGGTTGCGCCTTATGTATTCATACTCAGGCTTCAGGCTACTAAGTAGTGAGAAAATTTTATCCTCCTCAGCTCGTTTCAAAAGAGTTTGGGCATCAGTGGTATGTGGACGATACAGATTCAATTTGTCCCACATTTTTTTTAGATTCCCAAGGTGTTCACTAAAGGTTTTTTCACCTTGTTGGGCTACAGCAATGTCAAGAGTGAGTTCAAAAATACGGGCAGCATTATTTTGGTTCCCATATAATTCAGTAATTGAATCCCACAGTTCTTTTGCCGAATTAGAAAAAGTGAAAATTTTGGCAATATAAGTTTCCATCGAATTGAGTAACCATGATCAAACAAGTTGATCATTGGATATCCAATCATCATATCCCGATTCAGTATTTTGAGGACACTTTTTATCACCATTAACAAAACCAAATTTTTTCTTGCCACCAAGCGACAAAGTAACAGCTCTAGACCATGCTACATAATTAATACCATTTAACGGAACTGATGAAAGTCTCCAACTAGGATTTGAATCGAACTCGGCCATGAAAAAAGGCAAAAAATTGCGAAAGGCACTTACAATGAAAGTCTCCGCCGCAGATTCAGAACACACCAAATTTCTGAGGCAGAGGATAAAAGAACCTGCATGAACCAGAAGAGCAGGTGCGGTATTTGAACAAGGCAGATCATGGGGCAAGGCTAGTGATCTCACGGCAAGAAAGGGCTTTGGTGTTTGCAGAGAACCCGAAATCGCACCACACATGTCAAGATCGCCTGACACAGAGCAAGATCGTGGGTTTTAGAGACCAGGTCGCGTGCTGGGAGCACAGAAAATCGCGAATGGCAGCAGAAAAACACCCTCGATCAAACAAAAACGGCTCAGGAACAAGCAAAAACGGCCACGAAAAGGGTTTTCGCAGGCAAACGGCTTGAAAAAATGGAGCAGAAAAAAATTGCGCGGCCAAGAAGAAATCCTGGGTCTCCCATAATGGAATCAGACCAAGACCCACTCTGATACCATGAAGAAACCAATCAAATAACATACAGATGTAAACCAGTCATAACACACAGATGTATGTGGTTCGGCCGTAGCCTACGTCCACTGGAGAAGGGAGAGAGGGTGTTATTATTCATAGTTGTGTTGATGGAGATTACAACAACTCTACATATATAGAGATACATCAGCCTTAATTAGTGACAGCAAAAGAAGGCATAGATTAAGATTTTTTTTGTAGGGATGAAATAGATGCTAAGCATTAAGAGAGAAAATGGTAATGATAATATTTAGTATTCGCCATCATATCCAATGTTCACCACTTTCTAATATTTGTCATCTTATCCAATATTTTGTAGAGTTAATAACTAACTTGTTGATTTGTCTACTAAATTACTATAATTTAAAATCAAGCATTAAGAATTAGAGAGATAATGTTAATGATTAACATTCATCATCTTATCTAACATTGATCACTTTATCTAATATTCATCTTATTCAATTGTTTATAAAATTAATAACCAACATGTTGGTTTGTTTACTAAAATATTATCAAAAAATAAATCTTATATAAATGAAACAGATGTTAGATATAACTGCATTAAACATTAAGAAGGAGAATGATAATAACGCCTAACATCCACCATCTTATTTGATGTCACCACTTTATCTAATATTCATCATCTTATCCTATATTTAAATATTCATCATATTCTTTTCACTATTTGACAGTTCATATATTAAAATGTTATATGATTCTAACAGTTTTTCTTCTAAAACAATAAAGAACAAATATTTTACATTTGTGTGAAAAATAATGCTTATTTAAATATCAATTAAATATATAAATTACAATTAAATAAATATCTTAAAAGAAGTAAGAGAACTGCTGAAAATAACATCTATATGTCCCACAGTCTAAGAAAATATTGAATTGAACCAACTATGAAACATCACCTAATCGCAGATACTAATAATATAAGATCTGAACTTTAAAGAAGAATCAAAATCCGACCATTAAATTGAGCAAGGTAGAACAAAACTGAACCCTGTAAAAAATGATGTGGACGCTTGATTATTCAAAAAATTACATTAATGAGGCACAGTATACTCTGTCTAAAAAAATGAACAAGAAATATTTTGAAGAGTAGAATTTCTTCATTGACCAGTAGGACAAGAAGCATCACATGGAAATATTGCTAATATATGGGTTGCCCACATCACAGACCCAATTGAAGGGCTGTAATTCCGTTAAGGGGAAGTCAAATAGCTGGGAAGAGGGCGGAGAGAATAACTGTAGCTGTGGATCCCAAAGCATGTCCAACTCCAATTCTTCTGCAAGGGAATTCCATGGTGGGGAAATTACTTGAGAAACGCAATCATTGGACCATAGTGGCGGCGGAAGGGTGGTTTGGTAGTACGCGTCTTGCTTTTCCGAAGGACAGAAAGCCGAAGGGTTTGTTTGAAGAGCAGTGAAGTCTTCCCTGGGCTGAGTACAAGAGGAAGAGGAAGAGGAAGAGCAGCCTGTGAGTCGCTGCACAACCGTCTTGAAATCTTTCGGTTGTGTGTGTATTACTTCAGGAGATCGGAGGCATATAATCACGGGTTGAATCTTTATACAGTTGTGAGAGTCCTTGGAAACCTTTAGAGGGGTGGGTCTCGAACCTGTAATCCCCGTTTTGCTCCTACTCTTTCTCTTTCTCAGCTTGTCCATGAGTAATGTAGAATTCTGTGTGTCCCTTAACTAAGTCTGTAAGCTTCTCGGTAGTGTAGGTTGTATTCTCTTCTGTTTTCTTATAGGGCTTAAGGATTGACCTGGTCTCAAGATTAGCTCTACCACAGATTCTTCATCAGACTAGTTCAATGAAATGTGTTTTCGTCTGTCACCTCTCTTCATTTATTAAATGCATATTTTTCCACTCCTTTCACTACCTTCCAGATTGCGATGTCACAACAATCCCGAACCTCTCCTGCTGCCTTAAGATGCAATGGGTGACGACGTATTTATTGTTAAAGACTAGGCTTACGCGTATAGAGACCTGGTCCATATACTTTGACTCCATACTTATATCTAACAGGAAATATAAGAAATAAGAATTGGACAGTTGAGTTAGAGAGTCAACGCCGATGAAGTCCCGTCAAGTACAAACCGCGAGGATTTTCCCGGCATTTTTTTTTTTTTTCTTACTGTATGGTCCTATGGGGCTTGGGCTCCTATTTTCACGGAAGCAGGTGGTCCCATGAGAAAAAAAAAATCTGCTACAGGATTAAATGAATTTTTTTTTCAGCCCAATAAGCAGGGGGCTGAAAATTTCAGCGGGTGGGATTGGGGGAGCTAGAAATTGCTCCACCTGTTTAACAATACTTTTTTGCCACTTGTCACAATTTTCGAGGGAAATGTTGTTTATTTATTAATGTTTTATTGACAGCACCACCATTCCACCACCAACGTGCCAAATTACAAATATTCATGGGACCACCAGCAAAAAAAAAATCTGCTAAAACCTTAAGCAGAATCTGCTCCAGATTTTAAGAAAGCCCCCCCTCCATGGGACCGCACTGTTACGTTCTTGGTGGACATTAAATTTCGGTGGTTGAACCAGCATTTTCAAGAATTGGATAGTTGACTAAGATGAATCAACATTTAGAGTGTTTTGGTGTGTTGGTTAAAGTCCAGCCAAGTACAAATTGTGAATTTTTTCGGCATTTTTTCTTTTATTTTTTTGGTGGACGTTAAATTCCAGTGGCTAAACCAACCTTTTTCTGCAACAATGCCACACATTTTCCCAATGGATGGAAAAATATTCTTTCAAATATTCCAACCTAAGTTTTCGATGAAATTTTCAAAGGGTCAACTTTTTCTATCGATGAAAGGAATATTCCCTAAATATTTTGTTGACATCAACATGACGTCAACAGTGTGGAAGCTAATAGGGCCCCTCCAAGTCCCCTTTGTGCTCTAATGAATTTTTTATTTTATTTTATTTTGGCTATAACTTAGGTGAAAGAATATTGAAATTGGGCAAACAAGATATCATCGAAAAGCTAGTTCTATGTAGTTTCTACTGGTGTGGGTCTCATCACCATATTTTGCTATTGGTGCATTCTAAGCATGTTGAAGCCAGGCATGTTGTTTTCATTCCTAAGCAGCTCACAACTTTTGACCAATTTATTTGTTTTTTGTAATTCTAGCAGCATTAGAAAGTTCTTTTAGAGCTTATCACAATTATTTCAATGCTCTTATTATAGATTTTTCTTCAAGTACATTTTATTTAGTTTTTGTGTTTTCACATTCTAGTGAATTATTTGGACATTTCAACTCCTGAAAACTTTATGTTTGTATGGGATGACTTGTTTTAGTTGTTCTACATGTATTTCCAACTTTTTGTCCCATTAGGTTATTGTAGACATCTTTTGTAAGCACTTTCTCTTTTGTACACACACTAAAGTAAAGTGTTGTTATTGTATATGTTTTTTGGGGATTTCGCACATCCTATTATATCTTTTGTACTCGTACTATTTTATAAAGTGTCATGGAGGGGTAGTGTAAGTCTTTTTTTTTGCCATCAGACCTTTGTCAAGTGAGTGTTCATTCCATGATAGCATCGAGTCCTTGAGATTCATGCCTCATGCGTGTGTGCCTTGTTTGCACACTCTTTTTCAATTACAAGTACTCTTTTGTGTGTGTTGAAATGTTGTTGGTTCTCCTTCATGCAATTATTGGTGACACATAGTTTCAGTGGACCTAATGGCTCTCTTTTTTCAGTATTACAGGGGGTTTCTATTGTTGGTGTTAATGCTTCCTTGGTTCCATTTTGGAGTGATCTATGTATCTAGTTTTTGTTCCTATCTACTAGGTAGATGCAACGATTGGTTACCCATGCATTTTGGAGAGATGGAGAATTTACCATATAGACACTCTTGGAGACAATGACAACTCAAATTAAATACCAATTTCACCAATTCTCGAACACCCAGTCCTATGAAGCCACACATTGGGGGTTCTTCAAGACCTTTTAGGAATAGATGCAAGAAAGTGAAAGGATTCCCCATGATTCCACCACCCAATACACCAATACCATAACCTTCATGGTGGATAAGGACTATACATATATGGAGGCGATAGAACCACGCATAGTTTGGGTACCGTGGCTACCCTATGAGCTCACCACACAAGAGGTAGACACTTATGTCGCTACCCTACTAAGCCAACCTAAGGATCCTAATGCAAGGTGTTTTGGAACTTATAAAGAGGTAATAGAGAGAAGAATCAACAAAGAAGCATAGGAGAAGTGAGAGAAGAACAAACACAGACTCCATAAATAGTGGGGAATACCGTAAGGGGGATTTGCTCAATTCCATGCTACTGCAATGTGATCAAAACCCTCCTCTACAAGAAGGTTGAGGAGGCTCTATAGAACCTTAATGGGAAAATAAAAAGGCCCCACCACCTCCACACAAATAGTATCTACACCAAGGAAACCATTGCAAGTCACCCCACAAAAGAGACCCTGGAAAGCAAGGCCCAAACATATGGAAAAAGGAAAATTCATAAGGAGAGGACATAGCAAGAAGTCAAAGAAGTAGAAGTAGAATAAATTTTGAAGGGCGAAGAAGAAGTCGAAAAACCTCTCAAAAGGAGGAAAAGAGGGCAAAAAAATTCAATAACCACTCCTCAAATAACTCTGGAGCAACCCCAACCACCAATTGACATCTTGGCAACTACCAATGTCATCCTTCATTTCAGGATGCTACCACAGGTACTAAACATGTATGATGAAGTAGACGAGGAAAATAAAGGTAGGATAATATAATGCCTTCTCCACTATGTAAATTAATCTAACAAAGGCATGGACAAAGCAATGAAGTACTTTCTAGAGGAAATAATCATCACAATACGAGAAAAAAGGGCCAAAGCACTTGACAAAGAAGAAGAAATACGAGAGAAGGCCATTTCCATGGTTAGCCCCAACATCACCAAAGAACAAAAGTAAGCATTGGATTCTAGGCACAAGCCTAGGAACTTCACATGAAGCACATAGTAGACAAACTCATGGAGGAGGATTCAAAGAACCTAGACAAGACCTAAAAAGAAACCAAGGATGTGACTAAAAATCTCTACGAAGAGATGATTAAGAACAAGTTGCAGAGAATGTAGAAATATCTTCTCCACTAGAGACTAGTCCCACCAAAAAAGAAGATGATAAAATTAAAGATACCACCACCGGGAAGACATCTACTTCCACTCCCATAATCCCTGCCATCAAAAAATTTATGGTGCAACAACAACAAATTCTAGCAATACCATCACCAAAGCTTCTACAAGTACCAATAGTAGGCTCACAAGTTTATTTATCTAACATTTCCCCACCGCAAAAGATACAATTAGGAGACATTCTCCACACTACCGCAAGGGAAGAACTACTCAGTGAACATGTGAGCACTGTGGAGCAGCTAAAGGATGTAGTATATACACTACAGAAGCTCATTTCCCACCTACCATGGGATACTTCACTTCCCATACCCCAAGAACTCAAACAATTGGTGGATATCCTACAAGGAGACTTGGCCACCTCTAAGGAAAATATAAGAAAGCACAAGAGGAAGTAATAAAGAAGAAAATGGAAGAATATACCAATAAGTGTTTCATCACACATTTGAAATTGGAGGATTAATAGATCAAAGGTTTGGATGATACTATCATAGAAGTAGGGGTAATTTACCAATTTTTCTTACAATGGCCTACCACAACAAAGGGTCAAAAGGATGAAATGACCCAATTGGAAAATTAGATAGCACAAATGGCACAAAATTATAACCCTCTCTAGGATAGGGATGGCACCATAAGGGCCCAAATAGAAACTCTCCACAACCAATTATAGCAACTCCACATCCAAAGGGGGCATATCAAGGAATAGATTTAGAAGATGAGAGAAAATTTCAACAACCAAATGGCCACCTATTAGGGCTAATGGGGGAAGCACTTTCAAGAAATATCTAAAATTACTCAAATCCCTTATAGTCTGGTTGATGCAAAGGTAACAATGATTTAGATTCAAAGCCACATTTCCACACTACAACAAGAAAAAACATAGTGGGCCAAGTCATTGAATCACCTCAAATCTACATACAAGCATCTCCTTCCCAATTAAGCATCATGTCTTGAGTACAAGACATTGTTTTAAAAGCAAGGATGATGTTAGCAGGTCAAGGGAAAAAGCAATTCTTACCACAGGCTACTACAAAGGGTCTATGGAGGAAGGAAGAGACATTAGATGCAATTAGGATTCATGTCCCTTCATGGGAAACTATATATGTAAATGTAAATCATATTTGGATATATAAGCGCACATGTATAGGGATATGTATCTATGAGTAGAGACTAAGACATACCTTTTGTATACATTTATAATATAATATAAGGAGATATAAGGGTTTCTCTATGCATGTGTTATGAATGAATGAATGATTCTTTTGTTGTTATCATAGTAGCTATTATTTATTAATCTCAATAACTAACTCTAAATTCTTATTTCTCTTACTATATCCTTTTGGGTATAAATTAACTACATAAGAGGTCCTAAGGTACAAATCTCCATATAGTACTTCCCCATTATTCTTACCAACAAACATCCTTTATTAAAAACATGAAAAATAACACTCAACTAAATAGTTTTTTCATTTGTGATTCTCCCATCATCTTTCCAAATTGATCTTCAATTTTACCTCCACATGCAATAGCCTTGGAAGTTTTGTAATATTCTCATAATATTCCAAGACATGCTTAGCATAGAGACATTCTTCCTTTTTTCCATCTTATCACTATTTTTTTCCTTTCTATTTATGATTTTTTTCATGAAATTCATTAACATGTGAGATATTGAAAAATGGATCTAGGGCTAACACTAACCTAAATCACACTTTTCAAATCTTTAACATTTGAGGGACACAAAATAATCAAAGAGACCACTTGGCTACTATCCTAAGGGAAGAGTCAGAATGGTTAATCGGGTTTTTGGTCCCATTTTTTGATTGAGGATGAAATTATATGAATTGATATGATTTGTGTGTGATTGATGATTGCAAACTAAGTCACCTATGCAACTACAACAAACTATAATAGATTTAGAAGGACATAAAATTGATGAATAGAAACAAGAAATGTGAAAGAAGAGAGCAAAAAATACGGAACATGGCATTCAAATATAGAATTAAATTGGTTGGATAATGGTGAGGGCACCCATGTCTAAAAATGAGGGTTTTCTAATTTTTGAAACTTTCACAAGATCATCACAATCTAAGGGTTCTTCTCTATCGAAATCAAATTTAGAACTTCATCAGTCAACAAATAATTGATCATCTTAATTTGATAAAGAATATTTTTGTATGCTTGATCTTGATTTGAGGTCTTCAATATTCTTCAAATTCACTTCAAATCTGCAACCTACAAGAAACAAAAGAGAGGAAGGGTTGTGTCATATAGCCTGGGCTTACCTAAGCTAAACCTCATTTTGGATTATCCACCAACACAACGACTATGATAATGTTGGATAAAGAGTGCTTACTCTAGGTCAAGTAGAGGAAAATGGATAAAAGAAAATGATAAATCACAATAGTACAATTACCATTCAAATTTGCATTCCTTGATGGAATTGAAGTCATTTGACACATCTCATACAAGGATAACTTGATATTTTATTGAAATTCATGTAAATGTTAGTACTCGGAATGATGATAAACATGAAATATTAAAAAATCTTACTTATGCTTAAACGTGAATTTGATGATGCATTGTAAATATAATCTTAATTGATAAAAGTGTTGTAAAAATGTTCCTTATTTTGTTCTTGAATTGTCTTAATTGTCTTTTTGAATTGCTTGATTGATCAAAAAAAAAATATATAGGTGTTGAAATGGTGAAAAAGACATATTTATATGAATTTCAACATTTTCCATAATAATTATTTTAAAATGTCAACAAATGAATTTAAATTTGCAAGCATATTAATGCCAACAATAAAATATTAAAATTTGGGTCAAAATAAGATAGACAAGGGTAAGGGTGCCCTTGTCTAGACCTATGTTGGATTTTTTATGCTTGTTAAATAAATAATTTAAATTAATTCCCAAAATCAATTTGATTTTCAAAAGGTGGCAATAAAACGGGTAAAGAATAAACATAATTAGGCCCAAGCACTTAAGGGGGAGTCAAACATAGTGTAAAATTGTCAAGGGTGATAATTTATGATGCTACAACATGTTTTCTATGTTGGAAAATTTTAGCTACAACTTATTCTCCCTAACATAGTTTTAATTATAAATCTTACACCTACATTTTATAGGAGGTTCACATTTGCTATCCTTATCTATCAATTCAATGAACAAGTACTTTGACAACCAATCAATCTAAAAATTTCTTGATAGATCCCACACACACCATATTTTTTATTTTTCTTTTTCCCTTCCTTGTAGGATCTATATTTCTTTTTATCACTTATTGAGGTGGGTTTATTAACATTATTATTTCAACTACCCTAATACTCATATGGAACATCATCTTTGGAATTTTCATGCAACTCATTAAAATCTTCTTGTAAGTTATTTCTTTATTTTTAATAGATGGTACAATTATTAATGTTGAAGATTGATTTGATGAACCAAAAACATTTCCAATGTATGACATTATAATTCTATATTTTGATGAGCATCACTTATCACTTTGAAGAAAATGGCTCTTGTTTGACATCTATTACAAATTGAAAACTATAAAAAAAATATCCTTGTGTTTAAGGTCACAATTCACCATCAAGGACTAAACATTTTATAAATATTATTTATTTTATGTAACAATAAGATAAATTCAATAAAAGGAATCATAAAATGTAGATCCCTAGGTCTTAGATGTTTCATTACATAATAATCATTATAAAAATGAAACAAAACTAGCAAACAAATAAATACATGTGAAGAATCGTATATTATAAAACAATAAAGAAATTATCACTTGCATTTTAGTGACTCACTAATTCTTATAGTTTTTGTCTCACTACAAATAGAATTCAAGGTAGCAAGTAGGCAGTAGGCATAGAAGAAATCAAAGAACAAAGTATAAAACATAATTCACCAAAGCATGTAATATTCAATAATTAAGTCAATATAAGTCAAAAGTAGAATAAAAATATGTAAAAGATTAATTTAATTTTAATGTATTTATTTGAATTCGCATTTGGTGAATTCTAAATGATTGAAAAAGGTGTGCAAATTTGATGAATCTTACATAATTGTAAAATAATCCATATAATGTTGGACAATTTCAACCACAATACAAAATATATGTATTGATTTATAAGGTTATTATGACCCTACAAGTAGGATGACAATATAATGGCATTGGAAAAATGGTTGCAATAAATTGTAAATTTTTAATATTAGTGGAAAATATGTTGATAAATTTAAACATGTCTTTGAAATTTCAAGTGATTCCCCATTATAAATGTGTAGTTTATAGTGGAAAAAATATTGCTTTTAAGTGTCTCATAAATAAGTTGGTGGTGATTTACCATATACTTGACTAATAAATTAAAAAATATGGGCAATTTGGGCCCTTGATGGTTTTCATTGTATTTTCTAAATTTAAATTGGTAAATATTATCCACTGAAAAGAATCACTAGTCACTATGTTTATGTCCATTTACCGTAATTGTGCTTCATTTTTTTAGTAACAATATGGAGGCTATTTAATCTATTTCTTCTATGATGCCAAGAACTCAAGAGTGTTATGGGGACAAGTGGTGAGAGAGTTTTATTGCAATAGTTTAGTTTGTAGGTTTATAGACCATTTTTTTGGCTCTTTGGTACTACATGATATTGATGACATTAGCCCAATTTAATTCTATGTGAATTATTTTGGTGGAATTTTTGATGCTTTGATTTATTTTAAATTTGGTGTTGCCCATGTAGTGGGAGTTCCAAGATGTATATGCATTCTTTGTAGGATTTTCTCATTATGTTATGTTGTTGAAGGTAATATGGGTTTTATCACATATCTATGTGTTTTTATGTTGAAGGACTTCACTATGCAATATAGTATATGTTTAGGGATGTGATTTGGGATTGGGTTGGATATGTTGATGGTGAAAGTTCAACATATGATGATGAGTACTTTTCTTTATTTGAGTTATTCTTGGTTTAATGTGTTAGCAACTAGTTGATGTTATTATTCAAGCTTTGTTGATGAGTTCATGGAACCTACTCAACCCTATTTTTTACCATTGAATTTAGTGTTTGTGTTTAGACATCAGGTTGAGGAAATATATGGTGATGCTTCTATGTGATAGTTAGTGTATCATCATGTTTGGATAGGAGCTTATCATTTATGTATCAACATGATAGAGGATGAGAGTGCTCCTTTTGAGATGGTGGTCACCTAGGTTGTTGTTGCAAGTATCTTGATGGAGCACATGGAGGTTTAGATGGTACTTTTTTTATAGGGATTGTTCCCCTAATTATTGAGTTTATTTTTTACCCCTTATTCAATGTATACAATGTGGGAGAATGTTAGGAAAATTTTGTTGCACACATTACATAATACACCAATAATTATAATAATGTAAAATAAATATTTAATTGTGATGCATTTTAGAGATGTGGAGACTACATAGGTTAGGAATTTTTGGGGACACTTGTATGTTGTACGAGGTTTTGAGATAAATATCTAATTAGGTGTCACATTGGGAATATATTTAATATTTAGAAAATTTAACATTAAATATCTAATTTAAGGGTCACAATTTTGTAAGCTTTTGGTTCTGAGACTCATGGTTTAGTGTGATCGTGTTTTGAGGCACAAGTTTTATTTAATACCCACATAGTGGTTTTGTGTAAGCTTGTTGTTATAAAATTAAGTACATGAGTAGTTGTTAAGGTTGGCTAGTGTAAGCTTTGGCTTGTTGGATAAGGTTGGATTGATCGTCTCGTATAGGTTGCATATGTGAGTAGATGAAGTGTTGATTGAGATATGTGGTTACATGGTTTACCTTTTCTTTCTGACATGGAGGAATGCAACTAGGGTTCTCAATACTTCAAAATCCTTCCATGGAGACTCTATAAGTGTATTGTAATATTGTTATTGACATAATACATAGAGCACGTAGGTGCTTTTGGAGACTAGGTTTTTTCCTTGAGATATTTTTCCAATGGTACATCTAGTGTTATCTTGTGGTGTGTGTTATTATTTTGCATTGTGGATACTGACTACATGAACTTTACATAGTTTTCTCTCATTAGAGTTATGTGGAAATGTATATTATTGTTGTAAATTAATTTAATTTATTTGAAGAGAACCACTCTTTTTGAGGATTCAATTATATGAAAAGACTAATTCAATCAAATAGGATTCATCGCAAACAACATTAATAGAAATAAATAAAGCCTCATCACTATCATTAAAGAATTTTTCAATGGAAGGTTGATAAATTTTATTATTATTTTTACACTCCCTAACATGCCCATATTTACCATTATTCCAAAACTTCACTCTACTCTTTCTTAGGATCTTAGAATTTCCTCCAAACATAGATCTCTCAATAGAATTCTCTTGGTCCCTTTTTTACTATGTTTTACCCTTGGGACTTGTAGAGCATCCTTTGAGCCCCCATCCATATATTTTCTCGTCATGTCCTCTATAAGAAACATAGCAACAAGTACATCCAAGTTAATTTTTTATTGAACCACTCAAATAAATAATTAGATTTTTCCATGATTTTGTTAATGTGAATGGGATTATTTCCTAAATATTTATTAGTTGGACCTATTCACATCATTAATAAGTTTACTTAGGAGTTAGTTTCCTAGGTGACATTCTAGAAACTAGTATTTAATGGGACCATATCTCATTAATAGCCATGTAGTTATCTAAGCATTTAATATTTCACTCATGCATTTATAATTGTGTATTAGGTGATTAATGATTGTAACTAAGGTGGTTATCCAACTACCTCTATCCATGCCTATATAAGGAAGGATCTTGTACATTTGTAAATCATTCTAGATGAATTCATCATAGATCATCATTTGATCAGTTTCTCTTCTTGCTCATAGTGCACTACTTTCTTGTTCATGTGGATATTTTTCTTCTTGGCGATCCATTGAAGATTGCAACTTAAAGTGGGTGTTTGCTTCATATTTACAACATGGTATCATAGCTTAGGCCCTAAAATAATTCATCTCATATCAGGAAGTTGAGATGAGGAGATCATTGAAGGCTGAAGGGTTTTCTTGAAGGGCTAGTTGTTCTCATCTGGGAGACAATTGATATATGAGGTACCTTGGGTCATATTTGACTTCGTCATTGTGTTCAAAAGGTTCGAAAACCTAAGGATCGCCTACCCATTCATTGAGATTTGACTTCATTTTCCAGATGCCATCGGAGGTTTTTTTGCAGTTTTTTCAATGGGCAAAGTACGAATCATGCAAGTATTGGAGAAAAAAAATCTCCCCCTCATTGTAAAAAAAATTCCCTTGGTCGGTTTGAATTTTTTATTGGCACATATATATTTGATTTCAATTGCCATTCAACAACATTGAAATCAACAAGCATATATCATTCACCTTTTTTACCAAATCCGTAGGTTTCGAATATTTGCAGAGTATTCAATATTGTGAAGGCATTAAAGGCTTTGAATTTCCAAGTTGTAAGATTTACTTATCAGAGTATTTGTGGGTGTATTCATTTTTTGGTAGGTTGTATTGACTTCGGTGCCCATACTTTACTCGATGCCTAACGTTGACCGCTTGCCACTCACCGAAGTTCACCGCTACTGAACTCTTTACGGCTACCATATGTCATTTTATTCTACCACCTTTGTCCATCGTTAGCCATCCACATTCTTGTTATCGAACACTTATCTCTAGGTTGTAGTCACATTGCAATCTGTGAGTTATACTTGAGAGGAGGAGCTACTAGTGGCACCGCCTCATTGCCACTTGACCACAGCCCCATCGCCGTTGGCCCTATAGAAGATTTTTTTTGCAAAAATATTAGCCTCAAGGTCATATTGGCACCTAGGGGTCAAAATTTTTATTACCCTAGGTGTTTTATTTTTGCACCTATTTAGCTTGCACCCCTCAACAATGTAGTTTTTTTCTACAGAGCATAACTTTCTGCTAGGATATCAAATTTTTGCAAACAAGATATCATCAGAAAGCTGATTTCATCTACTTTGTAGTTGTATAGAGTATTTTGCTAGATTTTTTTGTGGGTATGAATTATAGCTATCAGAATTCATTTCTTCCATTCTAACTCTCAAGCTCATATATTTTCATCATTTTGTTGGATTTTGGAGATTTTGGTGGCATTATGAAGGTGATTCGGAGCTCTATCATTCAGTCCATCCACTTTTTTAAAATTCATCCCTAGGTATTCTCTATTAATTTTTTGCAATTTGTGGCATTTGCTTGATATCCTAGACATAGTACAATTTGGGAAAGGTTTGTTTGCATTGGAGGCTTCATTTTCACTTGAATATCATATATTGGAGGTTTCATAGTAGTTTTATCAAATATATTTTCCTCTTGGTAGATTTTCTTTTTTCATACATGGAAAAATTAGGATTTGAGCTTCTTACTCCTCACAATTATCACACATGGAAGGTGAAGATGTAGAGACTTCTTTGGTCTAGGGGATTATGGTCTACCTTGGCAGAGGAACAACCAGAGTTCACCAAAGAATATGAGAAGTTTTCTCATTAGAAAAAATGTGATGAGGCAATGGGCTTGATTGCATTGTGTGTTTTCGATTCTTTGTTCTTTCACATTGAGGACTGTACTACACCTAAACAGGTATGTGACAAATATAAGGATCTCTTTAGTTTAGTCAATGATGCTAGAGAATTACAATTAGAAACTGAGTTGGTATCCCTTTCTATTGATGCATATCCTACAATTGAGGACTATTTGGTAAAGTTCAAGTCTTTACATACTCAATTGATAGGATGTGGTAAGAATAAAACTGGTAGGGAGTGCATATTCTTGATCTTGTCAAAGTTAAAAGGTGCACTTGCCTGTTTTTCTACTTATTTCTATTCTACTATGGATGGAATAGGAAATAATTTTGTGATGCCATAATTTGAGACTTATTGTGAGAGGTTGACTGGGGAGCAATCAAAGCTTAGGAAAAATGATGCCACTTCAAAGTATCGTGCATTGCTTTTTGCACCACCTAAGGGGAAAGGGAAGAAAAGTAAAGCTAAGACAGGATCCAGTGAGACTTCTAGCACCTCTTCAAAAGAGGGAAAATATAAGAAGGAGAAGCCCACATGTACCTTTTTCCAAGGGAGAGGGCATAGTGAACAAGCGTGCTTCAAGAAGGAGATTCATTAGTTGAAATAGCTTCCAGCAAGGATCACAAAATTTCAATTTCTTCTTCATCTCGTTCACCTTCTTCTTCTACCACACCTGAGGAGCCACCACCTAAAAAGGATACAAGATCTACATCTTAAAGGTAAGGGTCAAGCATTGATCACTACATTTGTTGAAAGACGTGACCCTAGATGGATTATTGGTTTAGGAGCATCAAGGCACATTGTTAGCTCTTATGATTACATCATTCAAGGATCAGTTAGAGCATCTGAGTTTGATAGAATGTTGACTACCAATGTTTCCATTGTTCATGTAGCTGGTATGTGTGATGTTAATTTGGGTTCAGAGAATATTCATGATGTAGCATATATACCTGAGATGACCCATTTAATCTACTCTCATTATATCATATTTCTTAGGATGGAAATACAATTGAGTTCACATTTTATTCAGTACTCACTCAGATGGAGATAGGAGAGCTTATTTTTGTAGGCTGAGTTGATCATCATTCCATATACCTTCTTCCACTTCCATCTTGATGATGATCCTTATATTCCTCAGTCTGTGGATTCTAGGGGGACAATAATTCACCTAATGGTTGTGGTGGTTGGTTGGATTTGGATCTTCTTCATGTGGCACCATCATCATCTCATTTAGTCCAGTAGGACATATTCAATTTTCCAAACTTGGGATTACAGGATGGCTTTGTTTCAGTTATTGCTGACTTGGCTACTTCAACAGGTTTGGAAGGATATTCTTGAGGGGATATCTCTCCTCTATGTAGATTATAATTTGGAGCTCATTTTCTTGAGTCTCCACATTCCATTGTTTTGACCTTGATTAGGGATCTTGATCTTGGTGATACATCCTTGAAGGCACTTGATTCCTTTTCAGAGATATCATATATGAGGTTTCTTCCCTCTCACTTCATCATGGAGTTAGAGTTTCTTCAGCATTCACCATTGGATTTGTTTCTTCCTAACAGGAGACATGTGGTTTGTTGTCATTGGATATTGTTTTAGCTTTAGACTTCATTCAATGGCTTTGAGGACACTCCATTCAAGGGGGCAATCTAGTCTGCATCTATTCATTCGATGGAGGAATCCTTGTATTGTATTCTTTTGATGGATGTAGTTCTAGGGGGTATTGATGTTGAGACCTCCATCATCACTTCCATCACTTGTACATGATTAGCATATATTTTGCATTATATCTCTTTTTTGGGGAGGATTTTTGTCCCATGAGGTTTTCTCCTTTTCTCCATTTGTAAGAGATTGCATTTCCATTTGTACATGGGTACCTAACATGGCCTAGTAGTTGGGACCCATCATCTTTGCATTATAACTACACTCCCAAGTTGCACTTATGGGGGGTGTTAGTGTGAATGGGATTATTTCATAACTATTTATTAGTTGGACCTATTCACATCATTAATAATTTTACTTAGGAATTAGTTTCCTAGGTGGCATTCTAGAAACTAGTATTTAATGGGACCATATCTCATTAATAGGCATGTAGTTGTCTAGGAATTTAATATTTCACTCATGCATTTATAATTGTGCATTAGGCATTAAATTATTTTAACTAAGGTGGTTATCCAACTACCTCTATCCTTTCCTATATAAGGAAGGCTCTTGTACATTTGTAAATCATTCTAGATGAATTCGTCATAGATCACCATTTTATCAAGTTCTCTTCTTGCTCATAGTGCACTGATTTCTTGTTCGTGTGGATTTTTTTCTTCTTGGTGATTGATGCAGGAGCATCTAGGGGTATGAAAAAATTATGCACAACCAAAAATATTTTAAAGTTTTATGCTTGTGTTTTATTTTGATTTTTGATTGCAGGTGTAAATTGTTGAAATTTTCAACTCTTCTAGTGTAGTAGAATTTGATGATGGATTGTGGGAAAATCAATCAATTAATTGATTCACTTTTTTTTATTGTTTTACAATATTTGAGAAATGTTAATTTTCTAAAAAGGAAAATTTCCATGTCCAAACCTATGAGTGGACATTTATTGTAAATTGCAACTTCGTTCAAAAAAAATTGAATATGCATCTTGTTGGAGGACTAGAATGATGGGTACTGATGGAATGGAGAGAGTGGGTGTAAGGCAGGAAGAAAAATTTGAATTTCACATTGAATACACATGATAAGAAGAAGAAATCCATGCTAGGAAGGAGTAATGAGTAGTCTGGAGGTTTGACTGGCATATTATTATTTTTGGGGAAAGAGAAAAGATTGTCTAGGTTGTAATTATGAGACCCAATCTCAGTAAAACGGTCATAAATTTCTCATACAATAAAAAAATCAATAATTTCAAAATGATCTAGAAAGATGGAAACGAGGCACACCAAACCTAGAAACTATTTTAGAAAATTCTAACAAATGATAGAGCATTGATAAGTAGAAAGTGACAAGTTTTCCTGGTGGTTTAGTGGAGGTTGTTTTGAGAAACCAATAGTGGTTTCTTCTCACGCAATTTTTATATATTGATGCTTACAATTTGGTGAAGGGGGGTTTTGGAGAGTTGGTGGTTGCATATCTAGATGTTGTTGAAATGATGTTGGAATGTCGAGTTGCATATTTTTGTGTGTGTGAAGCCCATGTGTTGTATGTGAGCATATGAGCATATGAGCTCCATGATTATGTAATTCATTTTTAGATTTGAACTTACTATATGTTGCAGATTTATCTTCCATTTCTATGTGTTTAAGTTAATTTTTTGCCTTCTTGCATAGAGTTTTATGTGTGTTTGTGATTATATTTGAAAGGGAGAGTATCCCTTGCCATCATTGATCCATTGAAGACTACAGCTTCAAGTGGGTGTTTTCTTCATATTTCCAACAGATTCAAGGAAAGAGAAAAGTAACAAAATACACCTATCCTCTTCTTCAATTTTAACATCAATGGATCCTAAATAACTCATAAAAAAATTAATTGAATCTAAATTCTTTACAATAAAGTCCACATCTCATATTTTCAAGGAATAAAGTTTCCTCTTCAAATAAATTTTATTTACCAAACTCTTAGTTTGGTAGATCTCGCCAATCATTTTTTGATAAAATATAGATGTGGGGGTCTTACCAAATAACCAAAATATAGTAACCAATAAATACAATTTTCACAAAATAAAAAATTAGGAATTTATTTCAAATCTGAAAACAAATAGCCTTTACAACAATCCTGAGGAGTACAATTAGATACCAATTTCAATATAAATCACCTTATGTGACTTAAAAAATCTCCCTATAGGGTGAAAGCACAAAGATGAGTCCACGAAAGGTGGAAAAAATCCGAAATCAGCTTCAATAAAATGAGATCTCATTTTTTAATAAACAGGATCCCATTTAGTAATGGGTCCCAAGCCAGCCTTTTGGAAACAGGATCCCGCTTTTTACAAAATGGGATCCCAATTTGTAAAAATTAGGATCCTATTTTTTAGGATCCCATTTTATAGTGGTATTTATTTTTGAAAATAAATGAAACACAGTCATTTTCAACAACAATAGCGTGCGTGACCCCAATCGAAGAAAAGCAACAACCTCCAAGTATGTCTCAACCCCTTTTTTTTGCATTTTTTTTTTTGAATTTTTTAATATAAAGCTAGATTTAGTATGTATTTTTTCTTTTTTTATGGATTTTTTGGCATTTGTATTTGTCTATAATTGAAGAAATTTTGATTTGTAGAAATCAAAAGAAAACATGAAATGAAACCCTCAAATATTGAAAAGAAATGAAAGAATCAACCTTAAATCGTAACCAAAGAAAAAAAATTACGTATTGAAACCCTAATTTGTTCAATGAAATAAAAAAAATTGCATTTGGAAACCCTAAATTGAAATGAAACCAAAAAAAAATCCATTTAAAACCTAAATTGAAATGAAACAAAAAAAATCCATTTGAAAACCTCAATTTCTTTTTGAAACCCTAAATTGAAATCAAACAAAAAAGTTTGCATTTGTGCAAACCCTAAATTGAAATTAAAAAAAAAATTGCATTGAAAACTATAATTGCTTCTTGAAACCTAATTTGAATTCAAACAAAAAATGTGCATTTGAAAACCCTAAATTGAAATTGAAAACAAAAATTTTGTAGATTTGAAAACTCTTATTTCATGCTTCAATATTTGAAAATGAAAAAAAAATTATTTGCATTGTATGGAGAAAATTATGTAGGCATACCAACGGATGAAAGTATTCCATAGATTTAGGTTGATAAATAGTAAATTAGGGTCCTTGATATTGACAATCACATAGGATTTTGTTGATGGGTGCTAAGAGGAGAAGGGCATGGAATGAAAGGAGCGATGTCTTTGTTCAACCGTGTCTTGATTCAACCCTCCTTCTAGCATCAATTCTATTGATGGGTGTTTTTGCACCTTCTCAACATAGGTAATGCACAAGCGCACTACCTCTCTTGAAAGGAAATCTCCTACAAACAAGTTGCAGAAAACTACCCCAAGGTCTTTCCGGTGTCAAGTCCTAATAGTGCCTAGAATATCTCAGTTGTTTCATGTGATTTATTGGTAATCATAGGGCAGAATTACGAATGAGTTACAAAGTGTGGGAAGTTGGGTCTACAAATGGAGTTCTTAAGGTGTGAAATTAATGTGCAATCACGACAGGTTCAAAACAGTAGTCTAGAACTCTTATTTCAGCTTTAGATAAAGCTCTACAATGTGCAATGAACCTTGTTCAAAGTCACTATTTAAAAAAAAGCAAAAAGGGAAAAGGAAGGGAGAAGTTCCTATGCCTGAAACTATGAATGAATAGTGGTCATGGAGGCTGCTACAGTAGACAAACTTCCTAAACTGGGTTTTTCTTGAACAAGAGAAACCTATGTAGTTACACAAAACCAGTGCAATCTCCTAAGGATTGCAGATTTTCAAATTGCACACACACATCATGAACTTGCAACTGAACTTAAGTTGCAGCAATGAAATAAGGAAGCTCAAACTAGCTTTACAAAGTGATTCATCATCAACAAACCACAAAAAGCATGAGTCTAAAATTCATCAAATACTATAATAGCAAACACCATTATCACTTCCACTCAAGAACTAACAACCAAACTAATAGAGAAGTAGAACCATCCACACATAATGAGCAAACTCAAAAGAAACACCCATGCAATGTTGGTCTCTATTGCTGCAGAATTCCTTTACACCAACTCTCCAACCATCCACAAATGAGGGGGAGACCCCTATTTATAGTTTTCCAAAGCCCAAATGAATGGATAGGATTGAATTAAATTATGTGGCTCAAATTTGTTACAAGTTATGGTTTCACCTATGCCCCATTATCTAGCAATATAAAATACAATTTTGTGCCCATTCTTATTTTTTCATCTAGTGTCCCATCATTGTAGTACTTTTTTCATTTAGTTGATTTCCCTTTTCATTGTAGCAGAAATTGCTTGAAGGTTGCCCTTCGCTTGATGTATTTGCAGCGTTCTTCATTAGATCGAATGGGCACCATTTACAAATTTACACCATTGCGAGATGGATTAATTGTCTCCTGATCTTGTAGGGTAGCCCCGGATGGATCATGATCATTTGACAAAAAGCAAAACAACCTCTTCCCCTACCTCTAGTTTTGGGAGAACATCCATCTATTCTCTTGGTACTATCACTCCTCCATCATTCAGCCACTTGCCTGATAGTCCACCTGACAGGATTTGTTTGTGTGAACATTCTTTAGTTGGAAATCTTGGTCAACCTCGATATATTCTCATAGATGGCCATGTGGCAGCAAACTCATGGGCAGATCCATCTTGCACAATCTCCTCTTGTAGCAAACTCCTTTTATAATCGTATTCCTGCAAAAGACAACAAATTTAATTAGGCCCATGAAGTATAACTAAATAATTAGCATATAATGATATGACATCCTTCTTTGAATTCCCCGCAATAGTCATCCAATTGCTTCAATTATTCACTTCATCAATCCCTAGGATTAGAGTAGAGGGGAATATGTGTATGTCCACATATCTAGAATTCCCCTAGTGATTTTTCCACCATGGCTCAAACAACCCCATATGCATTCATTTGAATTATTGCAGCCCAAAACACACATACTATGTGCATCCTTGATCATAAATGTTATCACTATCTTGATGACATCCTCATTGCCTCATATTCATATTGCTAGAGTTAATTCCCTCGCCACACTATCATCTAATCATTTCGCCATTCAATTTTGCCAAGATCAACACATTGTCCCATGGCTACATACCAACATGACTTTAGGCAACACCCGCTTTACTTCCATCCTTTCTGGTGTTTTGAAGTCGTAGGAAGTGACTAGTTTACCATACAAAATGCTTTTAGGTAAAAGTCAACATTAAATCATGTTGTGCTTCTTAACAGAATCGTATGCTAGTTGATCGATCCTACGAGATTTCAATTTATCACCACCAATGCAAGATTCATTAATAAAGCCTAAAGGATCTGACTAGTCAAACTAAAGATGCACCTATGCTTTTTGGATAAGTACACATGAAGGATCAAGATGAGTGAGCCCAAGAGAGATGGCCAAGGCACCCACAACGAATTTCTTTGAACATGAACAGTGGCATTTCCCACTATAATCTTTCAGCCTGCTTTATTCCTCTCTTTAGTTGATGATTTAAATCTCTCTCGTAGCCCATTCATGTCCAACCACCCTCGTTTATAGCCAAAATTACTCATGTGAGAAGAACGCGCTAGTTGGCCACCACAAGAGGAGGCTATGGAGACGTCATTTGAAATGGAAGAGTCATCCTTCAAAAAGGCAGAGGCGACAATGAACAGGAAGGCAGAACCTGCGTGCACAATCTCCGTCAGGCAAGGGATGCGGGTGGTCATTGCACAAAGGTTGTTGTGCTCTGGATGCAAACGGACGGCTCAGAAGGTGGCGGAACCCACAATACAAAAGGCCGCTTTAAAGAGCATCTAGTGGATGCAACATCTATTTTTTTCTAATCATTTATGATAAGCATCATGCTTATGAGCACAAATGTATTCGGGTAGGACGAGGTTAAGCACAGCGAGGGTGACGCATGAAGCAGGCAGCTTGGGGACAAGTTACTAAAATGGCATTGTAACCATCGGGTTATGCATAAGATATTGTTGTCAGGAATGGAGGTGCAGATGGCAGCCATCATTTCACTATTTGAGAATGGCTTTGAAATCCATGGCTCCCGCCAAAGCATACCTCTCAAGATGAAAACTATGAGCCAAACATTTACTGAGACATTAGTCAATTTTTTTGGTGAGTTGTGAACTTGGGTGACAAGCATCATTTTTATTGAAGTGCTTGTATTTCCTCTTCTCTTTGCTTGGTTCGCACACTCCTACTTGTTTGATAGATGCTACCTAATATCCTACGCACATTTTATTTATGTGAAACACTTTGTGAAAACACACTAGGATGGTGCAACAAAGTAGAGCACATGCAATATCATGCTGGGTGCTGTCATAATAGTGGTTTACAATTCCTGAGAGGAACGAATTTTAGCTGAAATCACATATTTTTAGAAAATATAATGATTTAAGCCTTAAAAAGTTCCATTTTAAGGATTCCAATTGAAGAGGGTTTGATCAAATCACCTTAGATCAAACCCCCTTGGATAGAACCTCGCTAGTTTTAAACCATACCTATAAATGCGTCTCCTTTACACCTATCAAAATGCTGATAAAAAATCACTTTTGATTTAGCTTTTGGGGATCAAATGAATTCATTTAAAATTTATTTCAAATGATTATGGTATTCCTCATAACAAACTATCCAATGAATATAATTTTAATATGTTTTGGTTTTGTTATGTATTTGTTTTTTAAGTTTTATTAAACATAGGTTTTTCATCGAAAATGAATTTCTTTGTTCTTCACATGTGGAAAAATAGAAGATTATCAAAAAAAAAATTGAAAAATATGAGTGCACCGGATATTGAAGTCCTTGATCCAACAAAAAAAATAAAATAAAATTTTGACATATATAAAAAAGTTACGCATTATACGGCCGCACTATGTCTGAATTGTAATTCGTTTGACTTTGAAACTTGATTAAGGAAAAAATATTCAATAAAAAACTATCTAACCAAGTGGAAGCACTAGATATAAGAGTTACAAATCTAAATTTGAAATAATTAGAATTTTATCCTTCATGGAAAAAAAGTTATGCATTATACGGTGTGCGTCACTTTTTTAAAAATGTTATTTTCTGAAAAAAATCAATTTCCGTGGGAGATGGAAAAAGAAGTGCAATTTGATTCCAAAAATTTTGAAAAAAATATTTTTAGAATCTACAGACAAAATTTGATGAGACTCTAGTTTGCACCATCTTCAAATTCCTCACAGTTTAGCCGCTATAGGTGCCCGAATGTGAAGATTTAGTTAAAAATAATAATTTCAGTGTCTAGTTTGGCCAAAAATTGTAAACCACTATTATGGGATCACCCTGCTCATAGCACAGTTTGATCTTAAAATGACAATTAAATCATGTCACCCATAGCAATAGTATGCAGGTGTTTGGTGGAGGCACATGACCGACAGGTCATGTGGGAAAAGGGGAGCGGGAGGTAGCCTAAAGGAGGGTGTGAACTGCCGACTTTGGAGTGCCATATTGGAGTGACATTGGATAGACAACCACCTGAGTCACGGACCTCGCATGGAGCATGTCTGTTGCAATGGTTGTGGGTAAAGAGACGTGGGAGGATGCCATGGTCTGGCCACAAGGAAAATAGAAAAGGCCAATATCCTTGAAGGATGTGGGGCTTGTACTTTCAACATTCGTCCCTTGGACCTCTGCTTGGTATACTCCATTGATCATTCTTCACTTGATATCATTCCACGAGATTAACGATAATGTTCTAGTTCTCCCATATATCGCCCTCGTCCAAATTATTATTTGTTTGATCATCGTAGCATGCTTCAGATGCCGCGAATCAACGGACCCAACTTCCTAAGCCAGAACACCATCCACAAAAATGTCATTTTCCTTACCATCAAATAGTCCCACAGTCACCGAAATTGCCCGATACAAACCTCTCATTGCCCCCACACCTTAGGTTACGCAATTTCAGCGTTATCGTTGATCCACCAGTCGAAAGTTGATCATCTTCGATTCATCCCCTGCCAAACTTCTTTCTTATTCATGATAGGAGAATACCTTACACTTTTGGATTTGCAAGTGTGTCTGCTCGACGCTAGTTATCAATAAAAACTTAATTCAATGATACTAGAAAATATGTGGGTCCTTCGCTGACAAGGGATGTTAGAGAAATGAACCGTGGATGAGCAGCCTCTTAGCATGCAATACCCACAATACAAATGTCCATTATGAATGATATGTGGATGAACAGACTGTGGAGGATGCATGGGTGAAGGTTGTGGGAGCACCATGGGAGGAATCTGTAACACAAACAACCAGAGGTAAGTTGAATCCCGCATGGTGAGTCCCACAACTATAACTTTCACCAAGGACTATGGATCAAAGGACGCAGGGCACTGGGTTTAAAATTCCATAGAGACCACAGCGAAACATCAATGGCCCTCCACACAATGAGCCCCGCAATGCCAACGTTCCTCTTTTATAGCTGAGTTCATTCTACTTTTTTCCCTTATGGTAAGATGCTTGCTCCCCGCACTCATATGGAGCTTCTTCTTATTTAAGCCAAAGAGCTGAAGAAATGATGGGAGTCATGGGAGGGAAATTCCATGGAGGTGAGGTAGACAACCATCGCCTAATTCCTGCTAATTCGGGAGTATGATATAAACATCCTTTCACTATCCTTTAACTCTTCATAATGTCACCTCATCACCTTTGTTTAAGTGCAAATAATTTCATGTCCATGAGTTCATAGGGTGGCCAGCTTAATATATATTTCAACTAACAATCTAAATAGCATGTTTAATGAGCCCAATATGGAGATATTATAGATGCTATGGGACAAGTAGATGGCATTGTTCACAACTACCCCTGCCAACCTTCATTTTAATTGCAAGCCAAACGAGTGCAACCCTCACATGCTTTGTAGGCCATAAGGTGCAGGAAGGCGACACATGATGGATGCCGAAGAAATAGAAAAAGACTAGTCGAGGCCCGCAATAAGGAAACGGTGCTGGTGGGTCACGGACCCACACGGAGGGGAGGCAGCGAAGGTTTTCCATTGTAAATAGTGTTGGGGCGACGACCTCTCGCAAATAGTGGCCCACAAGGGTGGACCCGCCGACGAGCATGGACTTAATAGAGCATAGTCGTTAGGTGACAAAGGTCGGGCGAGGGGGGGAAAACTGCATGCAAAGACCTACAAACATTTGGACTTAGTCATTTTGAAGTAACAAGGTCGGTTAGTTTTGTGGCAATGGCGAAGATGGAAGGACCAACTGCAGAGCCCACCGTGCAGGCGGACATCAAAGGTCAGCTACCACGATACATTTGGTGAAATAAGAACGGACTCCCACCTAGGGCGACCCACAAGAGGGGGTTTGTGGAGCATGAGGGACGTAGTGGAAAACATGGGTGTAGGGCCCACATGTCAGGCGGACGTGGGGGCTCAGCTGCAAGAAAGTAGTGAGGCAAAATGGAAAATGGCAAGGGAAGACCCACAAACATGGGTCCACAAAGGCCCACAAACACCAAGCCAAAAGAAAAGGGAAACTCGCAGGGTCCAGCCTGCGTGAGCAAATGACTTAGTGAAACTTAGGTAGATGAACTTGGCCAATATGAAATTGATTTTTTTAAGGCTCATGGCCTATTTAGACATGGAAATAGAGGCATGCAAAATGAGACGAGGTCAAAACAACCTGACCTGAGCAAAAGGAGGGGGTCCCTACCTTCGACAGGGCGTGTGTGCAAAACATGCACAACAAATGGCAACTCGTTGGGGAAATGCTCTAGAGCATTTTGATGACAAACTAGAATCACGAGCCCAAAATCTCTAGTTTCAATCCTCATGCTAGGGAAAAAAATCAGACGCTCGACTAAAGGATCAAAACCACTAGTCAAGCCAACCTACAGTATGCTAAAAATCCAAGTGTGTGCAATTGCATTAATTCCCATCCTTCAATGGCTACAGGAACCTAAGCTCCGTCAAGTTCAGCTACGTAATTTATTCTAACTCCAAAAGCATCTGGGACATTGCCTCACTACCAGTCAGGCATTCATAGCCCCAACGAGGTTGTCATTGTGATTCTCCTGAATATTTCTCTACTGTCGGTCGGGTGTCCATAGCCCCAGTAGAGTTGCTTGGATCCCCCTAAAATGTTGAATTTCTTCCTTTTGATTTTCAATATTTTCCTTTCTTTCTTTTCTTTTTATTTTCAATGTTCTCTTCTCTTTCTTTTCTTTTCAACCCATGAGCGATGAAGCTCACACTTAGGGTTGAGAATCACAATGGTGTTGAAGCAAAATTTTAGATTTTTCACTGAACTAGACTTTGCAAAAGGACCTACAACGACTTCTAGATTCTTAAAATGTGTAAGAGTTGTAATATTTCAAAATACATCAAGAATGAGACCAACCAACAGCTTATCCTCTTCGAATCAAACACCCAGATCACTTGAAACTAACAGAAGATCCTCACCATCCACTCTAAAAACTTGATTAGAGTTTGACAGAGAAATACATAGAACGGCCCCAAGTACCTAAAATGGTTTATGTGAGCACAAATCTGCCCAGCTAGAAGCAGAGGGACCCTAGGAAAAGTAGCAGCAAAATGGAAGCAAGCGGGAAGCAAACATCTACACTAATCAAAGTAGGAAAATGAAAACAAACAGAAAGGAAACCACCCTAAATCAACCTAACCCTAAAGAAAACCAACAACTCAAATGAAAGCAAGAAAGTGAGACTATATGTACATGAAAAACTATACCACTCAAAATTGTTGTGCAATAGATTCACCATCTTTCATTTTCAATGAATACAACTGCCTTTTCAGATACAACTTATTGGTGAGACTCTTAGTTTGATAAATATCCCCTATTCTTTTCCATAATTTATATGCACTAGTTTCCATTGAAACATTTAAAAGAACAACATTAGCAATACATAACCTTATTGTTCCTCTTGCCTTCTTATCTAACTTAGCCCAATCTTCATTTGAAATAGGTGTAGGTGTATTTGTCTCATTATTAACCGCTAACCACTGATCTCTTTCTTCAAGAAGATCTTCCATTTTTAATTTCCACATTTCAAAGTTAGAACCATTGAACTTTTCATTATCTAACCTTGAGTTCATTGTAACAAAACTTAATTCCAAAATCAGCAAATAACAAAAATAATAAAAGCTCCCACTAAGCTAAAAAAACCTCCAATATTTTAAGAGAAAGGCATCCCAATTTACTCTACCCAACCTCAGCTCTGATACCAAATGTTGAAAAATGAGGTGTTTTCTTAGCTTAATACTTTGTAAAACTTAATATTGCTGATCTAAGTAAGCTTTGTCTTTGTTACATATATTCTTTGTGGGTGATTATCTTGATTAATTCAATTTACTGTTGTAGAATGAAGAGAGAAGTTGATAGAAGAACTAAATAGGATATTAGAAAGATCACACAAGATGTACCGTGGAGAAACCCTTTCGGGAAAAAACTCCACCAAGAATTATTCTATTATTTAATCTCTGAAATACAATAGCTCCAATTCTTGCTTGAGAATGCTTCTTTTGTCTTTACCAATCTTCTTCACAACCTGCAATAAAAAACTCTCTCAAATCTATTCAACTTGCTTGAGATAAATAGACAATATGCAACCTTGTAATCTCCAAATGGTGATAATTACAATGTACAAGCTCAAGCCCCTGAAAAGGTACGCCATATTCCTTCAAGTTGAGTTATTCAATGAAGACTAAAGCTTACAACATGTGCTTCATGCATTTGGGCGTCCCAAACTAAAGCTACAACTTCTCCTTCACTTTGGTGATAATTCCAAAGCTCTTCCTCAAAGTTGGCGCCCTTAAGTAACCCTTCTTAACTAAGCCTTCAGAAATATCTTATCATGCATGAGAGGTAAATCCAATAAAGCATCTTGGGCACCCAAGTTGGGTCCAAGTGCTTTATAGTTAACTGAAACATTTACTCAACATCATTCATGCAAGAATGGTCATCCCCTATTAACTGGAGGTAGTCCCTGTTATCTATCATACAACTCAAGTTATTAGCCATGCATTCCAAGTTAACTGAAGCTAACTACAGGCAACTCAAAATAACCAACATGCACTTGCATGCAACTAAAGATAACTAAACCATAACTGAACTAAACTGAACTAAACTGAACTAAACTAAACTAAACTAAACTAAACTAAACTAAATTGATTCTAAACTGAACTAAACTGAACTTCATGCATGCAAACATCAAACCCTAAATCCTAGGATCTTTACATGCATTCAGAAGTGTTTAACTATTACTCTGTATAGTTAACTGATCTCAAGGTGAGTGCAACCTTACCATGTGTGCACCCACATGCTCCTATTATTTAGGAATAACTACAAATGCCAATTTCATGACTTATTTCATCCAAATAATTAATCTCATCCTAATCTTAGTGTTGTTGAAAACATTCCAAGAACTTAGGAGATACATGAAATAATTAATGTTTAGGATGTGCAATTAAATGGCATCCTATTTCCAACAAAAATGAGCTATGTATAAAGATATTTACAAAGAACTACGTTCAGGAAAGGCAGACCAACATTTACGCCAACTGGACTTCATAATGCATGCACAAGAAAATGGGTGATCGTTACAGTTCTATACCATGTAGGTTCATCCTTATATTCAGAAAAATGAAATTAACAAATTGCAACATTCAAATTTTATCCTGTTATCATGAAAAATCAACAGTTGAGGAGGCTCATTAAACCCATGGTTAATCCATAAACACATTTGTCTTTCCGCATTCCCATAATCAAAATGGTAAATGCAGCTATGACAGTTAACAGGAGCAAGGAAGGATAGAACCTGGATGTCGTCATGTGACGGTGGTAGTGTTTGATAGTCAAGAGTGAGCACTGCATCATTAGTTGTTGCATCAACAGTGTAGGGTGTTAACACAGGATTGTACAACATTTTTGATCTTGGGTCTGCATTAGGCTAGGAGAACGGGGTAGCAAAGAACTCTTCCAAGTCTTGTGTGGGATCCGCAACCCCCACTGGTTGTTCTCCAAGGAAGTACACCTCATCTTGTTGATCATCTACAAACTTGGTATCCACTTGGTTGTTGTCCTCAAATGGCAGCATGCTATCCCATTTCCTCTCCTAGTGGTCGACCTTATTTTTATGACGTTTAATGTCAGAAGATAATGACATGGATGAATCTATCTTACTGCGGCTTTTTAAACGTGAAAGGGGATCAGCAATAGACACGACGGAAGGACCACTAGGTAGGTCTTGCAACTGACCAGGTGTGTCATGCTCGTTAGCAGTCATCAAAACACCCCAACCTTTGTCTTCTTCCCTTTGTTGTTCATGAATCTCATCATGACGTTCAATCATTTCTTCATGGTCACTATCACTGTAAACAGAGAAGGAACCCCTCTCCCATTCTGGAGGCTCTAGTGCTTCGCCATTTGAAGGTTCAGGTCGTATGTCTTCATCGCTTCCAACCTCTGAGATGCACTCTTCCTTGGCATGGGCATACCCCCGTAGTATAGTTCCTAATGGAAAGAAGCCATCAATTGATGACACCTCATCAAGGGGACTAAAATTTACTACACGATTTCCCTCCATGTACATGCCACAAAGCCCATCATCCATGGTGCACAAATGCTCTTCAAGAGGAATAAATTCTTGATGACTAATGGATAGTGTTCCCATGTGTTCTGCTCTATCATTTGGAGGCTCGGGGATGCATTGTTCCTCTTTCATTGTTGCCCCAACATCCTCATAAGTGTTTCTCTCAACTAAGTTGTCACTCGGCTCTGATTCTTGATCCTCACGTTCAATCCTTGAAGCAACTGCAGGAGATGGTGTACTTGGCTACCTCACTTGTTCTTTGACTTGCTCGATGGCTTCTTGGCATAGTCCGCATGTGAACTCTGAGTGTGATGAGTCATGGAGTCTGCATCAATTTGGTAGCAACAATACCTCCAAATCCACTTGACATCTCTACTCAAACCAATCCCTCGCTAGTCTTGACACTAGCTTGTTATATCTATCCATGATTGGGTCCTCATCATCACTTGGAAAGGAAGTCTGATAGTGGACAACCATGGCATATGATTGTTCCCACTCCTCCAAATCTTCATTTTCAGATGCTTGGTTGTTGTCATTCATGAAGGAAAGGTCTTCTACCCTGATTTCACTTATGCCTTCATCATCATTTTCTATTGTCCCAAGACTTTTAGCCTCTTCCTCTCTTTGTTCTTCAACATTTGTGTTGGTTTCCCTAGCATTGGCTGCTGCAGACCTTGTTGATTCATCGTCAACTTCCAAAGGATTCTCTTCTAGAGTGGAGAACTACTTTTTATTGGTGGAGGGAAGGCCTTCTAAGTTAGTTTCAATCAAATTTGCACCAAGGCACTTCGTTGTCCCAGTGAAATCAACTTCTTCCTCTTGGTTTTCACCCTCTATATCTATTGTCTCAACACTAACTTGTGTCTAATTTCCTGGTTCATCTTCAATGTGTTGTCCTCAAACTATTGACAGCTCTTTTTCCTCATGGGATGACTCATCCTCATTGACAGTTGGTTTCTCCAACTTGTTCAAGCGGCCCTTGACTTGAGTGATGATGTTTGCACATGAAGAACAAGTTAATTCTGAGTGAGATTCATTGTGAAATCTACACCAACTTGACATCAATACCTCCTTTAATCTTGGTCCATCTTCATTTCCCAAACATTCTTGGACCAGTTCCTTGAATTCCTTGGCTTCCATGTTAACCATTTCCTCTTCTAGGTCTACAAGAGCCAAGGGTTGATAGATTTCCCAAAAGGAAATTTCTCCTTGCAAGACTCTTCCAATCCTGCTCAAGAATGTTAGACATCCCAACTCGTTATGTCAGTGTGTGCCATGGATTTGGCATCTATCCACCAATACAAATTGCTACAATGGCTTCCTCAGTCTTCTATTCAAATCTGCATGTAGCTGAGTGATGTTGATTTTTAAATGCTCCTACATTTCAACTCAGGTCTTGTTTACCTTCAAAAAAATTTGATTTTAAGTTTTGGCATATAATGAGATCTTCCTATCTCATATTTTCACTAAAACTTTATTTCAACTTCCAACCTTCAGCTTTGTAGCCTCAACATGCCAGGCCTCTTTCTAGCGCTAGTTATGTTGATGGGTGCTAGGAGGAGAAGAGCATGGAATGAATGGAGCAATGTCTTTGTTTGACGATGTCTTGATTTAGTCCTCCTTCTAGCACCAGTTTTGTTGATGGGTGGTTTTTCCCCTTCTCAACACAAGTAATGCACAAGCACACTACCTCTCTTGAAAGGAAATCTCCTACAAACAAGTTGTAGAAAACTACCCCAAGGTCTCTTGGGTGTTAGGTCTTGATAGTGCTTGGAATATCTCATTTGTTTCATGTGATTTGCTAGTAATCACAAGGCAGACTTATGGATGAGTTACAAAGTGTGGGAAGTTGGGTCTGTAAATGGAGTTCTTAAGGTGTGAAATTAATGTGCAATCGCTACAAGTTCAAAATGGTAGTCTAGAACTCCTATTTCAGCTTTAGATTTGGCTTTACAATGTGCAATGAACCTTGTTCAAAGTCACTATTTTTTTTATAAAAAAAAAAGGGTAGGGGAAGGGAGAAGTTCCTAGACCTAAAACTATGAATGAATAGTGGTCATGGAGGCTAATACAGTAGACAAACTCCCTAAACTAGGTTTTGCTTGGCCAAGAGAAACCTACAGTTACACAAAACTAGTGCAATCTCCTGAGGACTACAGATTTTTAGATTATATACACACATCATGAACATGTAATTGAACTTAAGTTGTAGCAATGAAGTAACGAAGCTTAGACTAGCTTTACAAAGTGATTCATCATCAACAAACCACAAAAAGAATGAGCTGAAAATTCATCAAATACTATAACAACAAACACCATTATCACTTCCACTCAAGAAACTAACAACTAAACTAATAGAGAAGTAGAACCATGCACACATAATGAGAAAACTCAAAAGAAACACCCATGCAATGTTGGTCTCTATTGCTGCAAAATGTCTTTACACTAGCTCTCCAACCATCCACAAATGAGGGGGAGACCCCTATTTATTATTTTCCAAAGCCCAAATGAATGGCTAGGATTGAATTACATTGAGTGGCTCAGATTTGTTACAAGTTAGGGTTTCACCTACCCCCCATTATCTAGCAATATAAAATATAGTTTTGTCCCCATTCTTATTTTGTCATCTAGTGTCCTGTCACTGTAGAACTTTTGTCATTTAGTTGATTGCCCTTTTCACTGTAGCATAAATTGCTTGAAGGTTGTCTTTGCTTGATGGATTCGTAGCATTCTTCATTAGATTGAATGGGCCCCATTTATAGATTTGCACCATTGCGGGATGGATTAACTATCTCTTGATCTTGTAGGGTAGCCCCATATAGATCATGATCATTAGACGAAAAACAAAACAACCTCTTCCCCTGCCTCTGGTTTTGGGCGAACAGCCATTTATGCTCTTGGTACTGTCCCCCCTCCATCATTCAGCCACTTGCCTGACAGTCCACCTGGCAGGCTTTGTTTGTGTGAACATTCTTTAGTTGGCAATCATGGTCAGCCTTGATATATTCTCATAGATGGCCATGTGGTAGCAAACTCATGGGTGGATCCATCTTGTGCAATCTCCTCCTATAGCAAGCTCCTTTTATAATTGTATTCTTGCATAAGACAACATATTTAATTAGGCCCATGAAGTATAACTAAATAATCAACATACAATCTTATGACATCCTTCTTCAAATTCCCCACGATAGTCATCCAATTGCTTCAATTATTCACTATGTCAATCCCCGGGATTAGAGTAGAGGGGAATATTTGTATGTCCACATATCCAAAATTCCCCTGGTGATTTTGCCACCATGGCCTTAACAACCCCATATGCATCCATTTGAATTATTGCAACCCGAAACACACATACTATGGGCATCCTTGATCATAAATTTTATCGCTATCCTGATAACATTCTCATTGCCTCATATTCACATTGCTAAAGTTAATTCTCTCGCCACACCATTGTCTAATCATTTCGCCATTCAATTTCCCCAAGATCAACACATTGTCCTGCGGCTACATACCGACATGACTATAGGAAATGCTCACTTTACTTCCATCCTTTCCCATGTTCTAAAATCGTAGGAAGCGACTGGTTTGCCATATAAAATGCTTTCAGGTAAAAGTCGGCATTAAATCATGTTATGCTTTGTAGTGCCCCTCCATATTTGGCTTTTCTAGACTTTTGAATAAGTTTGTTTGGTAGATGGTTACTTGATTTAAAATTTGTGGATTTGCGTCTTGATTAATGTGTTAAAATAAAGTCATTGAAATTTAAAAGACACCGTTATAATTCAAAATAAAAGCTTTTATGAAATAGAGGTATTGATTAAATCAATATTAGTAATGTCTTAATTTGAATAAAATAAATTGAAATTGAGGATTTAATAGAGAAATAATAAAATAAAATAAAATTAATGGAAATAATAAATAATAGTATAATAAATTTGAATGCATCATTATGAGAGTTTCATAAAAGATCTAATTATAGATTTTGCAGGTAACGGTTCTTGTAACCACTCTGCAAGAGTAAATGCGCTCCTTTATGAAGATTCCTGTAACTGAAAAGGGAGCTTGTCATGATGGCATCTTTTCAATTTATGATATGAATAGCATTCTGGATCATGTCCCAGGAGCATGCTTTCGCATACTTTCACCACAGAGTTGTTGGCTCCGTTCAATCCCTCTAGCTTTCAATCTAGACGATTTTGTGTTTATTTTGTTGTCATAGCACATTTTGAACTGTTCTAGCCGACGCCTAGCTAAGATTCATCTCTCACGTTGATATGGAGGACAATCATTTGAGAGGAGCAACCTTCCTAAGATTTCTCCCTAGAACTCTTGCCATTATTCTGATTGGCATGCTGGCAGCACCATACTTCGTGCAGAATATTGAGACTCGGGCCAATAGAGGGGAAATATGCTATTGCAGACACAGAAAATTTTCCTAACCCTCTTTAGTTTGTGGAGCTCTATAATCTGGTCCATCAGGGAGAGCACGACGGACCTTGAGGTAAGTCTTCCAACTTAGTTGTGTGATAACAAAACTTACAATAGATAGTCTCTGAGCATTTTTCTTTAGGAATGATAATCACTGCCCTATTCTCTCACTGTAGCTTGCCATTTTATTATTGTTGGATTGATAAGTAATTTTTATGGTATTTGCGGGAAAAGAGTCAATTTTGTTTGTTTGGGATTCGTATTTCCATTGCATGACACCATTTGTGTAACGGAAATCGGGGCGGCTTAACCGGCACACTCTAAGCTTTTGAATGCTTAGGTGGCCGGACCCATGTGGGGTCCTTTTAACCCAACCTTTCTGTTTCCATAGCCTTTCTTAACCTTTTAACTTTTTGAAATTTCTGTTTCCGCCGTATGCAATTTACATTTCCCGTTCCTGTTCTTCTTCCCGTGCTGTTTGCATTTGCCATTTCCACCGTTCACATTTGTTTTAAGCAGCCAAAACAACAGACACTCGTTCAAATCGGCAGAAGGATGCACTGACGGGAATCAAACAGGAAATGTATAGGCATTGTTTTTAAGCCATTCGCTGTGTTTCAATGCGGCTTGGCATCACAGATTTGTTTCGTCATTAGACCGTTTTAGTCCCACATGGATTCCACGACAGAGATTGGGGTAAGTAACTTTTATATTTAGAAGAGTGAGTATTCATATAAGCGGTAGAGAATATAAATGTTCTTTCCATTCATTATATTCGCATATGATAAATAATAATATTTTCATTAGAAGATTTACATCTTTAAATTACAATTAAATAGTTATATTTATAGTTTTAATGTTTTCTAATAAATATAAATATTTATTATTATTTTAATGATTATAAAACGTTTTTTAATGAATATTATTTATATTTAGTATTTTAATGATTATAAAATATATATTTAATAATGTTATTATATTTAATCTTTAATTTTAATGAAAAAAAATGTTGTTTATTTTGTTTTATTTAAAAATAAGTAAATTTTATAAAAGAGTTGTTTAGTTAATAATGATCTAAATTTCAAATATGAAGAATTTGAGGTGAGACTGAAAGGATAAAAATAATGATAATTATAGATAAAGGAAAATAAACATAAACCAAGTATAATTTAAGATAATCAAATAAATCTTTATATATAAGCAATAATTAATTTAGATTAATAAAAGATAGTTGTAAAAATATATAATTTATAATTGAATGTTAGTTAAAAAATTAATTATAAAATAGATAGGATGTTTAGTTATAAGCTTGATGATGAATAAATCTAATGTAATAGAGAAAAACAAATATGCCTTGACTCTCCCTTCTATCATACAAGTAAAAATAAAAATAACTGCAAGCTAAGTTTTACTATCAACAATCATAAGAAGGAGAAGGTGAGGAAATAGGGTTAAGAATTATGCTTGTATAGAAAGTGGTAATGATTCACCTAATTCACTAACCATGGGATGAAATGGCATATTACGCACTTTCATGTTGTGGTACATAGTAATTCTTTGTCTTAACATGGTGATGAGTCTCTATGTAGGTATCTAAAAATTGATTGCAATCTTAGCATAAGAGTGTTAGGGATAAAATATTCCCCAATCAATTGGTTGCATTTTTTGGACCCAAGGAATTAAATGAGAAAAAAATAGGACAAGAAAATTAAATGTAATATAAAAATAAGCATGTAACCATATGAGTGATTTAAAGTAGTAATTGTAATAAATGTGTCATTTGATAATCAAGTAAAACATCTCAAGTGAGAGCATGAAATTAGATGGATTCTAGAGATAACATCAACAAACTAAGGTCACCCTTGACATTGAAAAACAAAAAATGGTGATTTGGCTCTTAATGGTTAAAAAACACCCACGGAAGTACATATGCCTATCCCAATGTGTCATCCAAGAGCATGATCATGCAAAGGTCAAGGTAAAGGCACTAGGTCTCTAGTGGTAGAATGGGTGTAGGAATCTTGATCCTCCAATAATATCATGAGATGAATTCACACAGGAATATGCCACTTGTAGACTTGTTATTGCACATAGGACAATCTAGTCAAAGTGTGCCAAAAATAGTAATGGAAAAGGGCATGGATATATATCACTAAATTTGTCTTTGACTTTGATGTGCATGTGAACTTTTATGATGATGCATGTCAAAGTAAAAAGGATATCACCGAGGAAACTATTTGTATTTTTAAATACTAAAAGATATGTATTCTTAAAATATATAGTTTGCAATTATATTCTCCTTCCAATAATTATAACTCCACCAAAAATATGTAAAATTGAAAAAACATGCAATGAATAACATCTATCAAACATTTAAAGTAAATATGGGGATTTTTTTGTTTAGTTGTGTATTTATATCAATTTTTAATATTTCGTCTATATCTCATACTAATAAATTCTAGATAGATTCTTCTTTTCTCATTATACAGAGATCATTATTTAGTTCCTTGTTTTCCCCTAATTTTCTTATATAACATTACACAAGTCTTTCAATGCAAAAGAGTCCCTATCTAGTCACTTACTCAACCTAGATTTCATAGGATTTTCTAAATGACAAATATTTGTTAAACCTTTCGATCCACCATTATCAATACATAATATCTCTAAATTATTCATAACCAATGGGCGATCTCATGCATGTGTTACAATATTTAAATTATTTTTGATATAAGAAGTTAATATTTGCTAAAAATTTAAATTGATAAGATCTTGCTAAAAAAAAATTCTACTTTTGACAAACATGGTACCAATGTTAGCAACTCAAGGTCCCTATTCCAAGTTGTGGGGAAAAAAGAGCCTTTGATGGAAGGAGATCTAAGAATTTCTTCAATAATATTTTCTCTTTATTGAAACTCAATTGCATGAGTCCTTGAATGAGGAGTTCGTGAGATTCAAGCATAATTTGAGAAAATTGTAAATTAAGAAGATTTAAAAGTTAGGGCTAAAATAAATTGGCTCAAAAATGGAGATAAAGGTTCTAATTTCTTCTTTAATTATATAAAGGAGAAAAAGGGTAGGGAAGCATTGGATCAATTTGGGTGGATAATCAACATAAATTATCTTTCTTGGGTTATAAATGAGTTTCAATATTTCTATAAAAATATTTTATTTGCTCAAGATAACAATATGGACTATCAAGTGAATGAAATTAAAAAGAGAATTAGGACTTGTTCATTTGGTTTGATGGGAAATGAAAGAGACAAAAATATACTATCAAGTATGATTGGTGTTGTTTAGATAAAGACAATGGTGGCCTTGGACTGAAATACTTGAGATTGCAAATAATTTTGCTTGTTGCTAAATGAATAGTTAAATGTCTAATTGGTAAAGATACCTAAAAAAATTTAGTGGGGAATGACATTCAAATGGTAGTCCCTAAATAAGTTAAGATCAAAGGAAAGTAGGCCCATAATAAGGAAGAGAAAAAAAATTGTAGCTTCATGTTAGTGTGGTGGAATCTTCAATGGAAGAAGAATCCCATGGATCTCTAACAAGATTTCTTTTCCAATAGCTAGGATAGTAAAGGGATCAAAGAATTTGTTAACATAATGAATAATAAATAGACCAAGTCTTGGGCTTCTCTTAGTACTGAGAATGTTTTACCACTTCTCAAAAGAAATACAATCTGAAGAAAATCCTATGAGAACATTCAATTTCTTTCCCAAATAAGTTTTGAACCTTAAAATTTATGACAAATTGAAGTGGTGTGATAGAACCACACTCTATAAGGTGAACTCCAAAAGATCTACAACTCTCTCTTAAAGTCTTTATAGGTTATCACCTACACCTTAACAATTTTTGGTATTTGAACTTTAGTAATGGGAAATGATTTAAGATTCTTAAACACTCTTGGTCCAATGTGATTGAGCCAAAGAAAGCCTATTTTAAATGGATACTCTTATTAAAAAAGATACATATCAATCTAAGGCATGTCCAACCTATTAATAACCTACACTCTATTTGTGAAATTCTTGAAACTGTGAACCATATTTTCTTTGACCATTTCTTTGCTAAAGAAATTTGGCTTTTATTTTTTGTTGATTTGGATTGGTAGGATAGCAAGAATAACTTTTCATGGCAAGAATTTTTATTTGGTTATGTTAAAGGTGTGAGTAGATATTTAATATTTTTTTATTGATTTAACTACTAATATTCTTCTTTTTTTCTAAAAAAGCAAGAAATGAGGGTACCTTTTTCTATTTCCCTACAATTTACTCTAACATTGGAGGTGACTAAAGAGAATTTATGGAATATTTTGGACACAAGACAAGTGAATCTCTTGAGATCTGAGGTAAAGACAACCAAATATTGGCCCTATGCTAGGGATGGAATGAAGAACTACTTGGAATTTTAGGAAAGTTATAAAAACTATAAATATGATATGCTCTTTGAAGACATGGGTCTCAATGAAAATTAGATAATTACTAAGGGTAATTGCAAGCTAGAGGTGGTTAGAAACAATGACAACATCTTAAAGATCAATCTACCCATTGGGTTTTATGATATGGATGTATATGGTGAAAGTTGTAATATCTAGGTTGTTATGGCTTTGAGCACTAAAAATTATTCATATATGTAACATTTTTTCATATCTATGTTGGCCTATGGTCTCCTAAACTTGTTATGCTCTTTTTGAGTGCAATATGTACTATGCAACCTAATTTTTCTTTGATAATATATAATCAATTCAAAAAAAAATTGCAAAGCTTTTTTTATATAAAATTTGTTATTTGTAATTATGGTTTGAACTCATAATTTTATAAAATATAATAAGCTTTGCACAAATTTGAGAAAGCTAAACATATTTATATGTGACATTAAGGAATCAAATCTTACATGCTACAATACATGAAATCATAAATATATATAAAAAAAAATTAATAAAAATAAAAGTTTTACAAAAATTTGAGAAATTTAACATACTAATATATAAACAAAAAACATCCAATAGAGAAAAGACAATCATACTACCAAAAATTAAAAAAAGTTACATACAAGGAAAACATGAACTAAAAATAAACTATGTATTCCAATATATTACACTTAAATCTTTTCTTATCATTTAAACCTATAATTATAAATAAAAATATGGCATTCCCTGCATTAATAAGTCAAGTCAATTCAAATGTTAACGTATTAAATCACCTTTTAACTATTTACACCTAACAATTACTAAGTTTGTGAATTTTTTAATTAATTATTACTTTCAATATTTGTAGATGACATAAAGGAATCATATCCTACATACCTAATTTTTTTATATTATAAATTATTAAATAACAATATTAATTAAAATATGATACACTTTTTTATAAACTTGAGAAAAGTTAAACTTACTAAGATTGAGACCAAACCATTGAATATAAAAAAGTCAATTATAGTACCAAACAAAAAAAAGTTGTATACAGTAAAACAAAATTAAAAATAAAATGTATTAGGATTTATATTTGTACACAATCTTTTCTAATAAAAAGTATAAAATTGTTAAAATATAAATATCTAATTCCCTACATTCATAAAAACTTATCATTCAAATGTTTAAGTACTAAATCACCATTCAATTACTACGCTGAACAATTACCAATTCTGTGAAATCTTTTATAATTTTTTGTCTTTCATTTAGTTATAAATATTCTTATGTGAAAAAGAACTAGATCTTATGTGTAGAAATATTTGTCATTATAATTTGTTTTATGAAAGAATACTCTCTTAGTAATTTTTGATCCACCACTACCTTTTTATTTTCCCTTATTTGAACCAAATTTCTAATTCATGGAACGATAAGAAATCATTTCATTGAGAATAATTGTAGAATCAAATTTGAGATCTCCTAAATACTTCAATAATCAACATCTACATCTCACCTAACATATTTGTATCATTAAATTTAAGATAAACTTCACATTTAATTTATTTAATTTTAACATCAAGCTTGGTATAAAACATTAATTATTTTATTTAAATAAAATATAATAAACAATTTTTTTCATTAAAAACATAAGTAATTAAATATAGTAACATTACTTAAAATATATTTTATATTTATTAAAATATTAGAAAATAAGATATATATCTTTTATTAAAAATATTAGTATTAAAAGGTCAACCAATCTTCTTAATATAAACCACACTCACCCGAATTCATGTTACGAAATGAATGTGGGATTAATAATCGCCCGGTCTAATGATGAAGCAAACCGTGATGCGAACAGCTATAGTACGGGTACAGAACGGGAACGGGAACGGGAATGCAGTGTTAACGGAGATTTGACAAGGTGCTGTTAAGTGCGTGCTCCGGTAAAGATAGGCTGGGTTAATATGTGGGCCCGGCCACCTAAGCATTCCAGGCTTAGAGTGTGCCGGTTAAGCCCGGCCATTTGCGGATATCTATTAGTCTGCTTAAACTTTGGGAAACTTCTATTTCTATTGTCATAGTGTTTGTAATATACATAAAGCCTTGTTTATCTAAAATTTGGCGTCCAAAGCGCGCCGGCCAATTACTTTTGCTTGAAAAGTCCTTAGCCTCACTGCTGGTTTGCGCGCACTGATTTAAGCCAAAGATTTTGAGAGCTCCCTTGCAAGGGTCATCGTGTGCTATCTCTGCGGTTCTTGAGCCGCCAAACAATCTTATTGGGGAGAATTGTGCTTTTGCTTTTGTTTACCCTCTAGCTGGGATACACTATTGTGTGCCATGCTTAGTTGGATATCTTTAATTGCATGGTGATTTGGGCGTCCACCACAAGTCTATGTCTACCGGAGGCATGGAAATTAAATAGTGAAGCGTGCGAGACAAGCACTGCTATGAGCACCATAAGCATCAATTTCCCCATACACACGACTTCACGGCTTCAGGTGACTTAGAAATGATGGAGAAGATTAAGATACAAAGATATACGATATGCAGTCATGTCTATAGAGAAAAATAGGGCGTACAAAATTCTGATTAAATTCAAATTATTGTTAGGTTTTGAGCAAGATGCGTTCAACTTATAGAGTCCAGGCATGGCGCTATTGTTCAAGTATTCGTTCAGAGCGTCTACTTCATAAATAGCATAGTGGTAATAGAGAGTGGGGGTAGATTCATCTATTTGTTGGGTGAGAGAGGAGTAATTCAGTTGGTTACATTTTATATAGGCATCCCAAGACTGTTTGCCATGCAGGCATGTAAATATCATTTTTCATTCACTGGTTTCAATCACTTCAGCCATAGACTGCAAGGGTTTTTCGTATTCTCCTTCTGTTCATTTGTTTCAAATTGGTAGCACACATAAATTCGTTGGATATTGTTATGTTTATTTGCTTGGTAATGTGTTTGGTTATAGAATGATATGTTTATGATTAAGCTTAGTGTTTGGTTTCCTGATTACATAAGTTCTACTGACCTTAATTTATAGGTTTTTGCTATGCATATATGTAGTTAGATATTGGTTAGTGTATTGTAATCTGTAGAGGAAATCGACAGTTAGATGTATTAAATACACACTAGTATATATATATATATAGGTTCAAGTACTTATATTGAATGGTTAGTGAAAGGACAATCCTTTTTTTTTTTATGTAATTTGAATAATTATGAATAAGAATGTAACGAGGAAAAATAAATAAATAAAAAGGAATAAATGTTGTTTAGATAAATAAGGGTTTATTAAATAAACATATTGAGTTAATAGTATTTTGATGATTGAAGGACTTAGTTAATAATTGTATTGGAAAAATCTTTCAAATAATGGTTGCATCGCAAGCTTTAATAGTGGAATCGTGAGTTAGATTACTCGATATCATTGACCTTGGTTAATTATAGTAATTGTTTCTTAAAAATAGTGTATATCATGGATGCAATGTATGAAGGTTTTCTTGTGATGAATTATGTGTCTGTGAATTGGAATTTAAGTCAATTTTGATTATTCTTGTCTTATTTAATCTAATTTATGATAGGAAATGAACATAGAACATAGGAAGACAAAGATGGGAAAGTTAATGTGTGTTCGTAATTAAAGTGGATGGAAGATTAGTTTATAGGGAAATTAGTTTATCTTTTTTTCAAATGTATAATTGGTATTTGAAAAGGTTGCATTATAAAATATTATGTTTTCTTGATTTTGTTGTGAATGTTGATTGCTCTTGTTGAACTCTAAACTTACCATGTCAACTATTTAAATAGTTGAATTGATAAATAAGATTAATTGATATCATGGACATTTGAGAATTGCTACATGAGATTAGTGGTTGAGTAAAGAATCATGGAAAAAGTGGAAATAGTGTCAATTAGTTGATCTTATTATTGATTATATGTGTGACTTAGGTGGGTAAGTTGTAAAACTAATTAGTTCTAGTTTGGCTATTGGATTAACAGTTGCTTGGTTACTTGTTCCAAACCTTGTGTTTGATTCATGGGTATTTTTTGAGTGATTGCATTCTTTAATTGTGAATGACTCTATAGTTATGTTCAATTGAATGGTTAATGGATGTCATTTCCTTTTGAATACTTATTTGTTGACCTTGTTAAGGGGTGTTTATTTGCTAATTGTAAGGGTATCTTGAGAGGAGAAAATAGAGGTTCCCCTTGGATGCCCTGTTGAATTTGTATTGAAATTGATTATGTTAGCTTTGGTTGGGTCTGAATATTTCGTTGGAATGCTACCACTCACTATTTTATACTTGTTGACTCATTAATTGTGGTATGTTTATAGTTTGTTAAGATCTTGATGATGTTTCCATTTCAATGGGGAAACCTTGTGTTAGCATTCCGCGTGTCTTCTAGAGGTTGAGGGGAAATGGTTTCTTCTTGCAAGATTTGGTGTGGGGGTCGGCGACCTAGGAGGTTCCGCCTTGGATAAACCATACCAAGCTTGATACATTTATTTAAGTTTTATGTTGTTTCACCTGTAAGTGGGTGATCTCTTGATTTGTTATTTGATGATGGTTGACCTTTACTCTTGGATTGTGTTTATGTGGATTTGATCCTTGCACTTGAATGTGGTTTTCGTTACTTTGAAATTTTAGCATGAGATGGTGCATGCCTCACTTAATGTTGTAATTATGTTGGATTTGGTTTCTTTTGCAAGTTGTCTTGTCGTTTGTGATTTTGAGATATTGTTGTTAGTTGGGAGAGTGGATTCCAATGGGGGTCAGCGCACAAAGGGGCACCTAGATAACCCATGTGGAAGTTGTGTAAACAATTGATAACTTAATTAATTAATTAGGGGGTTTGGGTAGTATCCACACATTAATTCAGATAATGTTGCCTCACTCATGGGCCCAAGTGCTTATTTAGGCTTGGGATAAGTGAGAAGGCCTGGAATGGAAAAATCAATTGCCTCATCTCCACGATAGGTATGTTGATTCTGCATAAGTTGGAATGAGGGGCCATAGATTAGTAGAGGCTACCAAGATAACCCAGGATGGGGGTCAAGGCCTAAGAAGATCTACCTGGATAACCTATGACCAATTATGCGATGACACTCCACCCTTTAACAACCTTGTATGCTTTTGTTTCCCCTCTTGTTGTTCTTGAGCCTCTGGAAGTAGATGTTGACATGTGTATGTTGATGCTTTGTTATGTTGTCTTGTGATAGTTATTTCTTATAATGGATACATCTTGTATTGATTGGTTCTTGTGTTGGAAGTTACCTTATATGAATGTTGATCTTGTTATGAAGTCTTGTAATCCGTGTTTCATTTGATGGTATTGTTGGGGATCCTTCTTGTCATCTCCTAGCATGGGGTGGGCCTTAGGGTCCACATGGTCGGGTGGAATGTGCTACACACCCCATTGGGTCCCCAACCATTGATTGAGTTGTGCAGTGTTGAAGCTAGCTACAATGACACCAGAGATAATCTACTATTGGAAGCAGTCTTCATGATTTGTACTATGAAATATCATTGTATCATTCCATGCTAACATACTATTCCCGTATATGTTGGGAAGTACTATTGTAATGCTGTAATCCTTGAGCATTGTGTCTTCATGATATTAATGTAATGATCATGTTCATGTTATTTATCTTCATATGATGTAATGATGTTGATACGAAAATAATGCAGTCATGTAACCCCAAGGGATTTGTTATATGTTGTTCATGTATAGTTTCATTTCATGTGATATATGATTATTATGATGCATGTTAGTTATTAAAAAAAAATTAATATAGATGTTAGTTGTTATTGTTTCCTTTGGGGTTGTGTGGCAGAGCGTTACATGCTTCTTAAAAGAATCATATGTTGGTTGATCAATCCTACAGGATTTCAATTTATCACCACCAACACAAGAGTCATTAATAAAGCTTGAAGGATCTAACTGGTCAAACTAAAGGCACGCCTATGCTTTTTGGATAATTACACATGAAGGATCAAGATGAGTGAGCCCGAGAGAGATGACTGAGGCACCCACAACGAATGTCTTTGAACATGAACAGTGGAATTTCCCACTGTAATCTTCCTGCTTTCTTTATTCCTCTCTTCAATTGATGATTTAAATCTCACTTGTAGCCCATACGCATCCCACCACCCTCATTTATAGCTGAAATTACTCATGCGGACAGAACACGCTAGTTGGCTGCCGCAGGAGGAGGCTATGGAGACGTCATTTGAAATGGAAGAGTCATCCTTTAAAAAGGTAGAGGCGACAGATAATAGGAAGGCGAAACCCACGCGCACAATCTCAATCAGGAAAGAGATGCAGGTGGTTGTTGTATAAAGGTTGTTGTGCTCCGGATGCAAACGGACGGCTTGGAAGGTGGCGGAACCCACAGTAAATGAGGCTACTTTAAAGAGCATCTGGCGAATGCAACATCCATTTTTTTTCTAATCATTTATGATAAGCATCACGCTTATGGGAAAAAAATTATTCAGGTAAGACGAGTTAAGCAAAGCAAGGGTGACATATGAAGCAGGCGTCTTGGGGACAAGTTACTAAAATGGCATTATAACCGTCAAGTTCCGCATAAGATATTGTTGTCGGGCATGGAGGTGCAGATAGCCGCCATCATTTTTCCATTCGAGAACGGCTTTAAGAGCCACGGATCCTGCCAAAGCATACCCCGTAAAATGCAAACTACGAGCCAAACATTTACTGAGACATTAGTCAATTCTTTTGGTGAGTTTTGAACTCGGGTGACAGGCATCATTTTTATTGAAGTGCTCATATTTCCTTTTCTCTTTGCTTGGTTCACACACTCCTACTTGTTTGATAGATGCTACCTAACATCCTACGCGCATTTTATTTATGTGAAACACTGTGAAAACACATTAGGATGGTGCAGCAAAGTAGAGTACATACAATATCATGCTCATAGCGCAATTTGATCTTAAAATGATAATTAAATCATGTCGCCCATAGCAAGAGTATGCGGGTGTTTGGTGGAGGTGCATGACTGATGAGCCGTGTGGGAAAAGGGGAGCGGGAGGTAGCCTAAAGGAGGGTGTGAGCCGCCAACTTTGGAGCGTCGTATAGTAGCGACATTGGATAGATGGCCACCCAATTCACGGACCTTGCATAGAGCACGTCTATTGTAATGGATGTGGGTAAAGGGACGCGAGAGGATTCCATGGTCTAGCCACAAGGACAATGGAAAAGTCCAACATCCTTGAAGGACGCAGGAACTATGCTTTCAACGTCTGTCCCTTGGACCTCTACCTGGTTATACTCCATTGATCATTCTTCACTTGATATCGTTCCACAGGATTAATGATAATTTTCTAGTTCTCCCATATATCGCCCCTATCCAAATTATTATTTGTTTGATCACCATAGCATGCTTCAGATTCTGTGAATCAATGGACCCGACTTCTTGAGCCAGAACACCATCCACAAAAAATGTCACTGTACTTACCATCAAACGGTCCCACAGTCGTCAAAATTTCTCGATACAAACCTCTCATTGCCCCCACACCTTAGGCGACGCAATTTCTTATTAGTTCGTCCTTATCATTGATCCACAATCAGAATTTGATCATACTTTAAATCGACTTGCAAGTGTGTCTTCCCAATGCTAGTTATCAACAAAAACCCAATCCGATGATACTAGAAAAGATGTAGGTCCTTCACCAATGAGGGACGTTAGAGAAATGAACCATGGATGAGCAGCCTCTTAGCATGCAGTTCCTGCAATACAAATTTCCATTCCGAAGATATGCGGATGGGTGAGTTGTGGAGGACACGCGGGTGAAGGTTGCGGGAGCACCATGGAAGGAAGCCGTAACACAAATGGCCAGAGATAAGTGGAATTCCGCATGATGGGTCTCACACCTATAACTCTGCCAAGGACTCCAAATCAAAGGACATGAGGCACTGGGTTTAAAATTTCGTAGAGACCACAGCAAAACATCAACGGCCCTCCACACAATGAGCCCTGCAACGCCAACGTTCATCTTTTATAGTTGAGTTCATTCTTCTTTTTTCCCTTGTGGTAAGATGCTTGCTCCCCGCACTCATATGGAGCTTCTTCTTATTTAAGCCAAAGAGCCAAATAAATGGTGGGAGAGGGAAATGCCATGGAGGTGAGGTAGATGACCATCGCCTGATTCCTGCTAATTCGGGAGTATGATATAAACATCCTTTCACTATCCTTTAACTCTTCATAATTCCGCCTCATCACCTTTGTGTAAGTGCGAGTAATTTCATGTCCATGAGTTCACAGGGTGACCAGCTTAATATATATTTCAACTAACGATCTGGATAGCATGCTTAATGAGCCCGATATGGGGATATTACAGAGGTTGTGGAACAAGTAGATGGCATCGTTCACAACTACCCCTGCCAACCTCCATTTTAATTGCAAGCCAAATGAGCGCGACCCTCGCATGCTTTGCGGGCCATAAGGTGTGGGAAGGCGATGCATGATGGACGCCGGAGAAACAACAAAAGACTAGCCAAGGCCCACGGTAACGAAATGACACTGGTGGGTCACAAACCCGCACAGCGGGGAGGCAACGAAGGTTTGTCATTGTAAATGGCGTTGGCGAAACGGCCTTCCGCAAATGGCGGCCCGCGAGGGTGGACCCACCAGCGAGTGTGGACTTAATAGAGCTTAGTCGTTAAGTGACAGAGGTCGAGCAGGGGGGCGAACCGCATGCAAAGGCCCGCAAATGCTTGGACTTAGGCATTTTGAAGTAACAGGGTCACTTAGTTTTGCGACAACGGTGAAGATGGAAGGACCAACTATGGAGCCCACTGTGTGGGCGAACGTCAAAGGTCAGTCACCGCCATAATGGTCAAATGGGAATGGAGTCCCGCCTAGGGCGACCCGCAAGAGGGGATCCGTGGAGCATGAGGGACATCGCGGCGAACACGGGGGCGGGGCTCGCATGTTGGGCGAACACGAGGGCTCAGCTGCAAGAAAGCAGTGGAGAAAAAGTAAACGACAAGGGAAGACCCGCAAATGTGGGTCCACAAGGGCCCACAGACGCTAGGTGAAAAGAAAAGGGAAACCCATAGGGTCTAGTCCGCACGAGCAAACAACTTAGCGAAATTTAGGTAGGTGAACCTAGCCAATATAAATTGATTGTTTTAAAGCTCATGGCCGATTTGGTTATGGAAACAGAGGTGTGCAAAATGAGACGAGGTCAAAACGACCTGACCCGAGCAAAAGGAGGGGGTCCCTACCTTCGGTGACATGCACAACATATTTGATAAATATTATACATTTAAATGTGTATTCAATAATTTAGAGACATGTTGAGACACAATCAATTAAAAATTATGAACATAGATATAATTAGATTAGAAAACAATATGTTAAACCTTACTTGTGGGACTAGTGGATTGTTAGAATAGATATAAATTATGTGTTTCTATTATGGATTGTGTTCAATTATTTTATGTATTTATTAATGCATGATAAATTAATAGATATAAATGTATATGAATAATTTATGATGCTTCATTATGTTCTATTAAGATGTTAAAAATTATTATTTTTACCTTACAATGAAAATATTTAACATGTACTTTGGTGTTTTATATTGTTTTCTAATGGCCAATTAAATGGTAATTGTATGTGGTACCTTAATTGAGTTAATAATATGGGCCTTATGCATCTATTATGATTCATACTATCTTACAACATGTGATATTATGGATCTTCAATGAGTAAACATATGTGTGAAGCCTAGGCTCAAACCCATGTTTGCAAGGTATCTAGCTAGAGCAATGTTATAAAACTTGGTCCACGATATAAAGATCATTACTCTATAATTATATGGGAAAATACTCTTAAAATAACTCTACACTGACTCGCCTCTTAATGGTTTTGTTGACCTTGTTCCCAAGAATAATACATAGCTAGTTTAGGATCAATGAATCATTTTTCCCTATGCTTTAATGCTTAACAATCCTCAAATTTACTATGGATCATCACCTTTCAATCTAGATAGAAAATCAATCCAACTATGGTCATAGGTTATATTTCCACTCCTTTTATTCATAGACTTTGAAGAAGATTAGGGAAGGAATAGAAATTACCAATACTAATCAAGGATTCGATAAACAAATTTTAAGATCTAACTCCAACAACTTGTCAAGACACATTTTGATTTTCTCTAAATATACGCATTTCTATATATTCAAGGTTAGACCATAGAGACTATCCTAAATTTTCAAAAGTCGGCTAATTTATATGTGTGCTTAATTCCTCAATCATAGAAGTAATCTAAGGAAATAGTCAATCTATTCATAAATTCAAAAATGTTCATAAGCTAATGTTCTTGCATATGTGATGAATCAAAAATATTAACCCCGGGTTACTTGCCATCCTATTACCCTAAACCCTAAACCAATGTCTTTAGGGGTCCTAATATGACATTTCTTAAGGGGATCAAAGAAGTTCTCAAAATTTGGTGAAGTTTCCCAAGACAACCAATTTTAAAACAAAAATTTATACATTCAATATTTAGTGATTAAATTATAGCCTAGAGCCTTCAACATTTTTAGGTTCTATCAAGTCCATTATTTGGAAAGAACTCATTTTGGAAGCCTTTTATGTTTCAAAATGTAATTAACATTGTAGTTATACCATGGGTAGCTCAACCAATAAAAATTTTATAGAACATTGCAAGGTCTTTTGAAGACCCTTTAAAATATTAACTTTTAGTAAACACATAGAGTTGAGAAAGATAGTGCTTCATTATTTAGAGTTTATTTGTAGTACCTTACTTCATAGATCCCCTTAAGCTATCAATTTTTTTTCCCTAGGATCTCACTTCATAGATACCCTAAAGCCATCCTATTACCCTAAATCCATCATTTTTTCCTAGGACCTTACTTCAGAGATCCCCTTAAGCCATCATATCACCCTAAACCCTAAACCCTAAACTCTAAACCGTAAACCCTAAAGCATTCATTTTGTCCTATGACCTTAATGAAATTTGGTTGCCTTGGGAAACTTCACCAAATTTTATTCACTTAATCCATGTAATTTTTTCCTAAGACCTTACTACATAGATCCCCTTAAGCCATCCTATTACCCTAAAACCTAAACCCTAAACCCTAAATCCATCATTTTTTCCTAGGACCCTAATGAAATTTGATTGCCTTGGGAAACTTCACCAAATTTTATTCCCTTGAGCCATGTCAATTTTTCCTAGGACCTTACTACATAGATCCCCTTAATCCATCCTATTACCCTAAACCCTAAACCCTAAACCCTAAAGCATTAAATTTTGTCCTAGGACCTTACTGCATAGATCCCCTTAAGCCATCCTATTACCCTAAACCCTAAATCCATAATTTTAGATCCTATGACCTTAATTTGTAGATCCCCTTAAGCCATCATATTACCCTAAAGGTCCTAAACCCTAAACTCTAAACCCTACACCCTAAAGCATTCATTTTGTCCTACGGCCTTAATGAAATTTATTTGCCTTGGGCAACTTCATAAAATTTTATTCCCATAAGCCATGTCATTTTGTCCAAGGACCTTACTACATAGATCCCCTTAATCAATCCTATTACCCTAAATCCTGAATCCATCATTTTATCCTAGGACCTTAATTCATAGATGCCCTTAAGTCATCCTATTACCCTAAAGGTCCTAAACCCTAAACTCTAAACCCTACACCCTAAAGCATTCATTTTGTCCTACAACCTTAATGAAATTTGGTTGCCTTGGGAAACTTCACCAAATTTTATTCACTTAAGCCATGTCATTTTGTCCTAGGACCTTACTACATAGATCCCCTTAAGTCATACTATTACCCTAAACTCTTTAAATCATAAACCCTAAAGCATTCATTTTTTCCTATGACCTTAATGAAATTTGGTTGCCTTGGGAAACTTCACCAAATTTTATTCCCTTAAGCCATGTCATTTTGTATACATAGATCCCCTTAAGCCATCCTATATTAATACATAGATCCCCTTAAGCTATCTTATATTAATAGTTTTTTTTTTTTTTCATTCAAGTAACATGCCTTAGACGCAAATGAGGATTACACATTTTATCATTTGTATTCAATTAGGCCATTTATATTGAATGGTTTAAGGGTATTTCCTAAACATATATCTTACATTTTGAAATTACAAATATAATGCAGGTTCACTTATATCTTAGAGATCATGGATCAATTCAATAATATCCGTTATCCACCTCCACGCCCTCCATCTCCACCACCTTCACCTCCACCTCCACCCACTCCACATCATAACCCCCCACATCCACCACCTGAAGTCGATGGTGCTCGCTTGCAAGCATGGATCAATGCCAATGTTAGATCCATTCAGGATCAAATTAACATTATTCAAAATGAAGAATGTATCACACCACCTTTGAGGCATTTTGCATCTACGATGCAAAATGTTGTTGATATTGTTAGGTCTATGGATGGGGTCTTAGATGAGTATCAATGATGGCTAGAGGAGAGGAGAAAGTCTAATTATGAAAAAGAAAACACAAAGAAATGATGAGATGTAGTAGAGAGTCGCAACACTTTATAAATTAAGACAATGATCTTATAGTTATGAATTTATGAGTTTGGTTAGATGGATATTTTTTGTGATAAATTTTTGAATTTGGTTGGATGGATATTTTTAGTGATGAATTTATGAATTTGGTTGGATGGATATTTTTAGTGATGAATTTATGAATTTGGTTGGATGGATATATTTTTTAGTGTTGAATTTATGAATATAATAACTTATAATGATGAATTTATAATAGTATATTTTATGAATAATATCATAATTTCTCCTGTTGTAACAATGTAATTTATATGTGTTAGACACAAATGAGCTTTTTGTGAATGTTTCAAGTTTATTTTTTAGTATGTACATGTATTAAAATTACATAGTTCTAGATCTTAAATTTTGAAATTTGTATGTACACGTAGTTTAGTTGAATGATGTATTCATTCATTATGCATTGTATTTTTCATTTTAAATGTATGTACATCTTAAATTTTGAAATTTGTATGTGCATGCTCAAGTTGAATCAATGTATGTATGTGTATATATATGTACATGCACATCCTATTTAAACTAATTTGCATGTACATTTAAAATTTAACTATTTCTTGTAATTTTGTAAGTTTTTATGTTAATCTTGTATAATTTAATGCAGGTGAACACTTATATAGATATCATGGATCAATTTGACATTGATGATATCATTAATCCACGTATCAATGAAAATGTGGCATCCATTCAAAACCAAATCAATAGTATGCAAAATGAAGCATTGATTCCAGCACATGTGAGACATTTTGCATCTGCAATGAAAAATGTTGTTTATGCCATTAGGTCTATTGATTCTGAATTAGATAGGAATTGATGACATAGGGAGGAGATGACATGATTTTATGCAAATGGTCTCTCATATAAACAAATTTTAGACATAAAATTAACAAAATCCCATCTAGCACCTTATTTTATCAACCCTAATACTCACCAGCCCATTCCTACAACTAAATCTAGAATATCCATGAGGTGGTGTATACATCCACAGATTAGTGCACATTTTTGGGATCGATGGTATTTGAAAATCCACCACACACTAATATGGAGGTCCCATTATATTTTTTGAGGAAACTATATGTAGAGTTTGTTTTGGGGAAAAATCCCAATTATTTTTATTTTAAATTTCAAGGTGTTGGTGATGGCATGCCACAACAGAGGTTAGGGGCAAGGGTTGTGTTGGTGTTTTTTTCCAATACACCTTTAGAACTCTCTAAAGAGTAGCCAACTCCTATAATCAAGAATCCCTAAGATGAATGGCCAACTTAATGAGTAAAGGGCTTTAAGGACTTCACTCCTTCACTTCAGGCTCTGTGGGACCTAGGAGGGTGTTCCTAATTGTGTTCATTTTAATCTACTTGGTAAAGAACACATCAACGCACACATTGGTTCCTATAAAGGGTAAATAAACAGAATCCACTAAAAGATTAGTTGGTCTTTGAGAAAATAATTATTTATTCACTAGGAACAAGAAAGTATTTCAAGTACATGCCTCGTGGCTAACAAATTTTAAATGAATTATGCCCTGATTCTAAGTCCATGATCGGGTAAACTATCAACATATTTCAATTGTAAATATCTTTAGCAAATAGACCAATGTTTCATCAATTTGGCAATGGAGTCAAACATATAATCACTAGTAATACACAAATTCTTTACTCTAATAATAATGGACTATTTTCACAATGCCTTACATCATGAAAACTCACAATACCTAAAACATGACTTATTATCAAATCCTTTGCAAATTCTCACAAATTTGTGACCCTATTCAAGCATCTAATCAACTCTTTGAGTTAAAGCAAGAACGAGAACACACATTCAAATAAGCATTTGATGATAAAGGAAAATACCATTGATATTTCATTCATAATTTGCAGAAATTTACAATAGGAGAGTAAATGTTTAGGATATAATATTTGTTTCCATATCAGTAATTTCTGTAAAACTACTTTAAGATTATTACATATATGATTCAAAACCAAGATAATCCAACTTTTCTATTCATTGGCATCCTTTCTACACCTAATTTCTACCTGGACCGTATACAAGACTCAAAATTTCAGAACCCTCCCTTTGCAATGAGCCATGAAATCCCTTTTATAGTACAAGGGAGCAACAAGCATCTGGCTCAAATGCAATTAAATTTCTAGAATGTTTCATTTCAACACCAATTTGAATTTCATTTCAAAATTCCCCATATGGTTATCTGCAATCATTTTTTGAATAGGGGGAGACAAAATTGATAACCACCATCAAAAGGAAAATGCAAATACCACCAAAATTATCCTTTAACCATCAACTAGGCCTTGCATTCCACATCCACATTGCCTAAAGTGTCCAAAATTAGCATGAAAACTAAAAAACACCAACAACACATGTGAGGAACAGAAGCAAAAACCATGGAAACCTTATCAATCAACACAAAAATTGAAAACCCAAGCACTAATTCTCTTAACCAAAAGAAAAAACAACACCAGAACCCAACACACAATACACGTGCCCACTTCATGTCCTTGTAGGAGGTAGGGAAGAAACTTCAACTCCCTCCTCATCTTTATCTTTACCTGGCATAGAGCCATCATACCCACTCGAAGTTTTCACAAATATCGACAAAACCAATGATACCTCCACTCCTGGGACTACAATTGTATTCAGCATCATAAGATACTACTAATAGCTTGAGACTATCTCTGGTGCACTATCCGAAGGGCTATTCATGATGGAAATTAAGGAACTTTGTCTTCCATAGGAGCCTCGGCCATACCTTATCTTTTTGTGTACTCTAGGTGTGAATGGTGCAGACTCTTTGCCTTTCTCCTCCACCTTCTTTGTAGCGGCACCTTGGTACCTTAACCTACTATTGCATCTAGTAGGAACACATGAAGACTTCTCACCAAGAGCTTTCTCCTTCGCAAACAGAATGTGTTATGGTACATTGTGGTCACATTCAGAGACATCGCCATGAGGCTTCTACATATTGAGTCTTGGAGACCTCCTTACTGGTAATGTAGAAGTGGCTAGCTTGCTCATCTTCCTTGCCTAGCAACTTCTAGGAAAGGAAGATGAGCAATCCATTCACTTCTACATTACTAGTAAGGAGGTCTCTAAGACTCAATATGCAGAATCCTGATGGTGATGTCTCTGAACATGACCATAATGTACCAAAACGTGTTTCATCTGCGTAGGAGAAAGCCCCTAGTGAGAAGTCTGCATGTGTTCCTACTAGATGCAGCAGTAGGTTAATGTACCAAGGCGCTGCTATAGATAAAGCAGAGGAGAAAGGTAAAGAGTCTGTACCATTCACACTAAGAGTATGCAGAAAGATAAGGTATGGGAAAGGATCCTATGGAAGACAGAGTTCCCCAATTTCCATCACAGATAGCCCTTTGGATAATGTAATGAATATAGTCTCAAGCTATCAACAGTATCTTATGATGTTGAATCAAGTTGCAGTCCCAGGAGTGGAGGTATTATCGGTTCCGTCGATATCTATGAAAACTTTGAGCGGGAATGATGGCTTTGTGCTAGGTAAAGATAAAGATGTGAAGAGAGTTGAAGTTTCTTCCCTATCTCCTGCAAGGACGCAAAGTGGGTGTGTGTACCATGGGTCAAGATCTAGTGTTGGTTTTTCTTCTAGTTAAGAGAATCGGTGCTTGGGTTTTCAATTTTTGTGTTGATTGATAAGGTTTATGTGGTGTTTGTTTTTTCCTCGCTTGTGTTGCTAGTTTTTTGGTTTTCATGTTGATTATGGACACTCAAGGCGATGTGGACGTGGAATGTGAGGCCTAGCTAATGGTTAAAGGATAATTTTGGCAGTATTCGCATTTTCCTTTTGATGACACTTATCAATTTTGTCTCCACGTGTTCAATAAATGATTGTAGATAACCATGTGGGGAATTTTGAAATGAAATTCAAATTGGTGTTGAATTTCATGGCTCATTGCAAAGGGAGGGTTCTAAAATTTTGAGTCATGTATATGGTCCAAGTAGAAATTAGGTGTAGAAAGGATACCAATGAATAGAACAGTTGGATTGTCTTGGTTTTGAATCATATATGTAATGATCTTAAAGTAGTTTTACAGAAATTACTGATATGGAAATAAATCTTATATCCTAAACATTTACTCTCCTATTATAAATTTCTACAAATTTTGAATGAAATATCAATGGTATTTTTGTTTATCATCAAATGCTTATTTGAATGTGTCTTCTCATTCCTGTTTTAACTCAAAGAGTTGATTAGATGCTTGAATATGGTCACAAATTTGTGAGAATTTGCAAAGGATCTGATAAGAATTCATGTTTTAGGAATTGTGATTTTTCATGATGTAAGGCATTATGAAAATAGTCCATTATTATTAGAGTAAATAATTTGTGTATTACTGGTGATTATATGTTTGACTCCATTGCCCAATTGATGAAACACTGGTCTATTTGCTAAAGATATTTACAATTTAAATATGTTGATATTTTACCCAATCATGGACTTAGAATCAGGGCATAATTCATTTAAAATTTGTTAGCCACGAGGTATGTAATTGAAATACTTTCTTGTTCCTAGTGAATAAATGATCATTTTCTCAAAGACGAGCCAATCTTTTAGTGGATTCTGTTTATTTACCCTTTCTAGGAACCAATGTGTGCATTGATGTGTTCTTTACCAAGTAGATCTAAATGAACACAATTAGGAACACCCTCCTAGGTCCCACAGAGCCTGAAGTGAAGGAGTGAAGTCCTTAAAGCCCTTTACTCATTAAGTTGGCCATTCATCTTAGGGATTCTTGATTATAGGAGTTGGCTACTCTTTAGAGAGTTCTAAAGGTGTACTAGAAAAAAACACCAACAGGTTGATCCCCAACACCTCATGCATGTGCAACCCCTTGTTGCTCCTCTTGGTCTTGCCATTCCCACACCTATGCATCAATGTGTGGTGATATTCACATTAGGATCCCTGAGTATGCTCGTAGGAGACCTTGATCAGAATGCTTCTACGATAGCGGCTAGGGAGCCTGGAGACCACAATGATGGAAGATCGTTCTATGGAGTTGGTCCTAGTACCACTCCACGAGTTTCGACATCACATGTATGTACTATTTTCCATCAACTATGCTATGGACTTGATCAGGCCACAACCAATTCGAATGGACGTGGAGATTCTGGTGAATAGTCTGGTCACTTAGGTTCATTTGTAGAATTTCTTACTGTAGAGCATCACCTTGAAGACAATGTGGCACGGGTATAAATATGCATCTACATGTTGAATTTATAAGAATTTAATGAACATATATATCAAAAAAAATTGCAATAAATTTTAACAATCAAATTGTTTGGTGTAGATGACACTAACAATAGGGAAATCATTTGCACCTCGAGTATATATGTCAACACTAGTCAAAGTCAACAACCCTTATGGGGTATTTCGATTTTAATTTTTTAAATTATATATGAAATAATTTTTCAACTTGACTTTTTAATTTATAATTCAATCAAGAACATATGTTTTAAATATTTATGTTGGTTCAGGGGACTCAATCGACTTCCATGTTGATTCCACCTGAGGGGTTGTCGAGTGCTCATCCACTGTTGAGCATCTCATATCAGGGGTAGGTACATTTATATTGTAAATTATTAACTTACATTATTATAACTTTACAATTATGAAAATTTTGAATTCACTATATATCAAATGTGCATGTACACTTGTAAATTTTATAAGCGTTAAATGTTTATATGTATGTCTAGATTAACACAACAATGAGAATGGGGATCAAAAAAACATTAGATGTGGCAGCTACTCATGAGGCATCTAAATGTTAGGTTGTTTAAAAAAAATTCTACACAAAATGTGCAAACTTGAATATATATTTTAACCTAATTCAAGTATACATGCTTTAAATTTGACCTTATAGGACTTTGTTAGTGCCACTTCCTACCCTAACTCAGTCATAGTTACACCTCAAGGAGGACATGCAGAGTAGCTAGATATCATGGTAATTTAATTTTTTTATTATATTTAAAGTCAATTACAAATTATACATTGTGAATAACTTTAATTAAATTTAAAATTATATATATATATATATATATATGAGATCATACATGTTAAATTCTTTTTCTTTTATAGCATGAGACACATCTTGTAGTTGAGCATGTACAAACAAGTCCTGGAATAGAGGGTGCACAACCTCTTACAATACAATTTAAATATGATAAATTATAAATTAAATTGAATTAAATCATTTTTAATTATAGACTTTCATATAATTTCAACTTTTTTTCTCTTGTATATGTAGATTGATTCAGAGCATTTAGAGGTTGGTCCTAGTGCACTAGAGCATCTAGAGCCAAATACCATGGTAATTTAATTTTATGATGAATTATAAATTAAATTGTCATTAAATCATTTTTAATCGTCTTACATCTGATTTCATCTTTCTCTTGTACAGATTGGTTCAGGTCATCTACATAGTCTGCATGGTGTGAAGAGGTCTCTTGATTATAGAGACGATATGAGTTAGACATGATTTCATGGGTTGTATTTGATAATTTCATGGACTACATATTTGGTTTCTCATGGACTTAATATTTTGCTTCATGGAATTTAATTTATGGGTTGTACTCTAACGGACTTAATATATATTGGTTTCTGGACTTAATATATTGTAAATAATGAACTTTATTATTGTTTAATTTTAAATACAAATATGAAATTAAAGTTGAAATTAATAGGACATTTCAATATTTGTACTTTACAAATTTAGCTATCCATACATGATATACATTCAATAATTAGTGATAATTAGTCAATGAAATTATTTAATTCATGTCCTAATAGGATGTCTTAAGGGGTTCTAATACACAGGTTATCTAATAAAATAAGAAAATAAATCATAATCTACAAACAAAAGCAATCCGTTTGTATACCACAAAGGGTGAAATTTTAAGAAATAAACAATACCATACAAGATTACAGAACAAAAGTATTAATAAATTCTATAAACGAAACATAAAGACCAATCAAAATGCAACGAGTTTTGCCAAAAAAATTGTTCTATAAGTATACACCATACTTCCTAGTTCTTTTACAACATAAAATTAAAGAACAATCATACAACTTAATTATCCAAAAATAGGCTAAATTTTTTAAATTAAATCATGTACTTCCGTATTTACAAATCATGTAAAGTGATAGAGAAAACTTAAGAACAAAAAGGTACTCTTGACCTCATTTTCCATAAAAAAACACTAATTTATAAGATGTCAAAACAAATAACAAAATCCAACAAAAATACTACAACCTTCTTTCTCTACGTCCACCCTTTCTTCTCGTATTGTCTATTGGAATGAGAGTCACATTCTCTGTCAAAAGAGACAACTAAGTTAATCTGCAAGTTTCCATGTAATTGGCATCATCCTAAACCAAATGATTTCAAAATACAAGTCGGCTAATAGAAAACATCTTCACCTATGGACGTCTTAAGGGGATGAAATTCTTCAAAGTACATGTCTCATATTTAATTGCAATTGATATAATTAACTTAGAATTTAGGATGACTCATCATAACAATCACATTCTATACAATTTAAATAGTGTTAATTTTTATTTAATTTGTGTCACAATAGGATGTCTTAAGGGGTCCTAATACGATGTCTTAAGGGGATCAAAGAAGAGTATAATTAAGTATAAATATTAAGTGATATAAACAAGTATTAGACTTTAGGGTGACTCATGATAACAAATGATATAATTAAGTATAATATTTAGGATATTTCCTAATAGGATGTCTTAAGGGGATGAAGTACTTCAAAGTACATGTCTCATATTTAATCGTAATTGATATAATTGATTTAACAATAATATACATGATATTTAGTGATTATACAATCAAATTTAAAGTTTCAAAGTAGGAAAGCATGCACATTTAACAAACAAAATATATAGAATATTGATTTTGATACATAAAAGTAGAGTATAATTGTGTATGTACATGTATACAAATTTGTACAAAATGTTTAATTGTGTAAGTATGTATGTACATATATGTCAACTCAAAACAATGTTTACAAAATTTGGCTATGCCATCTCAAGAACATCTGAAACTTGTGCCCAAAATGTAGTAGGTCTTCACGCCACCTGATATCAAAATGGTACAAGCAATATCAATGAAATAATCAAAACATACATATTTTAATTTATATAAAACTATCTATACGTACACAACTCAAGTACCTATATTTAAAAGTATTCCACACATGTGTGTAGATTGAATCAGCATCCTCTCCTTTTTCTTCCAAAGTATGAGATCATTGCGATGATGAATTAAGGATAATAAACCAATTTTAACTATTAATGTACAATCAATATCAATATATAATCAAAACATGCATTTAAAAATAATTTAACTAATAATTACTTGTTTTTACGAAGTATTCCATGTTGTCTAGGTTGAATTTGCATGGACTCTCCTTTTTGTTTCAAATTATGTGATTAATTGTGATGATGGCTTAAGGATATAAAAGGAAAATTTAAATCAATTTCAACTAATAACACACATAAGCAATATCAAAACATGTATTTAATCTATTTAAAAGGATAATATAAAACTAAAGCTATATTTACCTATATTTACTTATTCCATTGTACCATCTGCATCTTCTCTTTTTGCAATGCATCTATGATTGTATCATGCTATTCCATAGAAATTATCCATAGCTCTTTATTTGTAGGTCTCCCACAATACCAATATAATTTTATATTTGTTTCCACCACCAAATGTGAGTAGTGTATAATCTTCTTATGTGTTTTATAATCTTCAAATGCAGGCACACCATTCTTCCTTATCAGGTATTTTCATAGCCAAGTGCCAACAACCACCATCGATCCTATTGGATAACATGATAGCAATTTGCTTAAGGGGATCAAAGAAGTTCTAAAAAAATTCTTAAGGGGATCAAAAACTTGTTATCAAAATTTTCTTAAGGGGATGTCTTAAGGGGATCATTGTACCTGTTGGATAATGTTAGCCATCATCATCTTCTCGAGGTGCTATTAACTTATGTTTAGTCTCCACACAATGAACTAACCAATATTTTGTTTCCTCTTCATTCACCTCAAGTGCAACAATAGCATACACATGTCCTACAAACTATATTTGATTTAATAACTTGTGTGTGTCTGTATAATTTGACCAATGTACATGCATCCATTCATACGTATATAAACAAATAATTTAGTATTACAAAATAGTAATAAAGTGAAATAAAATGAAATAAATTGAATTAAATTACCTTATTGTACAAGGTCTAAAACATAGTCATAGTCTTCTAATGCAAACACTTGATCATTGTCTTTAATTGTTTCATATTGATCATGTGCTTATGCAGGTGTCAACGATCTTTGCTTCCACTCTTCAACCCATTCCATATTTCCAAATGCTTCCCAATCTCCTAAGATACAAAATTGACAAAAACATGCAAGCTCCATTGTCCAAATAGTCCATGTGCTTGCATTCAAACTCTTAAATGAATGCCATTTAGTAGATCCACTGATTGTCTCACAATCAAGTCTAGGTAGAATGTTATCTTCTTCAACCAACCAAAAGAATTGGTGAACTGTAGAGTACTCACTCGAACCAAGTGTAGATAATCTTGTATCGCACCAATCCAAAATCCCATGTGCATCTTTAAACTTTATTACATCCTCAAATTTCAATTGTTCTCTAGCAAGAATTCTTTTAAGACATGCACCAGCTCCATCATGTTCTCCTTTACTATGCCCAACTTCAAAAAAATTCCACATATGTTGGAAATTAAGTTCCTTGTGAACCCTACTTAACCAATAGAACATTTGAGCATTCTTGAACTGTCTCGTACAATTATCTGACCATATGAGGTGGTATGTCATATGGACTCCTATTTCTCTTAAATTTTTATAAAATATATTGAAACAGTATTCAACAAACTCTGACAAGTGTAACCGGTTGTTGCACAAATAGAAATGATACTCCCTCAAAACTTTTCTATCATCCTTTGTGCTATCATCTGCATGTCTATAAACAATATGAACAAACATAGTCACTTGCATTGAATTATAATACTATGATTGAATTTCCTCTTATAGAGCTAGAGTATAGTTCTTTGCAAAAAGCAACCACTTATAGTATAATACCAACTAGAAATGTGTTTCTACATGCGCAAAATTGGCCATCAAGACATCAAGCATGTTGAGAGTGCATGACATATTTTGGTACAATCTTATTCTTAAATTCTAATATGAATGCATGTACACTAACTTTTTATGTAACTAAATCACAACACTTTTCAATTTTTCCATCTTTTAAAGAATAGTCAACATTCTTAAATCTTGTAACATCTACTAATTGTTGTCCAAAATCATTATCAACACTTTCATGCATGCAAACTCTTAAGAATGAAATATTTTCACAACTAATGCATTGTCCAGAAATACAAGAACTTAAATAAAATAATTTTCCATTAGATCTTTCACAAAACAAACTTGATATAAACTCCCTTACTATTTCAAGTGGCATATTAATACCACATTCCTGTAAAATCATGTTAGTATGCAAAGTACAACGTATATATCGAAAACATCATAAAAATAATGAAATTGAACATGTGTTTTACAACAACAAGATATTTGTTGCTTATTAATTTTTACATACCAAGGTTTAAATTCTTCAAAATACCTTTGACTTATTTTAATATTACCGGGTAACTCTAAATCACCACAAAGTTTTCTATAAAATTTAGTTTGTGTTGTATCTAATAGGTGCTTTGGATGAGGATCGTGAACTTTGGACCCCACTCTTAATTTTAAAACATCTCTAGCATTAGATGATACCCTAGTATTATCATGTCAATATTTTTTGATCAAAGATTTTATTTCAACATTCAATTTCATGTCATACCTCGAGAGTGGACCACTAAAACTCCAACATTGGTTAATTGGATCATTTTCTATACTTTCTCTTCTTTTTGCCGCTCTTAGCAATGTTTTAGGATGTATTTTTAAAACTTCACTAATATTGCTTACCATTCTTTTATTCAAAGTTGCTTTATTAACTATAGCAGTTGTTATAGCTCTTCTTGTTGCATTCATTATCTTTAGATTGACTATTTTTTCCAATAGACTGAATGGCACTAGCAATAGTAGACATAGCATGTTTTACTGATTGATCTTTTCTTCTTTGTTTAAAAAAAATGCCTAACTTTTTCATTGCTTTTCTCATTTTCTACATTCTCATCAATTGCATCATTAGTTGACATTGAACTGAAAATTTTTTAACAATAAAAAAATTGTTTGTATAATCTATTGGCATGTGTTTTTATTTGTCTCCAAGAAATCTTACCAGGAAGATTATCCAAAACATCACTTTCAATTTTAAAAAAAATATATTCATTTTCAACATCACTTCCTAGATTTTCATTTTCATTTTCAACTTCAAAACTATTTTCATTTTCATCTTCATTTCAATCAACAAAATGGTTTTCATTTTCAAGTTCAATAAAAGGATTTTCATTTTCATTTTCAACAATAAAACCGTTTTCATTTTCATTTTCAATAAAAGGATTTTCATTTTCATTTTCAACAATGTTGGTTAATAGATTTTCCTCTTCAAATAATTAGAAAGATGACTCAAAAATGCCCAGCAATAAAGACCAATCTATTAACCACAACTCTAGAGATCACTATTAGATTAGCTATCGTCCTCTAAATTTTGGAGGTACACATCCCTCTTAATATTTTCAAGGAATTAGAAGAGACTAAAAACAAAGCTAAGGTGTGCTTTTATCCAGAAAGTAGTAAAGGCAAACAAACATTGGCACATAAAAATGACACAAATGCGAGAGTGATTTGGAGTAAAGGAAAATGGAGACAAATGACACAAAGACCATCTGCTACATGCCTGCAAATAGAAAAGTAGCAACTTCTTCCAAATAAGAGAGAAGATTTAAATGTTTGAAATTCAAAGATTTCTTCACATATCCATCTACAGCCAATTATAACAGATTTTATATATGAAAAGATTGTAGTTTCACAAAGGAAAGCATACAGCCAAAAAGAGGACAAATAAACTCAAAGATTTGAATATCCCTTATTCATTTGAAAAATAGAGTTTAGAGACTCTATAAACTCTGTACAAAATGGCCCAACATGAAAGAAGTGCTATAAATAAAACCAGAAAACACTATCTCCCCTAATAACTCACAAAGAATTTTCTCTTGTTTGAAATCCAAAAAGATCCCTTCTTTAATTTCAAGTTACATATTTATAATTTCATCTATAAGCCCCTTCAGTTTTCGGTAACTGCTTCTTGGAAAACTCTTTCTTTAATTTTAATGGAATTAAAGTCTTTCTCTGTGGCTTCGATGTTTCTTAGTGACTCTTTAATTTCTTGAATTCTAAATTTACTTTTGAAAATCTCTTAAAATTCCCCCCCATCGAATCTTTTCTTCTAGCACCTTTTCACTAACATTAGTAAATATCAAAATAATACCATGATTTTGAAGTGTCTTTTTATTTCCATCTTGTTTGGAAGTGACATAGCTTCCTAACATTACCATGGAGTTTCTCGAGACTGTTTAGATTTAGAGAACATCCCAAGAGTCATTCAGGAAGAATTGTTTATGAATGAGATTTGGACGCATTTTTGTCACTTTTGAAAATGGCATACCAATGTCTGGCCATAATTGTATGTAAATCCCTTTCGAACTAGCTTTTGGAAATATAATTCATTTTCTCTACTTGTTCCACATGAGGAAATATTTGATTCACTGGCATTTGATAGGAGAATGAATATGGTGAATAGAAACTTCATAATTTCTCAAATTTGTATTGCAAACGTCCCAAGCTCAACTCAACAATCTTCTTATAACATAGAACATTCTCAACTCTTCCAATGCAATCATCATGTGCCATAATGAAGGTATCCATTGTTGAGCACAATGATGTCCTTCACACCTATTGTTGGAGTATTTGCACACGGCATATTGACACCAATGTCTGATTCCTGAGATCTAGTATCACCTTTTGAATAGTCCATTTGACTATCTCTCCTGTGGGATTTGACGGATCAAAACACTAAAATAACGATAAAGCATTCACCTCACTTAGAACATTGTTAGAGGTTGTTTTCTCTATTGAAAGAGGAGCAACTGACCATATGTGATTTGCATATTGTGTTTCACTTGTACCTTATTCAACAGGCTCCTCTACTCTTGAAATTTTTGTTTTGATATCAGTAATAGAAGAATTTGTATAGTTCTCAGTGAATTGGGTACTGTCACTAAGTTCATAGGCACAACCTTCACCTGCTGACCATATAAGACCCTGTTGATGTAACTCAATATCTATTTTAATAGCTAAAATTGACAAGGCCTCCTTTCCATTAGAATCATTGGCAATAAAACCCAAGTTTCACTTTATAAACAAACTTCCACTAAACTGATGAGGGTGCAACCTGAGACAGAAAATAACTCAGAAAACAAGAGAATAATTTTATTATTCAGAAAATGGAACTTCTTACATGTAGAGGATCTCAAATCCTCAAGTTCTACAACAGATGCAAGCTACAGAAAATCACAAAATAATCATTTTCATAGTGTGCAAACTTGTTCCCCAAAAACTACACAAAAATCAGAAACCCACCCATAAATAGAGCTCCTTATTAGTTTGGAGCCAAAACAACATTCAAATTTGAGTTTTTTTGGCGGTCTGGTGCCAAAAGTTACAACTTGAGATTCAAATTTCAAAGTACATTAGAAAATTAGTATCTTCTAGAAAGTGCGCCAACTTCCGAGAGCCATGACTTTTGATCCGGGACTCCATTTTTTGAACCGTTTGAACTGTTGGAAAGGTCTCGAAGTCAAGAACATTCTCAAAATCTACTATGCTGATTTTAGAAATTTTTGGGGCCAATTCAGGACCATTTAGTGCCTCAAATCTGATTTGGAAGGTTTTTCAAGTGTAATTCTTGGAGACTAAAACTGCAATATCTTTCAACCCAGGAATAGAAAAGAAAAACCGTAAGTTGGGAATTAAATTATGATGAAAAGGGTATCCAGAAATGCAAAAAAACTAAGAAACTACAAACATGAAATGAGGCTCTCTTTTTTGGGTGATGCAAGATTGCCCTTACACCACTAGATGCTCCTGCATCAGACACCCAGGGTAATTGGAGAAGTGACCTCATCACATCTCAGATGGTTGAGGAAAACCCAAATGTTCAACCTCTACCTTAGATAGCCAGGATGAATCTTCCATAGGCCTTCCTTTCCATTTCACTAGATATTCTTCATACTACCTATTTCTGGTACTCCTTCCCACACGGCTATCCAGGATTGCTTCAATCTCCTCCTCTGAAGTAGGTGTTGGAATGTCATACTACCCTCTTGCTGGTGCATCCTCTATGCCACCTTCATGATACTCTGTCAAATTTGAAATGTTGAACACAAGGGAAATGTTGACTCCATCTGGCAACTCTACTTTATACGCATTCCCTGAATCATGCTTCTTCAAAATCTTGCAAGGACCAAATTTCTTCATCTTCAATTTGTTATAGGTACCTACTGGAAACATTTCTTTCCTCAAGTGGGCCATTACTTCATCACCAATCTGAAATTCCTTATTCCTCCTTTTTTGATCTTCCTTGGCCTTATACCACATATTCATCTTGTCAATATGTTCTCTTACCTTCTCATGTATATCCTTGATGTTCTCTGCAAAATCTTCAGCTTCGGTACTTATCTTCTTCTCTTGGTCCATCTTCCTCAATTTTGGAGTTGTTATGGGGCTACCTCCATACACAATCTGGAATGGTGATCTACCAGTGCTTCTATTGACAGAATTGTTGTAAGCAAATTCTTCCTGGGGTAAGATCAAGTCTCATCCCTTGGGTTTATCTCCTACCAATCATCTCAGTAGGTTACCCAGACTCCTGTTTACAACCTCTGTCTGCCCATCTGTTTGTGGATGGTGTGCAAAATTGAACTTCAAATCTGTTCTCAACTTCTTCCACAAGGTCCTCCAAAAGTATCCCACAAATTTGGTGTCACAATCTGAGACAATACTCTTTGGAAAACCATGTAGTCTCACCACCTCTTTAAAGAACAAGTCAGCAATGTGGACTGCATCATGGGTCTTTTGACATGGAATAAAATGTGCCATCTTTAAAAACCTATCAACCACCACAAATATTGAATCATTCCCTCTTTGTGTCCTTGGCAAACCAAGAACAAAGTCCATACTTATATCCTCCCATGGCCTCTCTGGTACAGGTAAGGGCTAATACAACCTTGTATTCTGGCTCACTCCCTTAGCCATCTGACATGCCCTACAACTTTGTACAAACTTCTTCACGTCTTGTGACAACTGAGGCCAATAGTAATTGTCACTGATAATGGCTATGGTCTTATCCTGACCAAAATGTCTTGCCATTCCTCCATTGTGCTTCTCCTTTATCAGGTTCTCCCTCATGGAACTCCTCAGAATACATAGTTGACTTCCCTTAAACAACATGCCATCCTGGATTATGAAATCTAGCCACTTTGTCCTGTCCACTGTAATAGGTTCCTTGCAAGCTTTATAGGCCTCTATAAAATTAGGATCTTCTACATACAATGTCTTGAGTTCATTGAACCCAACCACTTCAATCTGCATCTTCATCAACAATGTTCACCTCCTACTTAAGGCATCTGCAACCCTATTCGACCTCCCACTCCTATGTTTTAAACAAAGGTATAACTCTACAAAAATTCTACCCATTTCATATGCCTCTGATTTAATTTTCCCTAACTATTCAGGTACTGCAATGCTTGATGATCAGTATACAAAACAAATTCCTTCAGCAACAGATAATGCCTCCATTTCAATAGTGCTTGAACTATTGCATAAAATTTCCAATCATATATAGAATACTTTCTCTTGGCATCCTTTAACTTTTCACTAAAATAGGCAATGGGATTACCTTCTTGGCTCAACACTGCTCCAATGGCACAACCACTGGCATCACAATCTACCTGAAACACCTTATTGAAATCTGGGAGAGCTAGAATAGGCTGCTCTATCACCTTTTTTTTCAACAATTCAAAACTTTTTGCTGCTCCAGTGCTCCACTTGAACTCTTTTCTATCCCCTCTCATTGTTTCAGTCAAGGGTGCACAAATACTACTAAAATTTCTAATGAACCTTCTATAAAAACTAGCTGAACCATGGAAAGATCTTACCTCAGTAGCAGTTTTTGGGGTAGGCCATTCTAGAATAGCTCTCACCTTCTCTAGGTCCATCTTGAGACCTTCTACCGAGACTACAAACCCTAAGTACACTCATTCCTTCTTCACAAAACTGCACTTCTTCAGATTTATCAATAATTTCTCCTCTCTTAACTTCTCAAAGGCTCTTCAAATATGCATCAAATGCTCATCCAAATTTCTACTGAAAATCAAAATATCATCTAAATACGCAATGACAAAACTTCCCAAAAATTCTTTTAATACCTTGTTCATGAGCCGCATGAATGTGCTCAATGCATTGGTTAGCCCAAAAGGCATGACTAACCATTCATACAGGCCCTCTTTGGTCTTGAAGGTAGTCTTCCATTCATCTCCCTCTCAAATTCGGATATGGTGATAACCACTCTTTAGCTCAATCTTTGTGAAGTACTGAGCTCCACTCAAACAGTCTATCAGGTCATCCATCCTTGGCAGGGGAAATTTGTACTTGATTGTTATCTTGTTTATGGCTCAGGAGTCTGTACACATCCTCCACTCCCCATCCTTCTTCGGTGCTAGAACTGCAAGTACTACACATGGGCTCAAGCTCTCTCGAATCAAACCCTTTCTCAACAACTCTTAAACTTGTTTGTTTAACTCCTCATTTTCTGTTGGAGTCATTTTGTGAGCTACCTTATTTGGAAAACCGGCTTCAAGGATCAAATCAATATAATGACTAATCTTCCTTACTGGTGGTAAATGCTCAGGTACGTTATTAGAAACAATTTCCTGAAACTCATCCAACAACCCAGAAACTTCTACTGGCACCTTTTCACTATTCTCCTTACCCACTCTAGGAATCAATGCATAGCACACACACTCATGCTTCATACCTTCTAAAAAATTTCTTCCATCAACATAAAAAATTCTAGCACTACTGCATACCTTTTCTTCGGCCTCCTTCAGGGGTTTCAACTTGTAATGAACCCCATCCTTCATCAAGGAATACGTGTTTGCATGGCCATCATGTATAGCTCGCCTGTCGAACTACCACGGCCTCCCCAATTACATGTGACATGCATCCATGGGGATGATATAACAGAGTACCTCATCATGGTAACTCCCAATCTTGAACTTCACCAGGCACTACTCATTGACCAGAACTTTATGGTCCTTCTGCAACTAGGCAATCTAATACGGATGTGGATGCCTTTCCATCTTCAGCTTTAACTTTGTAACCATCTCCTCTAACACCATATTATCAATGCTCCCACTGTCAATGATGACTTCACAACATTTTCCTTCACATTTGCAGCTTGTGGGGAACAGATTCGTCCTCTGTTTAGGCTCCTTCTCTTTAGTCACTAGTTCTCTTCTAATCACTAGGGATTCTCCCCTTTCAGCATCATCTGAATGTTCTGATTGAGCCTCCTCATCTGTATGTGCAACCCTTCCACAACCTTCTAGCCTTTTTTCTGCCCTTCCTTGATGTTTTGGACATTCATAGGTTTGATGTCCTTCTTCACCAAACTGGAAACGCGTTCCTCTAAAACCACCTTTTATGAATCCTTGTCCAGATCTCGGTCATCCTCTACCTCTTTGATTTCCACTGTTTTTATCATGAGGGTGGTAGAAGTTATCATTCTTCTGGTTTCGACTAGTACCCACACCTTCATTTTTCTTCTCATCATCATTTCAACTTCTAGAAGATCTTCCACTACCCTTTCTACTCTGACCTCCTCATCCTTTTTTCTTGCTTTCAAATATTTTGTTTAGCTTCTCTTCAACTTTCAAAGAAAACTGGTATGCATTCTCAATGGTGGTCATTCTGATCAGGCTTAGCTCCTCCTGAATGCTCGGCCATAATCCATTAAGATAATGGGCTACCTTCTCCTTGTTGGCCTCTGTATGACCTGTTATGATGATCATCCTGTGAAAATATTCAGTGTATTCTTTCACAAATTTTCTTCCTTGCTTCAACCCTTGCAATTTCTTTAGCAGATCTAGCTCGTAGTCCACTAGTATGAACTGCTTTTTCAGTTTCTTCACCATGTGATCCCATCTAGTGATCTTTCCTTTTCCTCTTCAGTTTCTCTCCAACTGGACCTCTTTCCACCAGATATTGGTGTGGCCCTTTAGCTTCATTTTTGCAAACTTGACCCAATCTAGGTCCTCTATCTCCTCATACTCAAAATATTCTTCCAACTCATTGATCCAGTCGATCAACTCTTTCGGGTTTAGACTTTCGAAATAACTGGGGACTTCTGCTCTAGGTCTTTTCCCGATCTTTGAAATGGCCCTTATCAGTCGCATTTGGTCTTGATCAATTACTTCTTCTTCCTCTTCTACATCTGAATCTTCCTCCTCTTCTTCATCCTCACTTTCTTCTCTCCTTCTCGTGTTTAACCCTCTTCTCATCTACTCCTGCAATGCATCAATCTATCTCTAGAGGACTCTAAAACCCTCAGCCACTAGTGGATCTCTTCCACCCGCATTTTTGCCTCTTCGACCACCTCTAACACCACCATGCCTGCCAAGCATCACTCTTGGAGGCATCTTTCTTGACCTCAATCCACAACCATGATCCTGGTGTGAACTGCCTCACAATTGGCGATCTGTCCACAAGCTCAAGAAAACCTACTCTGATACCACCTGACAAGGGTGCAACCCGAGACACATAAAATAACTCAAAAAATAAGAAAATAATTTTATTATTCAGAAAATGGAACTTCTTACATGCAGAGGATCTCAAATCCTCAAGTTCTACAACAGATGCAAGTTACAGAAAATCACAAAATAATCCTTTTCGCAGTGTGCGAACTTGTTCCCCAAAAACTACACAAAAATCAGAAACTCGCCCATAAATAGAGCTCCTTATTAGTTTGGAGCCAAAACAACATTCAAATTTGAGTTTTTTTGGCGGCCTGGCACCAAAAAGTTACAAATTGAGATTCAAATTTCAAAGTACATTCAAAAATTAGTATCTTCTAGAAAGTATGCCAACTTCTAGGAGCCATAAATTTTGATCCGGGACTCCGTTTTTCAAACCGTTTAAACCGTTGGAAAGGTCTCAAAGTCAAGAACGTGCTAAAAATTTGCTACGCTGATTTTGGAAAGTTTTGGGGCTGATTTGGGACCGTTTAGTGCCTCAAATCTGATTTGGAAGGTTTTCAGGTGTAATTCTTGGAGACTAAAACTGTAATATCTTTCAACCCAGGAATGGAAAAAAAAAACCGTAAGTTGGGAATTATATTATGACAAAAAGGGTATCCAAAAATACAAAAACATCTAAGAAACTATGAACATGAAATGAGACTCTCTTTTTTGGGTGATGCGGGATTGCCTGTACACCACTGGATGCTCTTGCATCATGAAATTTTATACCAATGTTAAAAATCTCTTCATGTTTGATTCATTTGTGAATGTTTTGATTCACATGCTTCTAATAGTTCAGCCTCTTTGATAATGAACTCCAACAAATGTTTCACAGCTCCTTTGATTGTAACTACCATCGAGATAGCATATTCCTTGAGGCACTCTATCAGATATATCAACTTATGATGTTACTCAAATTCTGCACTCCTAAGGCTCCATGTCAAATGACCTTAATCAAGCAACATTGTGATCATTCTCCAATATTTTATTCAAAATGGAGATGCCAGTCAAAATCTTGAAGACAACTATCTACTGTCAACATTGTTGGCATTTCTCTCAATGGACAATGAAAGCTGTTGAAGTTGTTCTAAATCAATTGCTATTTGTGCCTTTTGTATGCTTATGAATATACTCTAATCCTCTTATGTCATCAAAATCTATCTATTGTAATGGAGTATTCCTTCCTTCGAATTAGAGGAAATACACTTTTGTGAAGGCCAAAGGAACAGTAGGAACCGATTATTGAAAGAAATTTTCCAATGTTTGCTTTTGACCATAAGAAACCTAAATGAAATTGTGAAAACATCCACCGATTTTTCTACAATTTGCATACTTCTTAAAGGACCTGTGTACATAACCCCTAATTCACAAGCACATAGCCTCTACTCCCATTCATGAATTTTCACCATATAGCGAGCAACCTTTTATATAGTTCATCTAACTAACTTAAAGACCACCAATAAAACAATCACTTTTCCCTTTAGCTTTGAAGGCACCTGGGCGGTACTTTCTATAGTTAAGAAAACTAAATGGGCAGCCTTTTGTGAGGTTTTTGTAACTTATGAAGTTACCGCCTATTGTAATATACCCCCCAACCTTGTAAATTTCCAATCATACAAGGATGTCAAAGTTCCCTTATTCACTCAATCAAAGCTTATTTGTGATCTCGCACCATCGAATGGGCATTTATTGGTATGGCTTTCGTTGAATGTAATTGCACTAGATACATTTTTTTGCAACCAATCTTAATGGTTTCGACTTCCATGGTCCTTCATTACATCGAGCACTTTGAATAACTAGAAATCCATCGAGCTCTAACACCTTCTCGTTTAGGTGAATAATGCATGAGAATCTCTATACAATCTACCCTTTTTCAATCTTTATCCTGGGCAGTGGATCACAGGTGAGTATCAGTGACTGACATTTTTGGAGCACAATGTCCCTCAGCATGTACATAAATTCATATTCCTAATTTATAAATTGTTTCATTTTGAAACCCTCCATTCATCTTCACAAGAACATTGTCCTTAGCAGTAAGACAATTCTCACTCACATATATGTGGTCATAGCATGAAGATGGATATTTGAATGTGATAACACAATTTGGCAGAAAGGAATCACATCTGCACACCCATCATAGACTTGACTAGTATCTTAGCAGGGAAAACTTTAAATTTTCAATTATTCAAAAATGAGGGCAACAAACAACAAAACAGTTACAGTTTTCATTTTCACTTTCAATAAAAGGATTTTCATTTTCATTTTCAACAATAATTTAACTCAAATCTTGAACTCTACGAATATTATCAATGTCAACATTGTTATATCCAGCATTTTTTAAATCTCTAATAAACACCATTTCCATGAGTCTCAAAGGTGAATTTGAAGGCGTACCTAGATTTGTGCATATTGAAACATTCTCCATAGCATTGAAAGGGATATTTGAAGACATACCAGGAGTAGTTTGTATATTCGTATTAGTTTCCACATTCACCTCTTGCAAGTTTGTATCGTCTCCATCCATGGTCTCCTCAATGTTGTTATCTTCAATAGTTATGGAATTGGATGCTTCAGCATCATTCATTGATTGAATTCTCATTATTCTTTCTCTTTGTCTTTTTGCCTCCTCTCTCTTTGCTTGAATTTCTTCAGGGGTCAATACCTTCCTATCTTTCCTCTTATTCCGACATTGTGATCCCATGATTGAAAATTTTCAAAGTATATACAAATGAATGTCAAAAACTTGAAACTCTTCCTTCTTTGTTCCTCCTTCAAACAAGTAAAAATTGAACAAAATTCCTCTTCCTCCTTCAAACAATTAGCAATTGAAAAAAATTCCTCTTCCTCCTTCAAACAAGTAGCAATTGAACAAAATTCCTCTTCCTCCTTCAAACAAGTAGCAATTAAACAAAATTCCTCTTCCTCCTACAAACAAGTAGCAATTGCACAAAATTTCTCTTCCTCCTTCAAACAAGTAGCAATTAAACAAAATTTCTCATCCTCCTTTGAAAACAAATAGCAATTCAACAAAATTTCTCTTCCTCCTTCAAACAAGTCGCAAGTAAACAAAATTCATCTTCCTCCTTTGAAAACAAGTATCAATTCAACAAAATTTCTCTTCCTCCTTCAAACAAGTAGCAATTAAATAAAATTCCTCTTCCTCCTTTGAAAACAAGTAGCAATTCAACAAAATTCCTTTTTAACAATGTCCCAATGATGCCTCCTTTCAAAATTGAAAAAAAATCCAAGTTGAAGAGCTTCTACAAGGAAAAAGTTGATAGAAAATAGGGAATATGTCGTAGTCGATCATACAAAACAATTCTCAGACCCAAGATGTACTTATAGTAAAATTTAAAAAAAGGTCAAAAATAACTCAGGATATTGTTTATTAAGCACGATCCCAACTTTTATAAATCGATATCTTGTTTATCAAACGGGATCTCGTAGTAAATGAGATCTCGTTTATTAAACAAGATTCCATAGTAAATGGGATCCCATTCCATTTTCAATAGACAAATGGGAAACATGATCCCATTTACTAAACCGGATCCCATTTATAAAGAAAACGGGATCTCGTTTCTTGAAATTTGAAATGTAGGCTAGGTTTTTGCTTTGTTAATAGGTTTGGGAAAAGGTTTGGGGATCTGAACCTAGGCCCTAGACCTGGTTTGACCTGCAAGTTGAAGGTCCTTGCAATGTCACAAGAAAATAGTGACTTTGGGCATACGTCTGAAGATTTTTGTTGTAGAATTTTTTGACAAAATTAAAACCTATTATAGATGAGACAGTATAGATTTCAAATATGTAATTTTTTTGACAATTTGATTTTTTTAATTTTTTAATTAATTTCTAATGAAAGAGGTCCATAAACTTGAATTATCAGGGTTTTTTAGTATTTTAATAACTTTTTATTAACATATTTTTTTGACGAATGGATTGCACGAAAGCGTACTTCAAACAATTCTTTTCAATTTAAAAAATATATCAAAAATTGATAATTTTTGGTCATTTTATGTGTGACGTACATGACTATTTATCAAAACAACAAATATGGCCAATAAAAAATTAACAAAAAATATATATTCAATAAAAAATTACAAAAAAAATATGGAAAGCATGCTTCAGTGAGTTACAAATAATTTCCCAAAAGGATTTAGAAAAATATGATTATTTAGGTCAAAATATGGATGACGTACACGTGCATGGTATGGTAAAAAAATGACTTTTAAATAGTGATTTTTAGAAACACCTATTGAAAATCAATTTGTGTCATCTAGGTATTGAAATAAATTACATATTTAGAAACTAGACTCTGAGTATTACATTTTATGATAAGTGACTTTTAAGATTCCATCTCTAAGTGCTTCAAATTTTAAGGTCAAATGTGTCAAATTTTGAAAATTAGGGAAAACACTTCCACTAAATGGCCAAAAAGTGGACTCAAATTCTTGCTAGCACCCTATAGATTATAACAACTCTTCTTTATACTTTTATCTCAAAGGAAGTTAGCACATTGCAAGATTGCAAATTACAAGTAGATGAATCATTACACAAAGTTAAAAATATAGTTCAAGAAAGAAACTTGGCATAGCCAATTTGTTGATGTGATTTCATAAATATCCATTTTCCAAAGGTTCGGTGTCCATTCAAATGGAATTGTTATAGCTTATTCTAAATTCAAGCTCGCGAGAAAAATATTGCACTTCATACATCACTGACATTATCTTGTGAATCTAACATCCATCCAAACAATATAATTTGTTCAATAGTTAGGTTCACTTGAAAAATCATGCACTTTGTGCATTACTGACATCATCATTACATCATCTTGTGGAAGTATAGCATCCATATAAATGGAATTATTATAAATTTTTCAATAGTCAGGTTCATTTGAAAAATCCCACACTTCTTATATTACTAACATCATCATTACAAACTTTAATGGTGGCAGGCGGGAGAGGGAGTGGCTATGCAAGTTTGAATTTGTAGGAAGATGAAGGTGACACTAGTGCTGAGGATGACCCAGATGAGGATGAAGATGGTGTCGAGAGGTTTGTTGGGAGTTGTCATCCCTTCTCTTGTGCTACTTTTTGGTGCCTCATTTTGTGTTGTTGTTGGGGCCTTCATTTCCTTTATGGGTTCTTTCCCTGGCATGGTCGGTGTTGGTTTTTCCTATGGCCTCCCATGTGGTGCAAGAGCACCTACACCTCATCCTCCAATTATGTTCATTTGATGGTAAATGGTGATCAGTAGGTTCATAATGAATTTTTTGAGTCTTTTTGTCATGGAAAAGGTCTAACAAGACCATTAGCTATGTTATAGGTTGAGCTTCTGGGTTTTGGAGTTAAAGTGTAGGAAAATGGTGTTCTTACACTTAAGAATCTTTGTAGCCTTTGATGGAAATTTAGTAAGTTTGTATAGGGATGGTCTATTTTCAATGTAATAAGGTTGTTTTTAAGCCATTAGTATGGTTTTAGAGGAGTCATAGGTTTTTATAATTTATTTAAATGTCAAAGAGTTAAAAACATTGCCATGTATGGAAAAGTGATGTGAACAAACTTGTAATGGTGTGCTTATGCTCCCAATGGTCATTAAGCATTTGAAATTCAATTGCAAAGTTGGTTGGTAATTGGTTGAGCCTGAGGAATCCTTTAATTGGCTTGGAGTCACCAATTGTAATGTTGGATGTTGAAGGAAAGGACTGGCAAATAAAGAAACTCTATTTTTTCACATATTTTATGTGTTTTCTCTCATTGTATAGGTCTGTACGGGTATGTACAGTCATATTATGATGTGAAATCTTTTCCAAGCTTTGAAGATTAGTGTTAGCTTTGTTTTGTGTCTGGTTTGAAGGCATTTGGTGATGATTTGTATTAGAAAACTCCACTTCTTTGTGATCAGTCGTATACCCTATTTTTGAGGGTTTTGTGATCTAATTATGGTGTAAAGGGCCCTTACACTTTTTGTGGCCACTTTAACTTCTATAAGGGGCCCTATGGAATTTTTTTTACGTATGGGATGATTGGTTAGAGTGTAGGGAGAGGAATAAAGAGAATATACCTGCTATTCCTGAGTGCTTTTGTGGAGAAAAGCATGTGAATAAAGAGGTTTCAGTCTAGGGTTTGACAAAATATGTATGGAAGTATTTTTTTTAAAACTTTTAAGCATGTGTGGGGTTAATGGACAGTGTTTGAGTTGGTTTTAGGGCCTGGGATATTGTGGATGTACTAGATTCAATAAACCCTCTTGATTTAAACCTAAAACAAGGGTTTTCTGGTTTGGCATGTATTGGTCCATACTAGTGGGATCTCTTTGTGGTTTTGGTGGTTTGAGGACATATAAATTTCTTCTCCAAGTTTTCAGAGGGATTGGAGAAGTTTGAAGGGTACTCTCTTTGAAAAAGAGGCCTATTTCACTAGGTTTATCCATGACAGGGGTGTTGGATCTCCATGTTGGACCAAAGGAGTTGTTTTTGGGGCTTACATATGTATTATATCCTTGAAATTGGTATCTAAATCCATCAAGATTTTGTCTGGTGTTTTGAGAATCATTTGTGTTATTGGGCAAAAACTAGGTTTGCACTACTACAAGGGTTCAAGGAGTGAAAGTGGGAAATTTGACTTATGTTTTTTCTCAAGCTTTGTGGGTGATTTAGATTGTCCAAAGAGGTCATATTAATATTTTTAGATGCCTCTTAGAGGTAGGGTATCATATTGATTGAATTGAGTCTCCCAAGTCTACATCGGAGTGGTATCAAAGCACAGTAGTAGATCTTGTGTTGTTTTAAATTGGTTTTGCAGGTAGGTGAAGAGAGGATTGTGAAAATTCCACCTAAAGGAAGTATGGTTGCAAGGAAGATTGACACTCATGACAAGGAGATAGAAGCCTTGAAAAGAGAGATGGTTTCTTGGAAGGCAAAGAATAGAGTGGAAGAGGATGTAAGTGAAACTAAAGAGGAAGAAGAAGCTCCTGGTGAAGAAGAGGAGATGGATCCAGATGATGTGAGAACAATGAAGCTTTTGAAGGCTATAAATAAAGATGGACATGGAAAAATAGATGTGCCTATGTATGGAGGAAAACTTGATAGTGAAGAGCTCCTAGATTGAATTGGGGCCATGGAAAACTACTTTGATAGTGAAGATGTTGATAAGGACATAAGGTGAAGGAGGTAAAACAAAACTGAAGGGACATGCTTTGGTATAGTGGAATTTTGTGCAAGTGGAAAGGGAGAGACAAGGAAAGCGTAAGATCACTTCTTGGGAGAGGATGAAGGCCAAATTGAAAGGTAAATTTCTCCCTTGTTATTACAATGTTCAATTGCTTAAGAAGTTGCAAAATCTTAGACAAAAAGATTTAGATATGCAATCATATACTGAAGAATTTTATAAGTTAAGCATAAGAACTAAACATGAAGAAGATGAGGAAGAAATGGTTGCTAGGTACTTGAATGGCTTGAGGTACAACATCCAGGATGAGATTTTCTTGTTCACACCTAAATCAGTTGAACAATGCTTTCAAATGGCAATGAGGGCAGAAGAAAAACTAAAAAGGAGACAAGAGAAGGAAGCAAGAGGAAGAGGCAAAACTTCTAGGGCTAGAGGCACAACTTAAACATCAAGGAAGCCTAAGGAATATCATGAAGATCCTAAGAAGAACAAAGAACAAGCTCCTGAAGAAAGAAGAGGATGGAGAGGTGGAAGAACTAATTTTAGGCAAAGGAGAGATTACAATGAATTTGGACACCTATCTTTCAAGTGTCCTCAAAATCAAGTTTCATCATCAAGTGGTGATAGAAGAGGTGATAAAAGAGTCCAATATGTGCAAGGAGATGACGAAGAGAGTGTGAGTTCATCAAGAAAACCTACAAATCTAGAGGTAGGAGAGGCACTCATGATAAGAAGAACCTTGTTGCAAGGACAAAAAGAAGAAGATTTGAGCCAAAGAAGGAGCCTATTCAGAACCTCATGTAAATGCAGAGGTAAAGTGTGTCAAGTTGTAATTGATTTAGGTTCTCAAGATAATTTGGTGTCTATGGAGATGGTAGATAAGTTGAGCTTAGAAAAGATTCCTCATGTAGCACCCTACAAAGTTTCTTGGCTAAATGATAGCCAAAGTTTAGTAGTGAATGAGCAAGCCTATGTGGATTTCTAGATTGTGGAGTAGAAGGATAGAGTCCTATGTGATGTATTTCAAATGGATTGTTTCCATATTCTCTTGGGAAGGCCATGGAAATTTGATAGGAAGTCTATGTATGATGGTTGGGCAAACACCTATACCATTTGGAAGGACAACCAAAGTTTCAACTTAACCCCTTTGCAGGGAAAAGAGAAGGATAAAGGCAAGTCTAAGTTGGTAATTTTTGGTAAGAAGGAGCCTTTAAGGCTTAAGTAAAATAAGAATGATATGTTTTTTTATTTGGAGCAGGGTTGTGGCATTAAGACAGCAAGAGAAGCATCTCCAAATAGTGTTATGACAGTAAAAGGTTTAGTTTTATAGGGGGCAGAGAAGGAACTCATTCCTAAACCTAATTTGGTTGAAGAGGATAATAAAGGGACAGTGAGAAGTTTGGTTTTGCATAGAGAGGAAGATGCATTGGAGTATGACATAAGAAAGATAAGAGGGAACAAATGTGCAAAGCAGCATGGTAAATAGGGTAAGGTGTTTAAAGGAATTTTTGTGAAGAAAAGTGAAATCATGATTGGGACCATTTTTTGTCCCATAGTTGAGTGTCCTGCTACAAAGCAAGTGATATTTACTAATGTGGGGGTGAATAAGGTTGCTAGTACTTGGGTACATGGTTAAGAAAGTGTGGAAGGTCTGAGGACAGTGAGAAAATCACAAAATGAATCAAGAAACAACAGTCTGATCATAGGGTAGAATATGCAGAGGTTTAAGCACAGAGATGAGTATGGAGGTAAGCCAACAGGTAAAATAAATCCAAGGGACACTAATAAATGTTTGTTTGTAGGTGTTGGTGAGGAAACACAACCTAGTATTTACCACAGAACAGGGATAAGACCATTTGCAGGTCTGAGCATAGAAGCAAAGGTGAATACATATGGAAACATATTCCAAAATGCTAGTTGTACAGGGCAGATTGCAAGACCTGTGTACATGAACCAATGGATTAGTTTTTTGGTGAAAAAATGGATCCTTCATGAAGTTTGGAGACAATGGTGTCAAGCACAACTCATGAGACATGAGACTTTTCTAGGGGGGTGTATAGTGCAGGAGCACCTACACCTCATCCTCCAATTATGTTCATTTAATAGTAAATGGTGATCAGTAGGTTCATAATGAATGTTTTGAGTCTTTTTGTCATGGAAAAGGTCTAACAAGACCATTAGTTATGTTATAGGTTGAGCTTTTGGGTTTTGGAGTCAAAGTGTAGGAAAATGGTGTTCTTGCACTTAAGAATCTTTGTAGCCTTTGATGGAAATTTAGTAAGTTTGTATAGGGATGGTGTTTTGTCAATGTAATAAGGCTTTTTTTAAGCCATTATTATGGTTTTAGAGGAGTCATAGGTGTTTATAATGTATTTAAATGTCAAAGAGTTAAAAACATTGCCATGTATGGAAAAGTGATGTGAACAAACTTGTAATGGTGTGCTTATGCTCCCAATGGTCATTAAGCATTTGAAATTCAGTTGCAAAGTTGGTTGGTCATTGGATGAGTTGGGAAGCCTTTAATTGGCTTGGAGTCACCGATTGTAATGTTGGATGTTGAAGGAAAGGATTGGAAAATAAAGAAACTCTATTTTTTCACATATTTTATTTGTTTTCTCTCATTGTACAGGTCTGTACGGGAACGTACAATCATATTATGATGTGAAATCTTTTCCAAGCTTTGAAGATTAGTGTTAGCTTTGAAGGAATTTGGTGGTTATTTGTATTAGAAAACTCCACTTCTTTGTGATCAGTCGTATAACCTATTTTTGAGGGTTTTGTGATCTAATTATGGTGTAAAGGGCCCTTACACTTTCTGTGGCCACTGTAACTTGTGTAAGGGGGCCTTTGGAATCTATTTTACGTATGGGATGACTGGTTAGAGCGTAGGGAGAGGAATAAAGAGAATATGCATGTTGTTCCTCAGTGCTTTTATGGAGAAAAGCATGTGAATAAAGAGGTTTCAGTCTAGGGTTTGACAAAATCTGTATGGAAGTCTTGTTTTTTTGAACTTTTAAGCATGTGTGGGTTTAATGGACAGTGTTTCAGTTGGTTTTAGGGCCTGGGAGATTGTGGATGTACTAGATTCAATAAACCCTCATGATTTACACCTAAAACAAGGGTTTTCTAGTTTGGCATGTATTGGTATGTACCAGTAGGATCTCTTTGTGGTTTTGGTGGTTTGAGGACATATAAATTGCTGCCACAATTTTTTAGAGGGATTGGAGAAGTTTGAAGGGTACTCTCTTTGAAAAAGAGGCCTATTTCACTAGGTTTATCCATGACAGGGGTGTTGGATCTCCATGTTGGACCAAAGGATTTGTTGTTGGGGCTTACATATGTATTATATCCTTGAAATGGGTACCTGAATCCATCAATAGTTTGTTTGTTTTTTTGGGAATCATTTGTGTTACTGGGCAAAAACTAGGTTTGCACTATTACAAGGGTTCAAGGAGTGAAAGTGGGAAATCTGACTTTTATTGTTTGTCAAGATTTGTGGGTGATTTAGATTGTCCAAAGAGGTCATATTAATCTTGTTAGATGCCTCTTAGAGGCAATGTATCATATTGATTGAATTGAGTCTCCCAGTTCTACATCACCATGTCACTTTTCTTTGTTGGGCGAAGGTTGTTCTTTAGGGTTTGGCTTTTTGTGCCTTTGTGTGTGGTGTTGGTGGTGGATCCTGGAGTTCTTACTAATGGTTTGTTTGAGGATTTTGGTGACCTATTCTCAGACCCTGTCTGGCATGCTAGGTCGAAAGTGGTTCTTCATTGTTGTGCCTTCTCTCCTCTTTCTCTGTCTATAGGTTTTCCTAGTTCTCACTGGTTGTTTGGGGGATTTTTTCCTATGAATGGAGGCTTTTTTTGTGTGGGGAAAAGGTTTTTGGTTTTCCACTAGTAGAGTTGCTTATGGATAGTTATTGGCATGTTTCAAACCCTGACTGGCATGTAGGGTTGGAGGTTGTTTTTCATCATCTTGTTGGCTCTCTACACTCTCTGCTTGGAGGTTTTCATGGACCTATCCTCCTTCTTTTGATTCCCTTTGTCTTTTCTTTGGTGTTGGTGCTAGTTATGGTGCTTGTATTTCTTGTTGAGTGGTTGGTTGAGGAGACTATTAGCCTTATCTCAGACCTTAATTAGCATGTTGGGTTGGAAGTGGTTTTTTTCTTGCGGTGCCTTCTCTCCTCTTTCTCTATTAGCAGGCTTTCTAGGTTCTTTTTAGCTTTTTTGGGGCTTCTTTTCCTCTATGTGGATGTTGTTGTTGCTTAGGGTTTTGGTTGTTGGTCTGCCTCTGGTGGAGTTAGTTTTGGATTGTCTTTAGCATGTTTCAGACCCTTACTGGCAAGTAAGATTGGAGGTTGGTCTTCATTGTCTTTCCAACTCTCTACTCCCTCTATTTGGAGGCTTTCCTTACCTCACCCTTCTTTCATGGCCCGTTGTCTCTTTGTTGGTTCTATTTGTTCTTTTGGGCAATAAGTATGTTGTTCTTTGGCTCTTGTTTTGTTGTATTGTTGGTTTTCCTTCTGCTCTCGGCAAGGAGTGTTTCTCTTGGTGAGGTTTTTTAATTGGCTATTTTCCTATTAGTTTCATTAAACTTTATGTTCTCCCCCTTTTTTCTCTTTAAGTTCAATTTCAAGGTTGGGGGTGTACTATTATATAAGGATTTCACAGTTTCCTCTTCTTTGCTCCAATTTTCTTATTTTCCAAAAGATGTTATGGTGGTCTTTACTATGGATGTAGTTGCTTCCCTTCAGATTTTTTAGCTTTGGTATTCTTTAGAGGTGGAGACTGCTCCTTTGTAGGTGGAGCCCTCTTCTATTGAGGTGGAGAGGTGTGTTGTGGATCATGTGGGAAGTTCTATTTTCTATGGTTGTGGGTCTCATTTCATCCTCCCGTATAGAGGGGAGCCCCTTCCTATTGAGGTGGAGGTCGGTTTGGTGCTATGGGTGGACCGGTGTTGTATTCCTGCTAAGACTCTTTAGTGTTTTTCTCTAATTCCTAACTCTCATATTGAGGTGGGGAGTTTTTTTTTGTTGGATAATGATTATAAGTATTGTGTTGTTGTCTGGTTGGTTCAAGCTAGTTCTTTGGCCATCTCTAGTTGTTTGCTGATGCTTGGTGTTGTTAAGCATTGTGTTGCAGTCTGGCTGATTCAGGCTGATGGTTGCCTGGACGATACAGGTTGATCTTGGGTCCATTTCCCTTGTATCTTGTGGTTGTTTTGGGCTTAAGGTTCCCATTAAAACCTTTTTTATGCAGATTTGAGATTCCAAGCTAATATTTTGTAATCTACCTCTGGTTGGTTGTTAGATGTCTTTGTTTTATTCTTTTGCAGCATGATCTCTTTGTGCGAGTTTTGAGTCCCCATCAAAACTTGTTTGGTAATGGTTTTGGGTCCATTCAAAACTTGTTGTTAATGGTTTTGGGTCCATTCAAAACCTTTTTTTCTCTTAATCAGAACATCATCATTACATCATCTTGTGGAAATTTGGCATCCATCCAAATAAGATTGTTGTAACTTGTTCAAAAGTTAGGTTCGCTTAAAAAATGTCCATAATTTGTACATCATTGATATCATCATTGTATCATCTTGTGGAATTTTGGAATCCATCAAAAAAAGAAACTTACAACTTTTTTAATAGTCCAGTTCACTTGAAAACCCCACATTTTGTGCCTTGCTGGAATCATCATTATCTTTTATATGAAGTTTCCTTTTCTTATTGAATAGAACCTTTACTCGATACATACATTATGTTCAATTGCATTTGTTTATAGATCTTACAATGTTGATGTCATCATTTTCTCATGTCAAGTGTGCATCATGTTGATTTCATCATTTTTCAGGTTACCTTCATCTCATGTTGATGGAATGCTTACATTACCATTTTATTGTGTCTTGTTGTTGTCACCATAAAACCTATTCATCTAAACTAGTTATTGTAGACATCAAAAATATACTGATTGACATCGTGCATTCGATCCTGACTTACTAACATCGTTTCTTCTTAAATCATCCCTCGGTCTAACCATTTAATCAAATTCCCCTATCTGATTAAATTCATCAATATTCGTCCCTTAATTAAATAAATCATTTTATCTAGTTAAGTCAATCTCTCTTGTTAATTAAATCAATCCATCTGATATAATTATCCCTATTTAATTAAATAATCATTTTATTTGATTAAATCTCTAAAGCCTGTCCATTAAATTAAATAAATTAAAACCTTATTTGATTTAATCTAACACCATCCCTTTTAATTAAATAAATCAAAATCCTCATTTAATTAGCCTCTTAACATATTCCTCTCTTATTTGATTTAAATAAATCCATAAATCTAAGTCAAATAAGTCACATCATCTAATCTCCTGTTAAATTAAGTAACCCTTGATTAATTTAACCTCATCTCATGTTCCATCCTCTAGATAATGCAAGTTGCACATGAAAATAGATTTAATTCATTTATTAAATCTCTATTTTCCTCACAAGGCATCTTTTGGAATATTCTCTCAATTTGAATTCAAAAATTCCAAGTCAACATGTACATCCAACAAGGCAATAAATTCATCTTACATGTCCTTTGCCTTGAGCCAAGTGGCATTTATTGCATTTTCCCTTCCCTCTTGCATGTCATGTCAACAAATTTGAATTTCAAATATTGGCATTTATTGGCACAAACCCCAAATCTTGCACATCCATCATCCATTCATAGCTTGACAAGTGGCACCATATCATTGGATGAATGTTATTCCCACATTGCTCAAATTTGGACATTCATCCATCTTGAAATCCTATAAATGAAGAGCTCCTCTCCTCATTTCATCATCCACAAACATTGCAAAGTTACCATGCTAAAATACTTAGCCATTTTCATCCATCATTTGAATTCTTAGCTAGGCTTTTTGTAGATTTGGCTTGGAGTTCTCATCTTTCATCAAAAGTGGATCAATATCATCTTCAACATATCAAGATTTCATCATAGGAATTGGGAAAGGGCCAATTTTTACATCAAATTGGCACCAATTCCCCCATGGGATCAAGTGTTTGCTTTTCTAATTAGGATTGAATCTCGTTTTGTCATTTGCATTGTGTTCTTCACTATTTTCATTCCTAGTTTGAGGTTGTAAATGGATTTCATGGGGAATCCTTATTTTAGCTTGCAAATCCTTGTCTAACTTGTTTATTCATGTTGTTTTGCAAGTACCAAGATTGGGTTTCGCACATTTGGCACTAGAAGGAGGGCAGTATCTCATTAATTCTAACTTTTTCTTGAATTTTTTGCATTTTTGTTCATACATAGGAAATTCCAACATGGGCTCGTCAGTGTCGTTGTTTTAGCACCGTGGGCTCGTCAGCGTCACTGTTTTAGCACTGCGGGCTCGTCAACGTCGCTATATGGCACCGCGTGAAACCTAAACTGCACCGCTGGACTCATCCCGCCAAAAAAAATCAAATTTTTAACTCTGCCGCTGGACTCGCCGATCTACAGAAGTTTTCAAAAGAATCTTAAACTCTGACGCTGACATAAACTATGACACTGGGAAAAATTGCAATGCAATCGAGCTCACTGTCCCGACACAGAGCGTCGCTAACTAGTAAGCGGGGCTGTGAGAGCGACGCTAGGAGGACAAACAGCAACGCCTTCATGAGTTGCGACATTGGGAGACAATAAAAGGGAGAATTTAATTTTTTTAGCACGTGTTTTGATTTATGATTTATTTACTTGTTGTTTTCTGGTTTTTAACTTCTGTGTTTTTCCATAATCTGACTACTTTTCTTCTTTGTAGGTTGGAAATTGAAAACAAAGGAAGGAAGAGCATGGTGATGATATTTTGTCCAATCAAAGTGTTTTTTAACACTTAAGTGTTTTTTTTAACACTTCTCTAGGAATTTGTCATCTTTTTCATCCTTAGAACACTAGCTTTCATTTGGGCTTAAAAAGAACCTTTCAATTTCTTCTTGCAAAGGTTAAAACGAACAATAGGATCAACAACTTACTAGATTTTGTGTATGGGATTAACAAATTGAACAAATGTCTTTCACTTGTGATTTGGTGCTCTAAAATGAACTCACATATTGCTTTGAGGATCTAAAAAGAACAAGTGTAGCTTTGTTTGTTTGTGAGGGATTACTTAGACTAAAGCCATTGAAAAAGGATGTATACGCTTCTCGTGTGCTTTATAGCGATCTTGAGAATCAAAAGGTCTTTTTATGACTTTGGGTTAAGACAAAGCAATCACCTCCACACTTCGATTTGGGCTTAAAATTGAACAAAATATTTTGCAAGTGTGAGTGGGGGCTTTGTTGCGTACATTCTCTCTCCTTGTTGCCAACAAGGATTGATCGAGTTACGAATATTGTTCTTCATTCACTTTTGTTTATCCTAGAGGGCCTGCCTTGGGGAAAAAGTACTCACCTAAGGAACGACTCAACCGGTAACACTCTAAAGCCAAGAGTATTTCCAATCAGGATATAAATGTGGATATTGGAAGAAACACCAATATCACGCGGTTTTCGACAAGATGGATCTAAAGGGGACTCTTGCCACGTTGGGTCAACTCCTACGAACGGAAAGTCCTTACTAAAACCCATGTGCTAGAATTTTCCAAAATCCTTCATCTATTTGTTGGTGCAAGAACATGCTCAAGCCACCCCACACTTTCACTCTTCTAGAAATGGAAAACATGCCATGGGAGTTTCATGGGTGTTGATGCTTGGCTGCCTTGTATAAGTGAGTGTCGTGGAGGGAGACAGTGGGGTCAAGCATCTAACCATTCGCTAGAGATAAGCGTAATGGACTTGTCCAAGTGGGAATCCAACAAATATTGTCTTACACATCCATAGGATTGTACTTATTCTTGGGTTACAAAATGCATTGCTTGATCGAAAACATCTCAAAAACAAACACTTAACATCATCCAAATTTCAAACCCTTTTGAGGACAAATACAATTGACTCAATCCATATGTTATTGCTTTCCCTTGGGATTCACGTTCTTAGAGGTTTCTAAACATTGGATTATATCTCAATTTGTCTTCTTGAGTAAACAATAGGAAACCCTTGCCTTAATTTCATTGAATTTCCACATAACATATCTTGTGGGGTTTGAAGAAATTAAGACATTGGACATCTTAGTTTGAAAACCTAATTGAAGAAAGTGTTTTTGGTAAAAATAAAGACATTAAGCAAAGCTAAGCAAAATGAACTTTCATATGTGTTGAAGACTCCAAATCCCAAAACACAAATCATTGATTGGAAATCCGAAAATGAATGTTCAAATGAAATCATTTCTTGGTTACAAAGGTCATTAGGAAGAATTTGCATGCTCTTCAATACCTAGGTCTAAGCAAACAAAGTGTACCTTTTTAGGCTCATCTTAGGATCAAAACATATCAAAATCTTTTTCATCCATCCTCCAAAACATCAAACCAAAACCCATCTCATCATCACCTTTTGGAAAATCTTGAAATCATCCTTGATACTAGGTTTTATGGAAAAATAAAAATCATCAATATCATTGAGACAAAATCCTTGAAAACATTAGCAAAAACACCTTTGGCTAGGTATGTGTAGATGCATCCTTTTGCATATACTTAGTCAAAGTTATCAAAATCATCTTGTCTAGCTTAGTGTATGTAGATGAATCCTTCTTCATATGCTTAAGTGAAACAATCATCTTATTTGAATAGGTGTGGGTAGATGCATCCTTCTGCTCACACATATTCAAATTATCATCCTTTGAACAAAGCTATCCCTTAGATCATCATCCAACATCTTAGGGTCTTTTTGTTCAAAAATCAAAATCAAAATCAAAATCAAAATCAAGGACAAAATCTCAAAATCAAGAATCAAAATCCACAAGTCCTAAAAGCCTAGTGTCTCATTCAAGATTTATCAAAAGCCAAAACATCCATATCATCCATCCCTAAAAATCATCATCATATCATCACCTTTGATCCTCAAGCCATCCTAAAACTTTATACTTTGGGACATAAAATAACGATCGATCCAAGGAATCAAGAGATTCATCTCCCATATCCTCGAAGATTGATCCTTGTTTTATGGTTCAAAAGAGATGTCAATACAAGAAGAGTATGGAAGCCAACAAAGAAACACCCGCTTCAAGCGATCTTAGCCAAACAAACACAGAAATGAATCCAGCTGAATCAAGTAATCCATTGACCCTCTCATCATCATAAAATCCGCAAGAAGAAAACCAAGGAGAGGACCTTACTTTTGGAATGTCTCGTGAGTAAATGAAGGAAATGCTTCAAAATCTAGAGAATCACAAAATCATCAACATCATGATGAGACTCAACCCTTCATTATACATACTTGAACTAGCAAAACAGGGGGCCAAGTTGCCTTCGGATTTTGATGTAAGTACTATAGTGGAGACATCCTTTCCACCTATCTCATCCACCATCCCCATTTCATCTACACCTCCATCCCAAAACATCATGCAAAACATTCTGCAAATCACAACATCGTTTGCTCCAATCCAACCCAATCTCAACAAGGGAAACAAATTTCTCAATGCTCTTCAATCACATCCCCTTGTCAATAATCAAAACTTGGACATAAACACCACATTGGAACAAAACATACCCCAAAACCCATTACATAAAAATGTTCCTCTCACATTCCCCAAACACCTCTTCTCACAAATTCACAAGAAGAGGGAGATATGTTCGGACTAGGGGGCCTATTCGACACCACAACATTTTCACAACAACTCACACCCCTTACATTTCCACCTCTTCCTCCATTTCCATTATCATCCACACCACTCCTTGGTTTAGGGATCCCTCCCCTACCAAGTATCAATCAAACCAATATCCCAACCATCAATCAAAGCATTGCACCGAACACTCAAAATTTGTCGTTGATATCACAACAACAAACGACAAATACACAAGCAATGGCAACATCATCAAACACACCCCTAACAGCATAGTATCTCAAGGACCCATCACATCAATACCACTATCCAACACCCAAAACATCAACACAACATCATCACCTACCACCATTCCAAATCCACCACCACCCCCACCACCACCAACTTTCACCACGTCAGGCCAATATGACGCAACATTGCAGGCTGCTTTTCAAAGAGGATACCAACAAGTTCAAAAACAAAAAGTTGTACAACAAGCCGCTCAAGCTGCACAAGCTGCCCAAGTTGCACAAGTCGCATTACAAGTGCAACAAGCACAACAAGCCCAAGCTTTATTGCAACAAAAACAACAACAAGCCGCCCAAGCCGCACAAGTATTGCAAACACAAAGGGCCGCTCAAGCACAAATTTTATTGCAACAAAAAGTAGCACAAGCGCAAGCCCAAGTGCAAGCTCAAGCTCAAGCACAATATCAAGCACTGCAAGCACAAGTACAAGCACAACTTCTTGCACAAGCAGTGCAAGTGCAAGCATATTAGCAAGCACTAAAGCAATACCAAGAGCAGCAAGAAGAAACAAAATTGGCAGCCCAACAACAAGTGTTGTGGGAACAATAGCAAGCACAACAACAAGCATTGTTGGAACAGCAACAAGCGCAACAACAAGCACAAATCCTAGCGCAACAACAACAAGATCAACAACAAGCGTTGTTCATACAAAAGTAAGTAGAAGCCTACTTCGCCCGCCAGAACATATCTATACCATCGAACAATGCACCAACCAATCCACCCATCCAACCCACGATTCAAACACCCCAAAACACTTTCATCCCACCCCCTGATCTGCAAAGTGATGTGACGAAACAACTCAGGTTGCTCTCGCAACAAGTGCTCGACCTTCAATTAGGGCGAACAACCAAAACACCAAGCAACTTGTGTCCTTATCCATTTGATAGGAGCTTAGAGATGAAACCATTCCCCAAGGGATTTGAAATCCCCAAATTCAACAAATATCGAGGGATGGGAAACCCTGAAGATCACATCAGGGAATTCCAGGTTCATTGCATGGAGATCGCATATGACGATACTTATCTGATGCGGCTATTTCCTAGAAGCTTGGCAGGTCCTGCTATAGAATGGTTCTATCGCTTACCTTCAGGCATTAGAACATTCCAAGAAATCAAGGATGCATTCATTAGGAACTATGCATGTAACATTGCAATGGATAACAGTCTCGAAGAACTATACGCTCTAAAACAAGGAAAGAATGAATCTTTTGCTTCATTCCTTCAACGATGGTGATCCAAGGCCAATCAGAGCAAGTGGACCATGCCAGAAGAATAATAATTCTGCACCAGCATAGCCAACCTTGAAAGTCGCTTGGCATTTCATCTCAAGGTTTAGGTATCACTACATATGAGCAATTGATTTCCAAAGCACTCAGCATCGAAAGAGCCCTTGTGACTCAACCCACAGAATCAACATCATATCACGAATAGCAAAACAATCGCCCATCATCTAATTATAATGATAAACCTCACACGTGGGCAAGAAACAAGAACGTTACTAATGATGGTGTCGTTGATGCCAAGGTGGTCATTAGTGGTCCACGCCAAAATACACCCACACCACAAATACAAAATCAATGCCAAAACACTCATCACACAACATACCAACCCAACAACAATCCAACCATCAATAATCTCAATGACCAAAGAGGACCACCCCAATGCAAAATTTATCCCAAACGAAAGTACACTATTTTGGGGGAACCACTGGAGGACATAATGAAAAAGTTGATTGACGAAAAAACTCATCAAGCCGCCTACATTCGAAAACTACCAAGAACCCGATGTCAAACCCCCTTGGTATAACGAAAATCAACTTTGCAAATTTCATAAAATCAAAGGCCACACCACAAACAATTGCATGAGACTCAAAAACATCATCCAAGATCTCATCGACGAGAAAATCATAAACGTGGAACAACCTACCGGAAATCAGGATCTCAAAATCTACATGAATCCGATGTTGAATCATGGCAACAAAGGGAATAAAAATGATAAAGGGAAGGGCAGTGTAAATCATGTGTACGAAATAGTTGTTGCCTCCTTAAATGAAGACTGCATGGTTATCACCATCAAGGGCACCCATGCCGAAGATTGTGGAGTCACCACAAGAGGCGGCAAAGTCACCATTGTAGGATCATCCCAACCTAATAGAATCCCTTCATCTAGATCCGTTCCGCATAGCTACAATGTTGTAGAACAACTCAAGAGAACGCCAGCACACATCTCCATCATGGAGTTGTTAAAAATCTCATCAACACATAAGAAGATCCTTGAGCAAGCATTAGCCTCATCCACTGTCCTCGCATATCTCGATGAGGAGCAATTCCAAGCTATGGTCAGAAATATCATAACGCCTAATCTCCTTACATTCTTTGACCAAGATTTCCCTGCCCAACCATCTCACAATCATGCACTTCACTTGGAAGCCATTGTAAACAAGAGCAAAATCAAAAGGGTCTTGGTGGATGGAGGTGTGGGTTTGAACATCTGTTCTCTCAGCCTTATCAAGCAGTTGAAAATATCAGAAGATTCCATCGACAAAGGAAAGGGCATCACAATAAGGGCATATGATGACCAAGAAAGAGTGTCTTAGGGCACGATTAAACTCCCTATTCAGGTAGGGCCAACGCTCATGGAAACCACATGTCAGGTCTTGGACCTCGAATTACCATATAATATCCTCCTAGGATGCCCATGGATCCATGCAATGAAATTCATTGCATCAACCTTCCACCAATGTGTGAAATTTACACATAATGGACAAGAGGTCACCGTCCACAGAGATCCCGAATTGTTTTCATATTGCAAAAATCTTGAGGCCAAGTATTACAAAATCCCCCAAGTGCCAAAGAATGATGAGGGCCCATCCACACCATACATTGACCCTGCCACTCTCGCATCCACTTCTGCGACAGAGACACCCACCATCCCCACCATCTTCGATATCAAGCTCATCATCCAGGAGGATGGTTTTGGAAGCTACAAACTCCCTAGCAATGCTTTTGTGATAGGAGAGTTACCACAATCTCCTAGATCACGCGGATGTCCACAAGAAAATCAAGCCTCCACATCACAAACCTATCCTGAAAACTATCCCACATTCACAAGATGGGGAGATCTTGGCCATGAGTTTATTGAAGTAGATCCATCTCACATGTTGTATCAAGATGAAAGACTGGCAGCTAATTTACCAATGCATGAAAGAAGCAAGGGCCTACAAATGATGCTTGCAATGGGCTACAACAGAAACCAAAGACTAGGACAAAATGACAATGGGCTCATAATACCTATCATGCCAGAGACGCGACCCATAAAAAATCTTGGTATTGGATGTACTACTTCGAGAATAACCATACATGGCTGAGGTCCTCCAGTTAGAACGGTTAATGTTTCTCCTCAGCTAGTACTAGTACAAGTACACTCACCAATAGTCACAGGTAGAGAAACACATAATTTTATAACTGAGCCCTATATTAGTAGTGATGACGAAGATACCTTGACTAACCTACCTAGTTTATTCGAAGATAACACCCTGTGTATGATTAGCACCATCTCCTTTGAACCAGACCATCCAAACATGAGATCCACTTAGTCTACCCCCAACTGATCGACTATGACCAACGAGGACCACCAGTTCTCGATACATTCGAAAATGATGAAGCACTCTCAAAATTCATGGGATTGAGGGATAACATCCCAGATGGAAATCACAAGGTAGGATTTATAATGGAGTTGGACACACATGCCTATTACAGGGAAATGATTGAATCCTTCAGTCGCAAAAGTGAGAAACTAAGAATTATATCCAAGTCCTTGAGTGAAAACCACACTGTGGCACTCTCTGACAAGAAAATAGTAAAAAGAAAGGATGTATCTAATGGTGAAAACCTCTCTAAGGTGCTCGAGGATGAAGGATTCAATCATCCTCTAAGAGCTATTCATCAAGAGAAGTTAGCAGTCTTGGCCGAAAAATGCAATCCTGTCAACCTAGGAACAAAGGAGGCCCCGCATATCACATTCTATGTGGAATCACTATTATCAGAAGAGCAAGAACTCCTAGCAGCATTCCTAAAGGAAAGACAAATAAACTTCGCATGGAGTTATGCCGACATGCCAGGGCTAGACCCAGAGACTGTGGTTCATCATTCAGCAGTGTATCTAGAAGCAAAGCCGATCAAACAAAAGCTTCGGAAGATGCATCCTCAAATAGCCTTATTGGTCAAAATGGAACTCAAAAAGCTACTAGATGTAGGATTTATCTGACCAATTGATTATCCAGAATGGGTGTCAAATTTGGTACCTGTTTCAAAGCCTAACGGAGCCATCAAAATCTATATGGACTTCAGAGATTTGAACAAAGCATGTCCAAAGGATGATTTCCCACTTCCTAACATCGACATGATAGTAGACATGACAGTAGGACACGAGATGCTATCACTTATGGACGGATTTTCAGGATACAACCAGATCATGATAGCAAAAGAGGATCAACACAAGACAGCTTTCACTTATCCATGGGGGACCTATTGCTAGAACATGATGCCATTCGGCCTAAAGAACGCAGGAGCAACTTATCAAAGGGCCATGACATTGATATTCCACGATATGATCCATAAAACAATCAAAGACTATGTCGACGACATTTTAGCTAAGTCAAGAAAAAGACAAGATCATATAGCAACCCTAAGTGCTATCTTTGACAAACTAGAGGAATACAAAGTTAGACTAAATCCCAAGAAGTGCATCTTTGGCGTACAATCAGGTAAATTGCTAGGATACATAGTCTCCATGAGGGGTATCGAGGTCGATCTGGCGAAGGTGAAAGCAATCCTCGAGATGGACACACCAAAGACATTAAAACAACTGAGAGGCCTCCAAGGCTGACTTCAATCCATCTGACGGTTCATAGCACAACTGGCAGAAAAGCAGAACCCATATTCGCACCTACTCCACAAGGGGGTAGCGTACAAATGGGACACAAAATGCGAAGAGGCATTCAAAAAATCAAGGAATATCTACTGACACCACGAGTTTTAATGCCACCTATCCCAAGAAATCCATTGATCTTATATGTGTCAGCAATAGCAACATCCCTTGGAGCTCTCCTAGCTCAACATGATGAAAACGGAACGGAGAGGGCCATCTACTATATCAGTAGGACAATGGTCGGTCACGAGCTAAATTACTCATTCATCGAGAAAGCTTGCCTCACAATAGTGTTTGCATCCCAAAAATTTAGACATTACATGTTGGCACACAAGATAAAGCTCATTGCAAAAATTGATCCCCTCAAGTATCTATTATCAAAGGCAATGCTCACAGGCAGAATGGAAAAATGGGTAATGATATTATCAGAATATGACATCGAGTATGTAGAGCGAAAAGCCATTAAGGAACAGGTTATTGCGGATCAACTAGCAGAAGCACCTATTTATTATGAGAACCCTCTTGTCTCAGAATTCTCAGATGAATCCATCTTTAACCTCAATGCAGCGGACCACTGGAAACTATACTTCGATGGTTCATACACACAACATGGATCAGGATTTGGTGTCTTCTTCATCACCCCACAAGGGGATTGCATACCGAAGTCATACAAATTGGCATTTCCTTGCACCAACAACATCGCAGAATACGAGGCTTTGACTATAGGCCTCAGGATAGTAGTGCAATGGAACATCATAGCTCTCAAGGTGTATGGGGACTCTCAGTTGATCATAAATTAGGTCAATAATGAATATCAGACTAAGGATGATAAGCTCACTCCATATAAGAAATTGGTGGAGACTCTAAAAGAATCCTTCATTGACATAACATTTGAGCAGATTCCAAGAACCAACAACAGAGCAGCAGACACCATGGCTACAATCGGGTCCCTATTAGACATCCCTCATAACGCGCCGAAATATGAATTTCTGATTGAGCAGCTTCTCGTTCCCACATTCGAGGTACCAAAATCAGAATATGTGTATGAAATCATTAGTCCTAGCGATCCTTGGTATCATGACATCTATACATATCTACGAATAAGAGTCATACCCGCTGACCTACCATCTAGCCTAAAACAAACCTTTATTAAAAAGGCATCCATATTTGTGATCCTAGGTGATACCTTATACCATAGAAGCATAGAAGGTACCTTGCTACGCTGTTTAAATGCTGAGGAGGCATTAACCACTCTAACCGAGGTTCATAACGGTATCTGTGACTCACACTTGAGTGGAATGACCATCGCCAAGAAACTGCTGAGGATGGGGTATTATTGGCCCACAATGGAAAGAGAAGTGCATGATCATGCTAAAAGGTGTTTACAATGTCAGCAGCATGGGGACCTCATCCATGCTCCAGCTCAAGAGCTTCACCCGATCGTCACACCATGGCCCTTTTCGCAGTGGGGACTCAATCTCATTGGCAAAATCACACCCACCTCATCCAATGGCCATAAGTTCATCATAATTGCAATTGAGTACTTCACAAAGTGGGTGGAAGCCATACCCATGACGTATATCACTGGGAAGCAGATCTCAAAATTCATCCTGAACTATCTCATCTATCGTTACGGTGTCCCACAAGCCATTATCTCAGATAATGGGACACCCTTCAAGAACCAAGAGGTTTGCAACTTGTGTGAGAAATTCAACATCCAGCATCGCTTCTCCACCCCATACTATCCCCAAGGCAATGGCCAAGCAGAAGCTACGAACAAAACCATCCTCAAAATCCTTAAGAAAACAGTCAATGATGTAGGTCATGACTGGCATTTGCAGCTTAATCCTGCCCTCTGGGCCTATCCAACTAGCATCCGCACACCCACCAGTGCCACCCCCTTCTCCTTGGTCTACGGATCAGAAGTTCTACTCCCCATTGAGATCGAGCTCCCATCCCTCAGAATATCATTGCAAAAACTCATCACTGATGAGGACTACTGGGTGTCAAGATTAAACGAGCTAGAGCTACTGGATGAGAGATGCATAGATGCTTTGAATCATCTACAAGTCTATCAAAATAGACTCAAATGAAGCTATAACAAGAAAATCAGAAGCAGAACTTTCCAAGTCGAGAACTGGTCTTCAAAGAAAATCAGAAGAATATCCCGAATCCCAGCAGCAAAGGCAAGTTCGAACCTAATTGGTTAGGACCTTTCGTCATCACAGCGAGCTATAAATCAGGGGCATATCAGCTATCAACACCCGAAGGGGAACCTCTGCAGGAGCCAATGAATAGCTCCCATCTCAAAAAGTTTTATGCCTAAATCTTTCAAGGTATAGAACCCAAAAAATCCAAAAAGTCAGAAAAAGTCCCGAAAAAATGATTATTTAGGAGAAAACCTGGCAAACAGGCGCCTTGCGTAAAATAAAAACTTTCCATCCACCAGGATCTTTGCAACTTGTTCGGCATCATCTATCGCATTCAGGGCACCATCCATCACTCATCCACTCGCATCCGCACCATAGCTTGGTCCTTTGTTCGTATCATGATCCCTCCTAGTACTACTCGGCCCATCCTCAAGGTCAATTTGTCCTGCCTTTATCAGAGTAGTCTATTACATCACGCTGGGGGCACATTCTCATCGGATCGAATTCGTGTATGATCTTAAAATCAGAAAATCCAAAAATCCAAAAACATCAGAAAATAAGAAAATCCAAAACATCAAAACATATCAAAACTCAAAAACAGGGTCGTCCTTCCGAACTACGTCGTCTCTAAGCTTGAACGTAGGCAAGGTTGATCTTTGATCATCCCCCGAGACATTTAGGTCAGTCGTATAGGAGTTCGTCATAATAAGCTGACATCTCATCATGTATATCATCATCTGTAAATCGGTCAAGTCGTCAGTTGAACTATGTGGTCTCTACATGTATAACGTAGGCAAGGCTAGTCTGTTGACCAGCCCTCAAGACCCCTAGGCTAGGTCTTTAGGTTAGGCTCTTGGTCAAAATCTCACAAAATCCCAAAAACATTTGAAAAATCAAAAAATCAAAACATTTGCAAAATCTCAAAAAATACAAAAAACAGCCTCAAAACATCGCAAAACATCAAAAACATCCAAAAATTTCAAAAAAATCCATCCACCTCATCTCGCTTGCACCTGCAATAACACCACTCATAATAAACTGATCGTCATTATCAACCTTTGGTGAAACAGTCATAAACAAGTCTAGCAGGTTTAAAAAGTGAAAACTCCAAAATATCAGGTCTTAAGTCTAAATCAGTACGTAAGCAAGTTGGTTATCTCTTCGTATCGGTAGCACATCATCTGAAATGGTCCCATATGAATCATCCCTTATAAATGAAATGATGTGCCACCATCCACTAATGTGTCCTAGGATGAATCCTTCCTACAATGGGCATTATCTTTTGGCAATAAGTTTCGCATATCATCTTAGAAAACACATCCTCTTTTCGTTAGTGGTATTAAAGAGCATCAGTTTGTTTGTTTACTTGGTCTTTATCTTTTGACTTATCTTATTTTGCGCTCATTCCAAGGACCTCTCGATGATATCCCAAAACAGTGGATTTAGAGAAATAGGAATGGGGCAATGATTGTTATCTTTTGTCTGTTGTGCTTGTTGGACGTTCTTGCAATATAACCTCGGCGAATACTTGCTTTGTTAGGTATGTATGGAAGAGGTCTAGGGCAACTTGTTGAATATTACAAGGATAGGTTTACCTTTCTTTGTTTTGGTCTGAGGTGTTTGAAACTTCTGAAGTACATCCTAGCAAGGTTTCTGTATGTCAGGTGTGAACAAGAATACTCCTATCTGATTGTCGAGTCAAAGTCCATCACACTAGGTACAAAGCCATCCTGGTTTTCTATACCCTGATGCATCGTACCACGTGTGTTATCAAACATAAGAAAATCTGGCCCTTTTGAAGTCCCAATTCCTCGGCAAGTAATAATAATAATAATCATCATCATCATCATTTGCATTTGTGTCATCTTGTGTCTTGTTGAAATGACTTCTTCCTTTCTTACTAACCACGCTAACAAGGTACTATGACAGTTGATCATCATCACCATCATCATTATCGATCCTGCATCCACAAATCATTAGCATATTGCATAAGCATATCATATAGAAATCATACGCATTGCATAAACATATCATATAGGAAACATCGCATTTTAATCATCATAAATAGGCTATCATAAACATTCTACATAAATAGGTGCATCCATGACATTGCATTTCACCCATTACATTGCATCTCATGGCATTATATCAATCATCACATATCATTCATTTTCACTTCATAACCATTTCATATTACCATCTAAATCATCACATAGCATCTACAAAAGCATTCCATAATCATTTTTGCATAATCATAAGCAATAGTTATATAAGCATTTAAATCATTGCGCATACATACTTGCATAACATCATGATATCATATCATCACATTACGTTTACATTATGCATCAGCATATCATCTTGCATTAACATATCACAGCATCACATACATCATCATTTAGGATAATAACATTTGTTATTCTAAGCATCTCATAAAACCATTTCATTTGCATCATATCATGACCATCGCATCATATTACATCAATTCATAAATCATCTCATATATAAGCATATTCCACACATCATTGCATATACCATAAATCAAATCATTTCACATATTGTATTGGAATAAAATAAATCATCATATAGGTAACATCATAACGCATACATCATTAGAAATAAATGCATCCATAAAAACATCACTGCAAAGCATATAGAAATAAATCATACATGCATAAATAAAAGAACACATTGCATCACATCAAAATCGGCTCATATATAACATATCATCATATCACTGTCATACTACAAAAGAATAAAATCGGATCACTATACATATATGTCATTCAGTACAAAATTCCCATCAGGCTATCAAAAATGAGCCCATAAGGCACAAATAGGACATCATAATATCTCAATCAAGCCCGATCTCCATGGATGCTGCCCTCGCCTCTATCACCGTGACCCTCTAGTGGTCTCTGGCTGGCCCGCTCTAAGTACTCGGGGACCCAATCTGCTCTAGGTACAGTGTCATGGTAAGCGCGACGGTAGTACTCTATCTCTCGGATAGCATCTCTATAGGATCGAACCGGTATGGTACCCTGAGACAAGGAGGCTGTCATGCTCTCAATCTGCTACCTGCGGCCTAGCTCTGTGGCTGCCTGTAGCTTTGCAGCCTATCTCTGCTGCATAGCCTGATCCCTCTCTGCTCTAAGCTGCTCTCTCTCAGCCCTCGCCTGGTCTCTCTCTGCTGTCACTGCCTGGACCTAGGCCTGCAACAGTAAAATCAAGGCATCCTGTGCGTTTGTCTGCCCTGTTGGCTGTACCCGTGGCTACGCGTGAACCTGGTCCTCACCCTCGGCTCGTGGTGGTGGGACTAGTGGATCCTATTGCTAGTCCTGCATGTGGACATCCCCATGACCTAGTGGGACTAGGGGCACCAATGGTGGATCTTGTCGAATCTCAACCCTCGGTCCTCACCCTCGCCCTCGTCCTCTCCCCCTGCCTCTAACCCTGTGCATATCTGGATCCTCACCTGGAATGGTCAACCGAAGAGGAGGTCTGAACTAATCTCTGTAGCCCTGTGTGGTGCTTGAATCCGCCAAGCCTTGATCATAGGCCCACGGTCGGACTACCAAGTACCTGAAGTTATCAACTACCTCTGCGGTAGGAATACCAGGCCCCCATGACACCTGTGTTAGGCTGTGTGCAAAAACGGCTACATAATCGTCGTCTGGCTGATCCTATGGCTCTCCAAACTGACGTTGTACATGCCCAAGTAGGTACCACTCGATCATCGTGTGCTCCCGCCCCTGCATGTATCGATCCTGGTAGCAATAAAAGAGTTGATTGGCATCGTTGGCCTATGCGGGTCGACCAAGGTATGGTCGCCATGTGAAGACAAGCATCTCATCTAGGACCCGCCTCTAGTAGGGGATCCCATGCTCGCCAGTGTGTGTGAAAGACACACCGCCTCTGCATAGTGCCACGAGGGCATCCTCTACCCCAATCGAAACCGAAACGACCCGTGGACGTAGCACAAAAATGTGCTCCCACGCCCAAACATGAAGCAAAGTCACCCCAGCTCCCAACGCTCTGCCGTCCACGTATACATACTAGTGGAGATCCCTGTAAAGTGAAGCTAGAAGGACAGGCCCCCATGCAAACCGAACTGGCCTGTCCTGGACCATCCTCTCCCAGCAGTAACCCCAACCCAGACTGAAATATCGCCCTCATCTGTCTGGGGCAACCAAACCTGAAATGATCATTGCAACTGCCCAGCAGAAGGGAGGTGTTATAACTCTCTACCGCTCTAGCTCGATCTGACCCTCGCAGTAAATAATGTCTCATGTAGCGAGTACTCGGGTGCAGCACTCGCGTCCCTCCATATCATAGATCACCTGTCGACCATGAATAGGCAATCGCAAAATACGCCAAACATCCTCCAAAGTGACGATCGCCTCACCAGTGGGAAGATGAAATGATAATGTCTCGCTGTGCCACCTCTCGGCCAGTGCTGATAGCATCCCTAGGTGTGTGCACATGGGCACTGCGTATGCAATGTGCCATAGTCTTGCAGCTCCTAATCGATCCTAGTCTCTGTCGCTAAAGTCCCGTAGGACACTCGCCAAATCCCGCGATTGGTGCTCCTGATAATAAAGCTCCCTAGGGCCGTCCTGCATCAAGGAAAGTCAGCATGTTAAAAAATTTGGAAAAATCCTAGCCTAGCGCTCCAAACTCGTTCCCAGCGGTGCAGTTTGTGATGGCATCACAGTTTGAGTTTCCTCAAACTCTGACGTTGGACCCGAATTTAAGCCAAATAGATCCGCTGCAGTACACTTTATCCCCAACGTCACAATTTTCATGAAAAGGTCACCGTCATCGCGCACTTTACCCAAACCGGCCCGCCGAGCCCGACCCCAGCGGCGGAGTTTCTAAACTCCAAACTGCACCGCTGCAGCACAAAATGGCCTAGCACGATGCAATTCAAATGTCGAGTGGCTCTATAATAGCACCGATGGAGGTGATCCCATCTTTAAAGGGCTAATAAATGCATTAAAAGAAAATAAATGAAGCTTCAGTTAGGGTCACTTACCGGTGCCCTGATGCCAGGTGGCCGCTGGTAGGTCTGAACTCGATCTGAAATGTGTAGAGGAAGCTGTCATTGCGCCATATCGTCAGGGGTTCAGAGCTTGAATCTCAAAGTTTTCTAGCAAAGGTGTGTGAAAATGACTTGAAAGTGACCCCTCGGGCCCCTTTTAAGCCTAAAAATTAGGGTTTTTAAACCCTAAATGGCTATCCTACTAGGGTTTTGGACTCTCGAACCTGTTTTTGTCTGTTTGAGGCTTTTTTTCATCGTTTTATTGTGTTTAGACACGTTTTTAGTCTCCCAGACCCCTTTCGCACCTATCGGGCACTTTGTCACCTTTTTTTCGCGAGATCACCAAAAAAATTGAAATTTTCGTCTGATCTCTCGAGGGGGCATTATAATGGCATGTTTTCTCTCACCATTCAGCAGTGGGGCAAGTTTTTAAATTCAAAAAAATTTGGCTTTGATCGAGATCGGTTATTCTTTGAACCAACACAACAAGTGCATTGCTTCAAAGAGGGGCAAAATGTAGACATCAAAAATATACTAATTGACATCGTGCATTCGATCTTGACTTACTAACATTGTTTCTTCTTAAATCATCCCTCGGTCTAACCATTTAATCAAATTCCCCTATCTGATTAAATTCATCAATATTCGTCCCTTAATTAAATAAATCATTTTATCTAGTTAAGTCAATCTCTCTTGTTAATTAAATCAATCCATCTGATCTAATTATCCCTATTTAATTAAATAATCATTTTATTTGATTAAATCTCTAAAGTTTTTCCATTAAATTAAATAAATTAAAACCTTATTTGATTTAATCTAAAACCATCACTTTTAATTAAATAAATCAAAATCCTCATTTAATTAGCCTCTTATCATATTCCTCTCTTATTTGATTTAAATAAATCCATAAATCTAAGTCAAATAAGTCACATCATCTAATCTCCTATTAAATTAACCCTTGATTAATTTAACCTCATCTCATGTCCCATCCTCTAGATAATGCAAGTTGCACATGAAAATAGATTTAATTCATTTATTAAATCTCTATTTTCCTCACAAGGCATCTTTTGGAATATTCTCTCAATTTGAATTCAAAAATTCCAAGTCAACATGTACATCCAGGCAAGGGTACATGTCCTTTGTCCTTTGCCTTGAGCCAAGTGGCATTTATTGCATTTTCCCTTCCCTCTTGCATGTCATTTCAACAAATTTGAATTTCAAATATTGGCATTTATTGGCACAAACCCCAAATCTTGCACATCCATCATCTATTCATAGCTTGACAAGTGGCACCATATCATTGGATGAATGTTAGTCCCACATTGCTCAAATTTGGACATTCATCCATCTTGAAATCCTATAAATGAAGAGCTCCTCTCCTCATTTCATCATCCACAAACATTACAAAGTTACCATGCTAAAATACTTAGCCATTTTCATCCATCATTTGAATTCTTAGCTAGGCTTTTTGTAGATTTGGCTTTGAGTTCTCATCTTTCATCAAAAGTGGATCAATATCATCTTCAACATATCAAGATTTCATCATAGGAATTGGGAAAGGGCCAATTTTCACATCAAATTGGCACCAATTCCCCCATGGGATCAAGTGTTTGCTTTTCTAATTAGGATTGAATCTCGTTTTGTCATTTGCATTGTGTTCTTCACTATTTTCATTCCTAGTTTGAGGTTGTAAATGGATTTCATGTGGAATCCTTGTTTTAGCTTGAAAATCCTTGTCTAACTTGTTTATTCATGTTGTTTTGCAGGTACCAAGATTGGGGTTCACATAGTTATCAAAACTTAAAAAGTTCAATTCACTTGATATTTCTCAAAAATCCAATTGGACTCAAAGATTTTTCAAATTAGTTGAATACAAAAAAATAACTAAGAATTGATTGCGAGAAAATAACTTGGAACCAATTGTAATATATTTGATTCCACATCAAAGTATCGCGAGTTTGGTTACAAACTAAAAACTTTCATTCTCATGACTTAACTACTATTTATCCATTCTTCACCAAATTAAAACTAAAAGTACCAATTAAGTCCTTCTAAAATTTTATTTCCTTAAATTGACTGATTTCACTATGAAAATTCTCTAGAAGCAACTACCAAAAACTATTAAAACATAACAAACTTGAACAAAACTGAAAAATAAAACCTAAAATATTTTTGGTTGATAGAGGATTTATTGTGAGCTTGAATGCTCCTACATCACTTTCCATAGGAGATATGTGGTAGCCTCCTAGAAAATAGTTATGATGACAATTTATAAAGCACAATCAAATGGTTCATCATGCCCTTTTGTTTAGTTTCTTTTGATCATTAGTGACCATACTATCTAGTTTCTCTTAGTTTATAACATTTCTCCATTGATCTCTTTCTTTAAGGAGATTCTCCATTTTCAACTTGCATAGCCTGTGCCTAGTGCCATCGAACCTTTCAATGTTTAAATGAGAGGTAAAGACTATAGTTTCCAATCAACTCATAAATCTATAAAACTACTCAAATCAAAAGCTTCTACTATATATTAAAAACCTTGAATAATTAAAGTAAGGTGTAACAATACCAAGGCTTTAATACCAATTATTGTTAAAATAAGGTAAACTACTACAAACATTAGCTCTTAAAAGAGTATGCAAATATGATTCTTAATCCAAAATTAAATTAACCATTACAAGATTATGTGAAAGTTATAACAAAAATGGGGCAAGGGGTCTAGCTCAATTGGCTAAAGGATCATGTTGCAAGCAAGAGGTCACAAATTCTAGTCTCCCCCCATCCCCATGGTACCGGAGGGCATGTCGTGCCAACGTCATCGATCACGTGAAAAAGAAAAATTAGGCCACTGTAATTTATAGGGGGGCTACCTGATTCCCGCAGTTTAAAAAAAATGTTATAATAGAAAATAAAAATTAGCAAACCATGATAATTCAACATATGACAATGTGAGATGTACATGAAGAAACCCTTTTGGGAAAAATATGCACCATCAAGGAGAAGCTCGAGTATATATTAATCTTCAGAACAAAAGTCCATATGTAGAACACCTCTATCATCAATCTAGCAACATTCAAAGAGAACTTGTATAATTGAAAATTATCCCATCAAAATACTATTCAAGCCTTTAATTTATAGAGAAATGGAGGTGGAAAAACACAAATGGTTTCACAAAATAATGTGCCACCAAAACCATGGTAAAATGCGAAAAATCCCACACCCATCTTGAAGAGCATCTTTTGAGAATAGTAAATCACAATAATTGATAACATATTTGACTCGTGTTATAGGGCTTACTTTGCTACGCACGCACTCTGATTTTGAATTTCTGCTACTTTGTTGCTCAATGAATCAGCCTGGGGGGGGCCCATGGAGGCTCCCCCACCAAAGCAGCCTATTGTTTCCCAGAATAATGTTGCCTCTCCATGCAGGAGAACTAAAATCTCCTCGTGCACTACACATATTCTATCATCTAGGGGTTTGAAAACCCTATTTTTTCTCCTAAAGGCAAGTCTTGTTTAGGCCCAAATGCCCAAATGGCCTCCTATGTTGAAAATATTGTTGGAAGTCAAACTTCGACAAGGACATCTCAGAAGTCCATGTCGACCTTTTGTACTGTGGTGGGGGACGAAGTGGATGTCCCAGATGTAATCTTGAATGATGCTATGGAGGGGTTGAAGTTGTCCTTGGTGAGGAAATTCTTCGTTGGACGACCCAATATAGACTAGGTACAAAAATGGGCCTTTGACACTTGGAAACTCAAAGGCAGCATTTCTATAGGTGTTACACCCAAGGGTCTCTTTCTATTTACCTTTGTTATCCTTGAGGATATGTTAAAGGTCCTCACAGGTGGACCGTGGGCTTTTGATAGTGGCTTTAAAAATATGTTGTCTTTATGCAAGTGGAAACCAAGGTTTGATGCCTCTACTGATTTGGGGAAAGTTGGTCCAACTTGGGTTAGGCTCCCTGGGTTGCCACTTGAGTTCTGGCATCAGAAGGTTTTTAAAGGAATAGTTGACTCCTTTGGTTCTTTGGTCACCATTGAAAAAGTTACTCTTCTTAAAGCAAGATTAGTCTATGCAATAATTTGTGTTAACATAGAGGTTAATACAGTCCTACCCACCTCTGTTACTTTGAAATCCAAGTTTGGAAAATGGGTTCAACCTTTATAATATGAGAGGGCTATGGTTTTTTTCAGGGATGCAATAAATTTAGGCACTTACAGGATGCTTGTAAAATAGCTCCTCTTGAGCCTAAGTTTCCCCAAATTGAGACACAAATGAATGATCCTTTGAAGATAAACAATTCAAAGGAACCTAAAACCTCAACACCCAATAAATAACTGTTACCCACAGAAAAATCCTTTAACCCAAATCAGGAAAATATTCCAAAAGATAATTTGGAAAGGTTGTTTTCAGAGGTTGCCAACGAACCATCCACCCCACAATCTTCAAAGAAACTTCTGGATTTAGATAAATAAAAGCAAAATAAGGGAACAGCTTCACCTCCAATACCTCAGGAAGAACAGCAAAATGAACCCCAAGAGGAAGGGGAAATTATAAGCCAAAAGGAACAACTTTTGACTCCAACTCAGGACCAAAATGAACCAATTTTGGAGGAGGAGCGAACATCACAAAGCAAAGATGAGAAAGCATGGATAAACACCAAATCATGAAAAAAGAAAAAACCAGACGTGGGAGGAAATAGCAAAGTAGGAAAACCCCTATCAAAAGAAATAAGAGTCAAAGAAACAGCAAAAGATGTGGCAGCAGGGAAATAGAAGACCTTGGATTCACTAGCAAGGAACAAACTGAAAAGGAAGTAAAGGAGGTTGACCTCCCACTTGGGGTAGCATCAACTTGATACTACTCATTAACTCTTAGAGTTATGAAGATTTTTTCTTGGAATGTAAGGAGTCTTAATGTCCCATATAAACATCATGTGCTAAAGGTGTGCTTAGTTGAGGTGAAACCTAATATCCTCTTGATCCAGGAAAGAAAAATGAAAAAGGAATGTTTTTAGAAAACCCTGAAGTGGTTTTGGCCTAGTGCTAGTTTTGAATCCATAGATGTGGAGGGAGCCTCTGGAGGGATTTCTACCTACTGGAATTCTTCTCGGTTTAGTGGCAAGTTGAAATTTAGGAATAAGAACAGTCTCTTGATTTGTATGGACGACGGGGATACTTCCATTAAATGGAATATGGGTAATATATATGGCCCAAGGTTGGATAGGCTAGATTTATTGAATTTTCTTAATGGAGTTATGACTAATAGAAAAGATGAACTATGGATTCTTGGAGGTGATTTTAATTCCTCATTGTACCCATCTAAGAAAAAAGGTCTAACTGACTACTCTGACAGTATGATGGATCTTTCAATATTTCTTGACTCGATGGGACTAATGGATATCCCTCTGACTGGATCCTAATTTACTTGGACTAACAGAATTCAAGGCAATCAACTCATCCAAGTAAAGCTAGATAGATTTCTAATCTCCTCTAATTGGAACATTATGCAAAATATCTCTCTTACTGCCTTTCCTAGAACAAGTTCTGACCATAATGCCCTTCTTCTGGAATGGGATGATAGGGTGATTAAAAAACCTTACCCCTTCAGGTATGAAATCATGTGGTCCCTTCACCCAGACTTTAAATCTCTAATTGAGGAATGTTGGAACCTTCCTTGTGTTGGCACCCCAATGTTTAGGCTAACACAGAAGTTAAAAATAATTAAGGAAAAGGTTAAAGGATGGAACAAATACACTTTTGGGAACATCTTTACTACTAAGAGGGACCTGAATTTGAAAAGTAAGGAAGTCTAAGATCAAATGAAGGTAGGAAATTGTAATGATTAGATCTACATCAAAGAAAAGGAGCTCAGAGCCTAATGGCATAAAATAAGTAAGGAGGAAATCTTCTAGAAATAGAAATCAAGGATTTAGTGGCTTAAGGAAGGAGATAGGAATACTAAGTTTTTCCACCAATCTACTATAAATCATAGAGGAAGAAATAGGATCAGATCTCTTACCACATCTAATGGAATCAAACTTGAAAGGGAAGATGAAATAGAAAATGAGGCTATTTCCTTCTTTTCAAATTATCTGAAGCTATCAAGGGTCGACAATCTAGAATTGGGGGAGTTCTTGCAAGTTTTACCTAATGTTATCACAGAGGAAGACCTGAAAGATTTAACTAAGGCTGTCACTATGAAAGAGGTGAAGGAGGTTGTTTTCTCTTTTAGAGCTTTCAAAGCTCTTGGACCTGATGGATTCCCTCCAAGCTTCTTCCAAGACTACTGGGAGATTGTGTCGACGGACCTCTTCACTGTTGTCCAAGATTTTTTTAGATCAGGTAGACTCTTGAATCAGATGAATACCACTTTTTTGGCCCTTTTTCCTAAGACCAATGAAGCTGCTTCAATGAATGATTATATACCAATAAGTCTATGCAACACAACTTATAATATTTTCTCCAAAATCATTTTCAATAGGTTGAAACTGGTCTTAGGAAAATTGATTTCTATTAATCAAAAGGGTTTTGTTCAAGGTAGACAAATACTGGATGCAACAATCTATACTCATGAAATCCTACACTCTATGGATTACAATAAAAATCCAAGTATGGTATTGAAATTAGACATCTCCAAAGCCTATGATAGAGTTTCCTAGAATTTTTTATTTGTTGTTTTGGAAAAATTTGGCTTCACTAGTAAATTCCTCAATTTGATAAAAGCTTGTGTCACCACCCCGAAGTACTCAATCCTAGTTAATGGTATTTCCCATGGATTTTTCTCACCTAGCAAGGGGCTGATACAGGGAGACCCCTTACCTCCCTACCTTTTTTTCATTGTGGTTGAGGCTCTTGGCCGCAACATATAGAAACAACTTAATAATAAGTCTTTGAAAGGTTTTTGTGTTGCTTCTTCTTTAACCCTGGCCTCATATCAACAATTTGTTGATGATACCATTCTTATGGGGGAGGCTTCGATGGTTGAAGCTAAACAATGGAAAATTGTTCTGGACAAATATGTTGAAATGTCAGGACAATGTATGAATTACCAAAAAAGAAAAATATATTTTTTAATACTAGCCTGCTTGTGAAAAATAAAGTGATAAGAACTTTGGGGTGTCAGGAAGCAAAGTTACTTGCTAGTTACCTTGGCCTTCCTCTTTTCTCTTGAAATCCGAATAGCAACTACTGGAACTATATAGTGGAGAAAATCCAAAAAAGATTGGTTGGTTGGAAAGGAAAATTATTGAGCTTGGTAGGAAAAATTCAGCTTTTAAAGGCTTCTCTCCATAACATTCCAGTCTATTATCTTTCAATGTTTAATATACTGGCATATATTTCTAAGAGAATTGAAACAATTCAAAGAATATTTTTATGGTCAGGAGTGGAGGAAAGGAAAAGAATGGCACTCATCAAATGGGATAAGGTGTGTGCCTCAAAGAAAGGAGGGATGAGAATCAAAAGATTAAAATTGTTCAACAAGGCTCTGGTGGTGAAAATGGGTTGGTTTCTCCTAGAAAATGAAAAAGATCGGGCTACAATCCTAAGGGGAAAGTATCTTAAAAATAAGGACGCTAGCTATTTCCTAAGGAAGAAGGAGCTTCCGCATGGGTCTGTGTTTTGGAATAATCTCCTTAAAACTAGAGTAGTTCTAACTAGAGGTATAAAAATTAGGATTGATAATGGGCTAAATACTAATTTTTGGGAAGACCCCTGGTCCACACTAGCCCCACTATCAACCTCTAAAGATCTCCAACAAATCAGAATGAGACTGAAAAGAGACATTGGAAAAAAAGTTTCTAATTATTTAGTGTGGGAAGGATTGTGACCCAGGTGGAAAAGCTTCAAAGACTAACTAAATCATGTTGTTCTCAGGGGAAGAAGACAACAGAATTGGGATGCTGCTATTGACCTACTTATGAAACAAATTGGAAATCCTAAACTCTTTTCAAGAAATAGAAATGATGAATGGATATGGAAAAAAAATGCTACTAGTAGGTTCTCAGTTAAGTCTTCTTATGACTCAATGATGCAGCAAACTTTGGTTTTAGGTTCTTTTAAATAGCTCAAGGTCTAGAAGAAGAATCTAATCCTGAAAATTAATTGCTTCTGGTGGATGGTTATACATGGTAAGATCCTCACTATAGACAACCTAAAGAAATGAGGTTGGTACCTTGTCAATAGATGTAGTATTTGTAATGAAGAAGAAGAAACTATCATGCATTAGTTTTTTCAATTTTCTTATGCCCAAGAAGTTTGGGGTTTATTTCTCACTACTTTCAAGGTGGAGTGGGTTTTTCCAGCCAATATCCAAATGTTTGTGGAAGGATGGAGCTTTTTCCCTTATTCCCATAATATAATTAGTGATTTGTGGGGACAGATTCCCCTGTTTCTAGCTCGGGGCTTGTGGAAAGAGATAAATAATATGATGTTTAGGGAGACTGCAAGGACTAGTAAGGAGCTATGTTTAATTGTTAAAATACAAATTCAAGAAAATGTGGAAAGCTGCAAATACAATCAGGCTAAGAAAAAGCCAACACATCAAGAGCTAAGCATAAAACAGCAATGGGAGCTTTCCCATGACTTAAATAATGTTAACTGGCTAAAACAGCTTATTAGAAGGAGAATTGTATGGATTCCCCTAGATCCAGGATGGGTGAAATGTAACTTTGATGGTTGCTCAAAGGGGAATCCTAGAAGGGTTGTTGCTAGTGGAGTAATAAGGTATGATAAGGGTACTTATTTGACTGGATACAACAAAGGCTTAGGAACAACAATGAACAACTTCGCTGAGGCATCTATTATTTGGATTGGAGTTAGACTTCTTAGAGAAGGGGGGTACAGCAAGGTAATTATAGAGGGAGACTCAAAGCTAATAATAGATTATCTCAACAATATGGCAAATATTCCTTGGGAAATTAGAGATTTGTTGGAAGATTGCAAAGGTATGTTGCAAGAGATTCAATGTGTTAAAATTTTCCACTCCTTAAGGAAAGGTAATAAGGTGGTGGATGTGATGGCCAACCTTGGTGTTAATAATGAAATTTTAATAAATTGGGACTTCTCTTATCTGCCCAATCAAATTAAAGAAGTCTTAGCAGGGGACAGACATAGGAAAAATACTCAAATAAGGGATTATGAGGATGGGAATTTTAATTATTAATAAGAGTGGTGGGCTGAGAAGGCTTACGAGGATGTGGATCCCGCGAATGCAAGCTGGAAAGATAAGTGGATGTCGTCGAAGGCACATTGTCAAAGGATTGAAAAATCCCAATAAAAGGAAATGCCAACGATGGAAAGGATGACCGGATGACAAAACTTTGTACCTTGACATGAAAGATTTAAATAAGGAAATAAAACGGATGAGGAATAATCTTAATTCTGATCTTTAATGTGACAGATGGACTTGCATTTGTAACAACAATAAAAGAAGGAATAAAATAAATGTTATCAATGCAAGAAAGGAAGGAAAAGTTGTCACAAGCAATAATGATGATAGGAAAAAAGGTGGAAATCTAGGTGTGAGCTCTTCTATGCATCATAGAAAAAACTGTAAGCCGACGGCATTTCAAATGAATAATCACAAAATCACCATTAGAACTGAGAGTGTGGAATTACCTATTGCGAGTGTAGAAGACGCCAAAGATAATTGAAGTGATTTCCTTCTTGTTCCTAAAAATTTCCATAGCCCAGATAACACAATGGGAGGCCCAAGGAAGCGTATCAAACCTCACAAATATGATTCACTCCGCAAAAATGAGGAGCTTGGGGGGTCTATTTGAGCAAGCAAGTTTCACTCCGTATTTTGCTACAATGGAGGGATACAATGAAAAACTCAACTACAAGTTTTCTAACACATGGAGAAATGGGGAAGTTAATCTAGGTGGGCTCTAGTTTAAGGTGGATGTGAAGTTGATAGCGGAAGTGATGGGTTTGGCTTATGAAGGAACAAAGGTTGCTAAGGTCAGCAATTGTAAGTATCAGGACTATTTTGAGAAGTTTTTTGAAGGAAAAGAAAAACCTAAAAGATTTCAGAATGGTTACTCTAGGGTTAAACTGCCACCTCTGTATCATAATTTTTGTTTTATTGTAATGAAATACTTTACCCTTGAAGGGCACTACCAGTTCGTTCATGGATACCACTTTCCCATCCTCAACCACATAAGACACCAAGAAAAGATCAATCTTCCTTTCTTTTTATTTTCCTCCCTAAGCTAGAGTCTTACCCATGAGGCCAATCCACCATTACAGCAGGGCCTCATAAGAGCCATATGCAAATTTGTGCTATATAGGACCCTGCAGAAAAACTTTTTTCTTAAGTTGATTGAAGACCCAAAACCCCATAGCTTGGTGAAAATTGAGCTTCTTGAAGACCATCCCCACCATGCCAAAAAAATCGAGTAAGAAATCCCAAAGCCCTGAAAAATCTAGTAAGAACTCCTAAAGCCTTGATACTGCTATGTGGAAGGATTTGATTATGGTCACGCCTGAGAAAAGAAAGGACATTTCGATGGAGATGGGAGCTAAAAAGAGGAGGAAATTAATTTTGTGTCAACTTGGGGAAGAGGTGGACACAATTACCATACCTGATGATAATGAGATGGAAGGTTTAAACCTTGGTGGAAGGAGGTAAAAAAGACTGGCTATGGTGGCGTCAAAGGGTTGGGAAAGTAACAAAAAATCATAGAGCCCTGAGGAGAAAAGTACCCACAGTCCACCTGATAGTGTGGAAAAGAAAGATGAAGAGGATAATGGCTCCTCAACTAAAGAGATTCTTGAGAGTTTGGGTGGAGACTCGGCTGAGGAGGAGGACTCAGAAGTAGAAAGTGAGGATGGTAATGGCGATGAAGAAAAGGCGGAGGAGAAAGGAAATGTTATGGAAAATCAAGAAAAGGATAAAAAAAACAGCAAAAAGGAAGACAAGGCTGAGGATGATGGGAATGAGAGGATTAAAATACTAGAGGAGAGGATGTAAAATCCTGGAAAAAAGGATATATGAGAAGGTGGAGGATAGCAAACTTCAATCCCTCAAAAATATGGTGACAAGTATAATTGAGGAAAGACTACAGGTTCTAGAGAAAGGCATGCAAGAACAAGGAAATGACAATAGAATTCAAACCCTAGAAGAAGCGGTTAAGAGCATGTGCTTGGTGGTCGATGCTATCATGAAGAAGGTTTTTATGGCTACTGTTTCTGGCATGGGAAAAATCAAATAGCAACAAAAGAAAAAAGCAGCAGGTGATAGCGAGGATTCGGCGGGCAAGATGGAGTTGAAGACAACAGTGAACGACACTATTGAAGACCCGATGAATGCATGGAAGATGATTGAGAAAGCATAACATGGTTGCTTCACTATGTTGTTTTTTATTTTTGTTCTGATGGTTATTTCAGTTGTGTTTTCTAGGACTATTATTATTGGTTATGGTCGTTGGTGTCAGAACTTAAATATTTGTAATGTAGTTTATATTTTAAGTAGGGACTCTATGATAGATGTTAATAAGTATTTTAGATGGATTGGGAAGGATGCTATTGATGCTAGGTTAAGTTTTTTTTATTCTTATGATAGAACTGCTATGTTTAATCGTATGGGAATTGGTTAAGCATTTTTTTTGTGGGAGGGGGGAAGTTTGGTGGGCTTCTTGTTTTGTTGTTTCTTACCACCTATTGTTCTTATTATGATGTACTAATTTGTTCGGGTTAGGGCCCTTTTCCTTGCTTAACCAATCAAAAACATATTTGACACATAAATACCCCACATGGGCACACCTCCTAAGAATTACATCCATATTCAATAATCAACCCACCTAGTAATAAAAGAGATGCTCCATACTCCTATGCCTAGGATTGGAAATATATCACAAATGGCCTCTAACAATGCATTATAGCTGCTATCACATTCCACCTCATTTATAAATGTCATTACAACTATATTCTAAGATAATTGAGATATAATATTTCTACATTAGAATTACAATTAAATATCATATTTTTCTAACATTGTATTCACAAGATTTTTATTCTAGGTCATACTATTAATAAAATGAAATACTTTTTAAAAAGTTTATTTCTCCAACACTAGATCTAACTTAATTAAAATAAAATTCAAAAGACAATAAGATAGGGAATAAAGTGACATTATTTAAATAGATTCATTTTTATATTTAACATCATACAATCTTGCAGAGACTCACATAAGCCATAGACCATGTTTGCTAATATTTCTCTATATTTAATATAAATCACCGAGACTTTATTTTTAATGTACCAACTATTTATATATAAATACTTACTCCAATATAAACAACAATATATTAAACACAACATATCAATGATATTAAAACCAATATTTATCAATTAATTTTGAACAAATCATAAACAATATTTTTTTAAAATAGGATCCTCTAATAAAACTTAGATCCCAAAGTTCAAAATGAATCAATTATATAGAGAATTTTCAATAAAAAGATAAAGAATTAAAAGTTTCCAAGATTTTATAATGTTTGATGGTGATGATTAATGGATCCAATGCAAGCCTAAAAAAGAAATAACAAATCTTCCACCACTTTTTGCTTTTCTACCAACTTCCCAAATTTGTAAGCCTGGTGGGCTAGCTCAAGTGGTTATATGTTGTATAGCTTCATGTGGGAGGTCTCAAGGTCCATTCCCTTAGGTTGGCCACCTCTATCATGTTGGGCCCCACTTGATGTCCACATCGGGTCAGGCACTCAAAGTGGTGCCGATAGTTTACTCTACGCCCATTCCTCGACTTACTGGGGGGTGTGTGCGGGGCTTTACCGCGAAGTACATTTCTTCAAAAAAAAAAAAGTAGAAAAATCTGTGTTGGGCATTTATTATCAACATCGTACATGTCATTTCACACCCCAAAGAAAAAATTAAGAATTATGTGATGTATAACAACTTGTAATTTATTTGTGCATTGAATTTATAATAATTGATGTAAAGAAATAAAGTCAATTAAATGAATTATTTTTCTTCCTCTTAGTATTTTTTGAAATGCTAATATGAATTATTATTTTTGTTTTATTAGTTTAAATTGAATGAAATGAAATTTTTTTGTCTTGATCTATTGTTTATTGATTTTTATTATCTTTTTTAATGATTAGTGAAATCAAATAATTGATCTCACTTTTATTCCACTAAAGTTTAAAATTATACAATAACATCGTGTCGTCTAATTTTAACTCATTTAATAGTTTTGATATCATTGAAATGATATTATTTTGGTAATATGGGAAGAGTCAACCAACATGTAAAATACAAATTTATTAGGTGGTCAATTTTCATGTGCAAGTCATCTCAAATTATTTATTAGAAAGAAATTTTGAAAATCTATTAACATACAAAATATAATCAAAAGATTTAAACTTTCTTTTGACAATTTCAATTATCAATTTTGAAACGTGAATTCTTGGTGTGAATCTAGACCAATATTTGTAGTGCTAGTAAAATTAAATTATGAGAATTAATTAGTAACTTGCTTTTGAATTGACTAAAGACATCAAAAATTAATTATAAAATTGATGAAGTTGAATCACAATGGTGGTGGGAGGATATGACAATTTTGTTGTGATTTGTTACATCTACGCTCATTTTAATTTTGGTTATACTTCTTACGTGGAGAATATAATCTAATAATATTATTACTAGAAAAGACTAGAGTACATGACCACCCCTCATCAAGCATGCAAAATTGGTATAAACAATTCATGCTCAAATCATGCAAGAGAGGGGGAAGTGGGCCTAGCTCAATTGGCTAAAGCATCATGTTGCAGGCAAGAGGTCACGAGGTCTAGTCTCTACACCATCCCCATGGTACTGGAGGGCATGTCATGCCAACGCCACCGGTCATGTGAAAAAAATTTACTAGGTGCATTGCAGTTTACAGGGGGACGGATACCTAACCGATTCATGCAGTCTAAAAAAAAATTCATGCAAGAGAAACAACTACTACAACTATAAGTTCAATAGTTTTATCACATCCTATTTTTAATCACTTATTATGTTCATATTTTTAATTATTAATTAACTAATTAAGGTGTGTGTATTCAATGTTTTAAATGATGCACTAAGAGTGATGAAATTATGTTATACACGATACTATGATAGTTTGATATTTCATTGTCCTTATAAAATATTCTTGATTTTAGTAACTGAAGCTAGTTGTATATGAAATATGTACATGTTTTTTATTAAGTAAGAAGGGAAAGGGCCTTGCCCTTACATTAAGCAAAGTAAGAAAGACTTACAAAGATAACATAAAAATTATAGTCCATTGGCTAGCCACTAGGCCAAACCATACAACAAAATAACACAAAAGAGAACAACAACATACAATCAAAAAAGACCAAGACAAAGCACAACAAACCTAGAGTAAAGAACCCTAGTCCTTAAACTCATATAACTAAGAGTTCCATCTCAATTAACAACTCCAAGTAGTAGTTCCTTCCTTTTGATCTTCTTCTTCTTGGGGTCCTACAATTTATCTTCCTTGTCTTATTGATTATTTCATTTTTTAAGCTCTAACTAAACAGTGACGAACCCAAGAACAAATCTTCTCATAATCCCATTAGTGACTTTCACTAGATCGTTCATAGCCTTTTTCAATTTTACAAGCTTGTGTTGGTATAATTTCATAGTTTAGTACATGTTTTCTCAATTGTATTTGTAATTTTAGTAGTCCATGGTTTTGTCTTGCATCTCCTCAAGTTTATTAACTCTAGTTTGTAAGTATACAATCTCTACATAATAAGTATCCAAAGGGTCCTGATGGAACCCTAAAAAAAAATTGTTCCATCTTAAACCCTTATTACATTTGGATGTAGAGTTGTTATTTGAGGGTTTAGGGTTTTATTCGTTATAAATGCTTACAGGGTTCTATTTGGTCATTGACTCCTTATTACCCATTGCCAGTCATTTTAAAACATCTTATGTCATTCACTGTCATCTAGTAACCAGTCCCTCAAATCTAAGTCTGGGTCTTCTTTTTATAGGGTTAAGTAAAGGATCTTTTGGCCTTTACATCCTTTGCATTTTATGACATAGAAGTTTTCGAGTATGTTATTCTCATGTCATCCTAGAGAGTCCCCTTTATTAAGAACAAATTAAGGGCATATATTTGAAGGTTTTCTCTTAAGTCCCAACAGCCATTGTGTTATTATCACTCATCGCTGATTACTTCAAGAGTGCATATTTTGAATCAGTGACAAAAAATGAAGTGATATTTTTTATGTTATCGCTCATTGAAAATTGTTGCTAGAACTCCTAAATCAAATGTGCGACAAGTGATGTCCTTGATATTGTTGAAGGATCGCTCATCGCTAATGGTTTTCAAGTTTTAAAATTTGTAATAGTGATGAGTGATGCCTTGGTCTTATGTTCTTATCGCTCATCGTGGATGATCATAAAATGATAAATTTGTAATAGCGATGAGCGATATAATGTAATTTCCATTATATCGCATGATCGCGGATATGTTTTAAATGCTAAGTTCCAGATTGGCAATCTACGATGCACATTGTAAACTTTGTGAATCCTCTCATTGCTAATTTCTCACAAACTCTATGAGGAGAATTAGCGATGGGTGATGGCTTTATGTTTCATCGCTCATCATGAATTCATTTCTGGAATTGAGTTCCAAATTAGCGATGAGCAATGTTGTTCTTTAAAAATAGTTTCTTTCGCTAATATGATGAGATCCTATGAGCGATCCATTTTGTGCCATTCATTTTTTATGCAGGTGTACGTGTCAAAATATGATGCCTTCACTACATCTCTCGTCACTGATAGGAGCCTAGGTAAAAATTTTGAATTAGAGATGCATGATGGAGGAATGGACGTGATCAAGGAAAGGGCCGCAGATCCAAGGGCTAATATTTCATCATATAAAACACTTCCATCGTTGATGGAATTGGGTGAGGATGAAGTAAATCGGTGACAAGTGACAACTACTTCATGGAACAGGCAACGTGACAGGATCCTAAGGATTCAGTGTAAAGAAAAAAGGAAAGTAGTGAGAGGACTAGAAAACCATTGATGAAGTTAGATGATCCAATGGACTAAAAATCATTGCATGAATAATTTCATCGCTAGTTGAACCCTAAAACTTGGGGAAGATCAGTGATGAGCGATGAAGCATATAAGGAAATTTCCTCTCTAAGAAGAACTGGTCTTGTGTACTTCATCGATATTAATGAAAAGCACGGATTAGGTTGGCGATACATGTTGATTGACAGATCGCAATACTTGAGCTGGCATCATTGTTTTCTATGACCAAGTTGCTAAAGGCATAAAAAAACAAGGCTCATATCACCATGGATGAAGTTTTAAATGCTTTAAAATCAACGGCCTAGATTCAAAGCCGAGCTATAAGTTATCAACTCACTCGCATGAGGAGCTCTCAAATCATTAATTTTGCATGCTTCAAACTGCCTATTTAATACAAATTGATTTTTGATCACCTTTTTCATAATTCAGTATGCAATAAATGAGAGGTGTGGGTTAGTAAGGAATTGCACGAGTATTGATTGTCCCTAAGTCAGGAAATAGACATTCTTGTCCTAGGTAAGTAGGTATGCCATGGTGGCTTGAGAGTTTGAGAAGCTGAGTTTGCTTGAGTCTGAGGAAGATGCTCTTGAGGATGAAAGTGGAACGTAAGGAGCTCCTGATATGCCAAAAGGTAGAATGGGACTCGGGAAATTCAAGGAGTATAGTGAAAAGGAGAATTACCACCCACGGGACCAGATAGTTTCAAAAGAATTAGTCAAACACAGAGAGAAGAGGATGGTGGAATATGAAAAGAAGGCAAGGAGAGAGAGTGAGCATTGTAAGGCTTATCCAGAAGGATGTAATTCTCCATGTGAGGTTTCTAATAACCCTTCAGATAGTGAGGGTGACACTGATCCAGAGGGTGATTATTATCCCCTCTTCCTAGTACCATCAAGGAATTCTGACAAGGAGGTGGTGATAGTTTCTCTAGTCCCACCACGAGCAAAACATGGGCAAGTATCCTCTGAGGTTGATGACTCAAAGTGATTATTGTGCCCTATTTTTGTTTTTGATGAAACCATGCCCTTTCTGTTAGGATTTTCCTATTCATCACTCATGTGATTTCTTGTTTTGAGTGCTAATGTGGAATGTTTTCGGGCTTGTGTGTAGGAGAAGTGCTAGATTAAATGACCTTGGTGGCGTGTATGTTTTTTCTGGATGATTACAATTTTGTGCTAGAGCTACTATTGGAGAATCTTCTTTGGTCAACAAGGATGAGGATTCAACACGGTTGCAACAAACTCTGTCTTTTGAGGAGGTGGTGTGTCTTCATTCAAGGAATATGGACTGTGGTCTTTTACTCTTCCATTTTCCTTAAATGATTGCATGTAACTAACGAGGAATGTGTCGAATTTTGGTGCAAATGAAATGAAATGTAAATGTAATTAAGCCTAATGCTTGTTTCTCCCTTGTTCTATAAAAGGGATATCAGGGCTTATTACGGTGGTCAGATTTTGAAGTCTCAATAGGGTTTTAGGTGAAAGCTAAGTTCAAGAAAGGCATTTTGAATAGAATACTAGTAATAGGCCAGTAGTCTGTCTTGGATAAGAAATCCTATATGTATTAATCTTAAATAAGTTTTATAGAAATTACTGATATCGAAACAAATATTAGTCTAGAAGCAAATACTCTCTTATGTATGTTCCTTACATGTTATAAATGAGAAATACTAATGGTGTTATCATTTATCTTCAGATATTCCATTTGAATGTATTACTTTGTTTTCAACTTTAATTCAAGGAATTGATTAAAATTCTTGAATAGGGTTATAAACTTTGTAGGGAATTGCGTAGGATTCATAAGAAGTAAATGTTTCAGGCATAGTGATTTTTCATAAATGCAAAGTAGTATGAAAATATTTTGCCCATCTCTAAATTGAGTAATTTGTAAATTATTGATCCTTACATATTTGACTCTATTGCTCCAATTGATGAGACACTGGTCATTTTATTAGAAAATCTTGCATAAAATGAGCAAATAGTGTTTTCAGGCCCTAGACTTAAGATAAGACAATATTCAATAAAAAAATATTTTCAAGGATAGTATAGATGGGGATCATCCCCAATTCCTAGCAAATAGTTGGTCACTCACTCGAAAATTTGTCAAATCTTTAGTGAGAAGGATTTTATTTGCAATAAATAGGAATCAATCTGTGTATAAATGTGTTACTAATCAAATATACTTTACGAAAACACAATTGGAATCACCCTCCTAGGTTTCACAAACCCTGAAGTGAAGGAGTAAGGATCATAAAATCCTATGCTCATTGTGTTGGCCACTAACCTAGCAATTCTTCATCATAGGAGTTGGCTACTTTTTAGAGAATTGCTTGGTTCTACTAGAAAAATCACCAACAGGTCCTACTTGATATCTTGTTTCTTGTCCTCTTCATTGTTCTCCATCTCCTTACCAACCTCAAGATTGTTCACTTAGGTAGGTAAATGGGACAAATAGTATTCTATTTCACAAAGTGGATATTGGGATTTACCATCCTCAATTTGAATATCATCTTTTGAATTAGATAGTGGGTGAATTTCATGCTTGTTCCCTTCCTTAAACACACAAACATCCTTCTTCAAGTAGTAGAAATCATTTTACTAGACCCACCAAACACCTTTTGTTAGAAACATAGGACAAGTAAGAGGGGGTGAATTAGCTATACATTAAAACCTTCAAAACCTTATTAAGTATTAGTATGAATGTAAACAAATGAAACAACAATACATCCACAATCATTCACAATAGAACACCAAATTTTTACATGGAAAACCAAATAAGGGAAAAAAAAGATGAGGATTAACTCACTATATGAAAACCAAAACCGATTACAAGAGGCTCGTTGTCTTAAGGGCTCACTACCCAAAATGAAAGGCTCACTGACTAGGAAGGTCACTTCTTCTAGATTACAAAGAAATAGTTACAAATAGGTTCACTACCTCAGAGAAATTGGAGAAACCACCACAATATCTCTTTACCATCTGCAACCTTCAGCTTACTACCTCCAACAACTTTTGGCACACTAAACTATAGACACCTTATGCTCACTACTTTTTGTATTCTTAGGTGTTCTTGCTCATACTTAGATATCAATACACGATCACACATACATCATTTCATACCACACCCTTATCCAAAACTTTTACCTTGCATATATATCTTCTACAACCTTGAATAACCTTCTCTAAGTTGGCTTCAATGAAATGTATGCACCTCAAACATGCAACCACCAAATAGGTTGGAAACAAACACCTTTGCAGTGGAAATAAGTGAAGACAGACCACATCAAGGGTTAACCAAGACCCAAATCTACATTTAAATGCTACACCAAGCTTCCAAAAACCATTAGGTTCATCTACAAATAGTGCTAACTGAACCGTAGATTTTTGGCGCCATGCACTTCTCTAGCTCTTCTAGGTTTTTTGACCTAAAAGGAGAGGGGTAGGGCCAAAAATGTTAAAGGGTTCATTCAAATTATGTTATGTATGATGGAATTATGGCTAAATTTAATGATCTAAGTGCAACTAAGCTTTGAAATTGATCAAATATGAATGCAAAACCTAAGAAACATGACTTTTTTGAAAACACATTGTGTAATGCAACAATGGACTAGAAATGAATGCAAAATTGCAACAGAGATGAATCAAACTGAAAGTGTGCACCTAAAAGCTTGGAGGAGATTTTAAATTGCTTTTTGAAATGTTGTTGATGCTATTTTTTAGGTCTGGAGTGACTCATTCGCCATTCTAGGTGAATCAGTCTCAGTTCTATCAAACTGAGCCAAAACCTATTTCTGACAAAAGGGTACTCAAAAATGTAGAAAACACAAAATTAACCCTGGAGTGGGACTCAATCACCACCCATGGTGAATGAGTCAACTTTTGAATTTTCATATTTTCAAAGGTGGATTTTGAAGCTTCCAATCTGCACTTTTGACTTCTCCAGGTGTTTGCTTCTGAAACTTTGATTTACGAGTTTGAAAATTAGTTTTTGTTGATATTTTAACTTGATGGATGAAGAGAAGACTTTATCAACATTGTAACTTGATCTTCAATGATTTCCAAGGTTCCAAGGGACCTAAATCTACAAATACACAAGAACAAAAGAAGAAATGGTGAATGTTAGGGCTTGGGGTTTGCCTCATGGTCAAACACCATTTAGGTAATTAAACCAAAATGATGTAAGAATAGAATGAAACATGCAATAATGGAATATATTACCTTTCCATGATGTTTGATCTTGGATTTTTGTAGCAATGGAGGAAGATTCAACCCTTAAATGTCTTTAGGAACTTTCTTAATGTCTTGCAATGATAAAACCCTAAGTTGCTTGATTTGAGATAAAAGATTAGTGGATGAATATGTGAATTAAGTTAATGGATGTAAAAATGAGTTTAGAGAGGTACTTTTATAGCCAATTCACCTATTTTACCCATTAATACCTCATCACAAACTGACATGAAGCAATATTAAACTCAAATTTCACTTTTTTCCTGCTCAAAGGTCAAAATTAAGCCAAATGGGACTCATTTGCCACACATGGTGAATGGGTCCCATCTGGATGGGACTAATTCACCATGCATGGCGAATGGGTCCCACAAGGGCTATTTTGACAACTCAAATGCCAAGAGATAAGAAAATAAGGTTTGAAATGCAACCTTGTCATTTATTTGATCAATTTAAGCCTCGAGATGCACAATATGGGTTAATAGGGGCCTATTAATGATGATGTGAATGTCAAATAGGGCCTGGGACACATAATTCAATGTGAAAGTGTGATTAAATACACTTTACAACACTAAAATGAGGTCCACTCAGCCTAGAAAGGCACAAAAACTAATGTTAATGTGCAAGACACATTACAACACTAGTTTAGCATTAAGTTTAATTCACAAGCCTTCTAAATTGATGTAATAATGTTATTAAACACATTTTATAGTGTTGAATGGGTTTACTAAGTCTAGAAAAGTGTGAAAGTATGTTACAACACCTTTACAAGACATCGTTAAAAGCATGTTATTCAATTTGTAAGGGTCCAAGACCTAGTGTGGATGAATAAAATTCCTCACAACCCCTGAATCAAGGCCTCATTATGTCTAGTTTATCATCAATTAATCCCATGTCAAGCAAAGGTTACTTTTTTCTATAGCACACTAACACACCAGGTTGGCCGAACTGATATTAACACTATCAAGCAACCAAATTCACACTTTACTAGGGCTTAAAACATTCTATGGACCATGTAGCAAAATTACACATCTTAGAATATTCCAACACTAATAGAATATAAAAAACATTGGTGTAAACACCTGAAACTGAGAATCCTAGCATCTTGTGCAAGCAGTCAAACTATCATTGGTTTATAACTCATGAACCTAGATTGTAGAACAATTGAACACTAAACACACCAAGGGAAGGTAGGTACAAGAAATATTAGCACATTCCTGAATCTGAAATACAAGAAACTTCAGCACGGAGAAATACAGAACAATTCTCAGATATCCCTCTTCACAAGCTAGAGATATCCCAACACATTGTCAAACATATCTTCTACTGTCACATGATCTAGAAACTAAAACAATGGATATAAAACCTTCAAATATTTCTAATCATCATGTTCAAACCACAAATCACATCTTTAAGTATGAAGAAATAGAGCAAAATATAAAACACTTCTCAGTCACCTTGTATAGTCTTTATGCAAATTTTCTCAAAAGCACTTGGAAACCAAGTAACCTTGATGCATCTACAACACCTGCTCAACACCATAAATACCTTCTCAAGATATCCATACTAGAGGTTGACATCAATGACAACACTTATGAAAACATAGTGCAACAATCTCCCCTTTTTCATTGATGGCAACATCTGTTGAAAAACCATCAACAACAAAAGCAACTTTGTATCTCCAATACTTAAGCATTTTTCCCCTTTACTTGAACATTTATTTCCCTGTGTTTTTAGAATTCTCTCTCTCTCCCCCTTTGACATCAATGTAAAATGGAAACACCTACACACAATACTTTAGGCACAAATTATGCTCCCCCCGACTACACCAGCCAAAGACACCACTACTTTCTCCCCCTGAGAGGTAGCTGAGTGGATTTTAAAGTAGACTTCAAAGCAACTGAAGACAAGTGTCAAAATTCTAGGCACTAGAATTTTAGGAGTGCATAGTGGATCGAGTCTTTTAATGATTTATGTTTACTTTCCGTTTAGATACTTTATGGCTCCTCTTTGAGCCTTTTAAAGGCTTTATGCTATGGACCTCAGTTCGTTTGTTAGTTAAAATTCTATTAGAAGACTTTTTCAACGGTCATCTTCCCCATCTAAAATCTAGTATTTTTTTAAGCAGTTTATTATATATATGTAACCACCAGAAACAATGGAGTGATACCCTTATGTTGTTATAATATGTTTTAAATCATGTCTTTATGTTGCACATTTTTTTTCTGATATGAATAAAATAAGCTTTGTCAATCTTATCCTGGGTTACTAGTTTTGTGCAATGGAGCTATTATGGATGAATTCATGTTGAAGATACATAAATTTATGTGATCTAAGTTAAGTGTTAAAACACCCAAGAGCTGGCCACTTGAGGGAATCTTGTAGGATAGATAATTATCTTTGTTTTCAAGTTCTATTACTTTTATTTTGTATATGATAAATGTGAATAAATGTTATTTGTATGTGTCAAGCTCTGTTAGTTAATCTTGTAGTTCTTAGTTCAAGTTTGCAATCTTTTTGTTTTGTTTATCTGAAATTCTAGAGCACCCACTTTGGTTATCAATTGTAGGTTGTTAAGTTTTTTTCTGATAACAATTAGGTGTTAGTTGATGGTTGTTGTCATTCAAACTTTATAGTTTTATTGTAAGCATTTATTTCTAGATAATTTATATCCTTTCTAGTTTAATCATTTTATGCTTTCTACCTTAACGATTTTATGCTTTCTAGCTTAAAACAACTTTATGCTTTCTAGTTTAAATGGCCTTTAGTTTAAGTTCTATTTACAACTGTTCCCACATTCAAAAAATCTAGGAGAGTTAGTCAAGATTTTTCCTATTGCATACAGCCCTCAAACATTACCCGATTGATATATTTGATGCATTTTCAATTAAAGCAATAAGACCTCACGATAGCCTATCATAAGCACTCAAAGAGAAGTTAGTGTCCTTAAAATACCATAGACCATAGTCTGGAGTGCCCTTCAAATATCTGAATATCCTTTTGACCGCTGCCACTTGTGATTCTTTAGGATCTTCTTGAAATCTTGCCACAAGACATACTGCATGCATAATATTAGGTCTAGTTATAGTTAGATATAGTAATCCGCCAATCATGGATCTATACTTAATCTAATATGTCTTAGGAGATTCATCATTTTTGCTTAATTTACAACCAGTAACCATGGGATTACATACTGGTTGAGAATCCTCCATTCCAATCTTCTTTAACATTTCATTTACATATTTTGATTGTGAAATGAATATACCTTTTTCTAATTGATTAATGTGTATCCCAAGGAAGAAATTCATCCCCCAAGCATTGAAATTTCAAACTCATTTTACATCTCTAAAAAAATTTACACATGGTCTCATTTCCTCCAAATATCATGTCATCAACGTACACAACCACAATAAAAAATTGATCTTTATCAATTTTGAAGTAAAGGTTGATGTTTTTGCTACCCTTTTTGAATCCCTGCTACAGTAATTATCTATCCAATCTTGCATACTAGGCCCTAGGAGCTTATTTGAGCCCATATAATGCCTTCTTCAACTTGCAAACCATATCAGGATCTTCTGATAAATAAAAACCTTTTGGTTGTTCAATGTACAATTCTTCTAACTCACTATTCAAAATTATAAACTTTACATCCATTTGATATACCTTGAAGTATTTATGTGTCACAAAAGCCAAAAACATCCTAATAGCCTCCATTCTTTCTACTGAAGAAAACATCTCTTCAAAATCTACTCCTTCCACTTTTGAGTAGCCTTTACACACAAGCTTGGCCTTGTTTTTATAACTTCTCCATTCTCATTCAAATTGTTCCTGAAAAACCATTTAGTTCCTATCACATTCTTGTTTATTGGTCTTGGGACCAATTCCCATGTCTGATTCTTCTCAATCTACCTCAATTTTTCTTCCATAGTGTTGATCCAATTTTCATCCTTACATTCTTAAATAATTGTTTTAGGTTCTATTTTAGAGAGATTTTTCTACACATACTTAGGAGTCTTAGGGTTCTTTTCTGGAGTTTCTTCCTCTTCCACTAACATCTCTTTTTCTTCTTATTTTTCTTCTTCTCCATAAAAGGGTTCATCAAATTCATGTCCTTCTATCAGTACTGCGCTTTGATGTGATTCTCCATCCACTTTGACACTTGCACTTTCAATTATCTTATTTAGCCTCTTGTTGTGGCACATGTATTCCTTTCTCTTTGTAGATTATCTAAGGAATATTTCTTCATCTAATCTTGCATCAAACTTTCCTAAGTTTTCTTCATCCCTTCTGATATAATATTTACTTTCAAACACTCTAAAATATTTCATAGTAGGATTTTTTCCATACCATAGCTCATAGGGATCTTTGAACTATTCACTCTTGTTTGTACTTTGTTGAGAATGTAAACTATGGTATGAATAGATTCTCTCTAATATACATCCAGTATATTTGCTTCGTTCAACATGGTTCTTATTGCATCCTGAAATGTCATGTTCTTCCTCTCCACAGCTTCATTCTGCTATAGAGTCCTAGGAGCTAATAAATATCTTTTTATCCCATGATCTTCACAAAAAATGTTAAACTCATTTGAGGTGAACTCACCACCTCTATCAGACCTTAAGCACTTAATTTTCAAATCCATTTCATTCTCAGCCATAGATTTAAATGCTTTAAACTTATATAGAGCTTTTTATTTTTATTTGAAAAAGGTCACCCAAGTCATTCTAGATTAATAATCTATTAACATAAAATACATGTCACCTTGAGAGCTTCTTGTTCTAGTAGGTCCACATAGGTCTATATGCACCAACTTTAAGGGTCCTGTAGTACAATATTCCTTAGTTTTGAACTTATTCTTTGTCTATTTTCCAAGATGAAACTCTTTGCAAATTTCATTTATAGGTTTTGTAATTCTTGACAAGTCTCTCATAGAATGAGTAAAGTTGACCTTTACTAGGCTATAAAAATTGATATGACACATTCTTCTATGCCACAGCCAACTTTCATTGATTTGAGTCATAAATAACTTACCATCAGCACTTTTGATCTAACAAACATTTCCTTATGTCCATGTTCCTATTGCAACCAAGATTCAAGATCTTCCTAATCTGATTTCACAATCATCATACTGAAACACCAGATTGTATCCTCTACCACACATTTTTCCTACACTAAGAATATTATGTCAAAGACCCTTAACATAAAGATCATATATCTTATGCTTTCCATCAAAACTAATTGAACCTTTTCCACATATCTTAGTAAATGTGTCATCACCAAACTTAACCAAACCACCATCATATTTCTTAAGGTTAAAAAACTTACTCTTATCACTTGACATATGATTTAAACATATGTTATCAATTATCTAGTAGTTTGTCTCTTCTTTTGCATGAAAGGCAGTTAACATAGTTCCTTCAATACCATGACCTATTTCCCTAGAAATTTCCTTCACACATCTCTCAAGGTTAGTAGAATTAGTTCCAACATTCAAAGCCATGAACAAGCATTCATCACTTTCTTTATCTAGGTAGTTTAATTCCTCATCATCAAATGTACCACTGTCCTTTTTAACATAATAACTCTTCTTGAAGGATTTACCTTTATGATCTTTATGATTGTCATTTGAAACTTTACCTAGACATTTTGAAGCATAGTGACCTATCTTTCCATAATTGAAACACATGAAAGGTAACTTACCTCTGTATTTTCTAGTGCCCTGTTTCAATATTCTTACAAAATTCACTTCCACTTCATGAAGATCATTAGATTAGATTCATCATTCCTCTCTTTCTTGCTAACTTTAAAAGCAGCTTCTTTCCTCGAAGCATCTTTTTCAAACTCTCTTAATTCAAAATTAGTTAAAGCACCAAATAATTGATCTATAGCATATTGATCTAGATTTTGAGATTCCTCAATAGTATAAACTTTAACACCATAATATTTAGGAAGGGATCTCAATACCTTTTTCACAATTTCATTTTCCTCCGGTTTTCCACCAAGATCGTTGATAGAATTGACAATTTCATCTACCTTGTACATGAAGCCTGCAATATCTTCATCCTCTATCATCCTTAGGGTTTCAAATTTGACCTTAAAATTTTGCATTTTTGCTTGCTTAACCATGGCATCTCCTTCATAAATGTTTTTCAACTTATCCTTGACCTCTTTAGCAAATTTACAGCTCATCACCTTCATAAGTTTTGAATCTGTACACCCACTCAAAATAGCATTCCATGCTCTACCATTTTTCGCATACTCCTTGACCTCATCTTCACTTGTCAAAGGAGTATTAGGCATAGTACTATCCATCTTTGACTGATTTTCATATGCCAAACCCTAATATGATGAGAAAGGCTTCCATCCTAGCCTTAAAAAAGGTATAATGTGTTCCTTCGAATATAGGAGCTTTGGCACCATTCTTGTGCACCATCTAGATCTACCTCAAGCATTTAAGATTTTTCTAAGGAACCTCTACTTTAATACCAATTTTTAGACACAAAAGATAACAACACATTAAGTATTAGTATGAATGTAAACACATGAAACAACAACACATCCACAATTATTCACAATAGAACACCAAATTTTTATGTGGAAAACCTAATAATGGAAAAACCATGGTGAGGATTAACTCACTATATGAAAACCAAAACTTATTACAAGAGGCTCACTTTCTGAAGGGCTCACTACCCAGGAAGATCACTTCTTTTGGATTACAAAGAAATAGTTACAAGGAGGTTCACTACCTCAGAGAAATTGGAGAAACCATCACAATGTCTATTTGCCATCTGCAACCTTCAGATCATTGCCTCCAACAACTTCTAACACACTAAAGTATAGACACCTTCTTCTCACTACTTTCAGTAGCCTTTTGCATTCTTTCTTGCACTCAAGTCTCAACACATGATCAAACATACATCATTTTATACCACACCCTTCTCCAAAACTTTGACCTTGCATATATATCTTTTGCAATCTCAAATAACCTTCTCTAATTTGGCTTCAATGAAATGTATGCACCTCAAACATGCAACCACAAAATCAGTTGGCACAAAACACCTCCACAATGGAAATACGAGAAGGAAAAACACATCAAGGGTTAACTAGGATCCAAATCTACAATGAAATTCTACACCAAGCTTCCACAAACCATGAGGCTTATCCATAAATAGTGCTAACACACCAGGTTGGCTAAATTGGCATTAACACTATCAAGCAACCAAATTCACACTTCACCAAGGCTAAAAGCATCTTGTAGACCATGTAGAAACATTACACAACATTTTTTAATATACCAAAACCACCAAAATATTCAAAAACACTGGCATAAACACCTTAAACTGAGAATTCTATCATCCTATGCAACTAGTCAAACTACCATTGGTCTATAACTCATGAACCTAGCTTGTGGAATAGGTGAGCACTAAACACACTAGGGGAAGGTAGGTACAATAAATATTAACACATTCCCAAATCTACAAGACAAGAAACTTTAGCGTGGAGAAATGTGGAGCAAATCCATTTCTCCCAGATATCCCTCTTCACAAGCCAGATACAGTCTAGCACACTGTCAAACATATCTTTTACTTCCACACAATCCAAAACCTTAAATATTGGATATAACACCTTCAAATACTTCTTATCATCACAATCAAACTACACAAGCACATCTTCAAGAATGAAGAAATGTAGAGAAAAATACAGAACACTTCCTAGTCACTTTGTATACTCTTTATAAAAAAATTCTCAAAAGCACTTGGAAACCAAGTAACCCTATTGCATCTGCAACACTTGCTCAACACCATAAGCACCTTCTCAAGATATCCATACTAGAGGTTGAAATCAATGACAACATTGATGAAAACATAGTGCAACACCTTTGTAATCATATTTGACCTTCTTTGTCTTGAGGAGAACTTTGTCTTCCCTAGTCTCATCTTCATGAGGAGTAGGAATGGTAGAGTCAATGGTCACATTACCCAAAGCTGGATTTATTTTAACTTTTCCCTTAGTCTTGTAAGGGGAGTCATTATCTTTAAGAGAAAAAAGGAAATCTTCAAGGGAGGCTTCCTACTTTTTATTCCTTTCTTACCTTTCGGAACCACAACCAAGGGAGTCTCAACAAAGGCATAAGTGACCTTAACTTTATTTCCCTTAGTAGTAGGGGTAGAAGGAGAAGGTTTGAGGCTCTTATCAATCATATTATATGAGGAGGTAGGGTTTGAGGTACCTTTAATGAAGGAAATTTTCTTCTTCCTTTTCACATCAATATTAGGGCAATTTATTATTCTTTTTGAGCTTAACTGAGGTGCTTGGTTGGGAAATTTTCTTAGATGAACTAGGGGTATAGCACTAGTTTTATGGATGATCATAGGATTCATGGTGACATTAAAATTGTATAGGGAAAAGATGAGACCCTGATGTAGAGGATGGTAAGACCCCTCACTGATACATTTTTCTAATGAAGGAAACAAAAAAAGGAAAGCTAATGAAATTACCATACCTTAAGTGGTCAAGTAGTTCAAGAAATGATAAACATACACAATGCCAAATCTTCCCTTAAGAGTAAAGTATTTGACTAACTGATAACTTACATGAGGCCAAGGGGTCAATAAAGCATCCCTATTTTAGTCATTTTGGTGATGAATGAGATTCTCCCCTTCCTTTGAAAAGGATTCAATGAAGTGCTAGTAATTAGTCTTGCTCAACCTTTGGACTTTATACCTAGCCATCTCAACATATGCACTCTTAGAATTCTATGTGTTGGTGCAGGATTATACTCCCAGCTTGATGAGGAAACCATATCCATGTTTATGCTTCCTAGCAATAAGTTGTTGTACTTCTATTAGTTATATGTAAACCTCCAACAAAAGCATCTTTTTTGAAGGGTACCTGGGGAATTTGTATGAAATTTTGTGGAATCCTACAACCCTAATATATGAAAAGGTCTTGTACTGTATATACCAGCTCCCAATTTCTTTTATTTCTTCCATTTCTTCATTATAAATTGTCTTGGAGAAGTCTCCCTCCAAGACTTGAATCACTAAGTAAATGAAATTATCATTAACAACATAGAAGCTTTGAAGGCTTTCCTCCAACTCCAATTGAGGATAGTGTTAGTATATTGTCACTTTTCCAAGCTCAAAGGAACCAACTCTGTTAAGTCCTGAGAACAAAGCTTGTGATGACAAAAAATAGAGTAAATAGGAATTCATGTAAAATTTATGAGTTGTGAGGACATTACTCAATTGCTCATGAATAGTATCACTTATAAGAAAAACCCAATCAATTTTCTTCTTGTTGGTAGAATTGATGATCTTGATGAATCTTACCATCCATGTGTAAAATTATATTGAATGTTGATACCTAAACACCTAGCTCAATAGCACAATTAAATCCTTGACATATTCTTTGAACTCACTTCTATGTTGCACCTTGGCTAATTTAGCAACTACATTTTTGGGTTTTTCTAGAAGACTGTTATTAATATAGTTCAAGTTCTCTATTGTAATGTCATCAAAATATTTGAGAGCTTTCTTCATATCCACTACCTCATACTGAGGATGGGTGGGAATTTTGAAAATCTTCTCTATCATCTCTAGAGTTACATCTAACACAATTTCTTCATTTTCCCCCAAGACCTTTTGAGTCTTATGGTTATAATAGCTAGCACAAGTTAAAACTAACTCTAGGGATTAAACTATCATTGGAAAGGTAGTGGCTTCTACCAATCCTAACCTTTCCAAAGCCCTTGTCATTGGATTCCTAACCCCATCACCACTGACCCTCTACTTGAATTCATTCATGTTTACATAGCCTAAGTTAGTGTCTCCAATCTCAACATACAGAGTGAAAATATTTGAAGGTGGATGATAGCCCTTTTATTGATATTTCATTTCTTCTTAATATTTTGAAGGAATATCCCTTGAATGTACAAATACCACATATTAACATTTTTCAAATGAACAAGACAACTAAGAAGGGTGTGAATCAATTACATCCAATTAAATCATAAAACTGTCAAAATTAATCAGATCCACATGCATTCAATTAACCCTTAAAATTTTAAACATGAAATACAGATAACAAGTGAAACAACAACACCATACACATGAGAACACCAAATTTATGTGGAAAACCCAATGAGGGAAAAACCATAGTGAGGATTAGCTCACAATATAAGTAATTACAAAATTGGTACAAAGGCTCACTGCCAAAATAGGATGCACTATCCACAAAGTCTCATAGCCAAGGCTCACTACCACAGAAAGAAAAGAAGATAGAAGAGAAATGTTACACAAAGAAAAACTTCTCAATGCAACAAATAATCCACCAAAATAGCTCCAACACCTTCACAGTCTTGTTTGAATGATTGTGGACACCTTCAAAAATTTGCATTGCTTCCATCATACACCTCTATCCTTTCTCTCTTATCAACCCTAAACATCTCAACTCATACTTATACTATCCTAAACCTTGAAAACCTTCACCAAGGTCGGCTATACACACTTTACACTTTGTAATTTTAAAATTAGGTCAGCACTAAACATTCCCACAGTGGATAGAAACAAAATTAGACCAAAAAAAACTTAATTGGGACCTAAAATAGCTTTCATAAGCCACACTACACATCCATCAATACTTGAACATCTTTGAATGTAGTGTAAACACCAAGTCAGTCGTTACCCATGCAACAACATTAAACTTTGAATTACACGCTTCCTTTAAACAATCTGAAACTTATAGACAACAAACTTCACCTAAACATGATCCAAGAAAATCCTAGAATCCAAAAAACTCCTTCACAACAAATATCACCTGAATATTATAAACATTTTTTTTTACCTAGACAACACTTCCAAACACTGCAATACTCTATAACTTAGAAGACCTTCTTCGGATACAACGAACCACAAATCCTCTTGACATAAGCAAGAGAAAAACATCATCAACTCTCCTTCATAACCCCAAGTCCTAAAGACAATCTATGGAGAAATGCAGAGCAAGAACATTTATCCTAGACACTTATGTACACAACACTACAAATCTAATTCATACACTGATGAACATATCTTTCACTGTACCTCGATCCAGAAGCCCAAATTTAGGATATACCTTCACTGAACAACTCTAACCAACATATACAAACCACACAAGAAGATATTCAACCCAAAAGACATGTAAAGAAAAACCATAACAACTTTACAACACCTTGTTTCCTTATTTTATTAATTTTCTCGGTATCCTTGACATCTAAATCATAAATAGAAGCTTGTCAAAGAAACACTAGAGGTTAACATCAACAACTTAAGTGATGACAACATAATGTACCTAATCAAAGCAATAGTCTCTTCTCAACCATTGCACTACTATCATCAATGAAAACACAAGCTTGTTGACATAAATGACAACACCTTCATACTTGTAGCAATCTCCCCTTTATCATTAATGGCAACACAAGATGTGAAAAAACATCAAAGACACAATAACTCTAAACATACTTATTTACTTTTCTCTTTTCTCCCCCTTGCACAACTATCTCATTACACAATCTCTCCTTGATACTTGCCTCCTTCACATGAATTCTCTCTCACACATGTCTTCATTTTCCTTTTTCACATGACTTATCTCTCCCCCTTTGAAATCAATGGAAAAGGATAAGATATTTTGCATTGTTATCCCCCACTAACATAGAACCAAGATACTTGCAACTACTATGAATACTCCCTCTTAGGAGTACACACCAATCAACTCAACAACCTCTACACCATGAAAACATAAATTTCATACTGCAACAATGTTACTACCTACTCCTCTGAGAGGTAGCCACCAACATCAGTCCAAACAAAGAATGAATCTATAGATCCACTGGATTGATGCATCTACATATGCATCTAGTTCAAAGAAGGAGGGGAAATAACCCCCAACTTCTCTTAAGGATACTCAAGAGTATCTTTAGGAAGAGCCTTAGTGAATATGTCAACAATTTGATTCTTTTTAGGTACACATTCAAGCTTCACCTCATTCTCCACAACTTTTTCTCTCAAAAAGTGATATCTGATTGAGATATGCTTTGTCCTTGAATGCATCACTAGACTCTTTGAAATTTTAATTGCACTTTTTATCATAGAAGATATAAATAGGCTCATCATATATTACTCTGATATCCTTCAATGTCTTTCACATCCATAATACTTGTGTGCAACAAGATGTTGCTTCAATATACTCAACCTCTATAGTAGATAAGGAAACTGAATCTTTCTTCATACTTATTCATGCCACCAATCTACATTCAAGAAAGAATACACCACCACTTGTACTTTTTCTGTCATAAACACATCCATCCCAATCTACACCTATGTATGCACTTAATGTGAAATTAGTATCTTTTGGATATCCATAATCTAGAGTGCCTTTTAAATATTTGAATATCCTTTTTACTACAGAAACATGTGACTCTTTATGATCTTCTTGAAATCTAGCCACAAGACAAACTGTATGCATGATATCCAATCTAGTAGTAGTTAGATATAATATTCCACCAACCATAGATCTATACTAGCTCTGATCAACCTTAGGTGATTCATTATCCTTGCTCAATTTGCAACTAGTAACCATAGGAGTACATATTGGTTTGAAGTAATCCTTTCCAAATTTCTTCAACATCTCTTTGACATATTTTAATTGTGAAATGAAAATGCCTTTATTTATCTAATTTATTTGTAGCCCAAGGAAGAAATTCATCTCCTCAAACATTGACATCTCAAACTCTTTATGCATCTCTTCTACATATTTCTTACACATATCTTCATTTCCTTCAAAGATAATGTCATCCACATACACAACCACTATCAAGATTTTATCTTCCTTAACTTTGAAGTAAAGATTACTATTTGTAGTACCCTTATTGAATCCTTCCTATATCAAATATTTGTCCAATATTGCATACCAAGATCTGGGATCTTGCTTTAATCTATACAATTCCTTTTTCAGTTTGCAAACCATGTGTGGTTGATATGATAACTGAAATCCTTCTGGTTGTTCCATGTAAAATTCTTCTTCCAATTCTCCATTCAAGAAAGTAGACTTCACATCCATTTGATACACTTTAAAGTCTTTATGTGTTGCAAATGCCAAAAATATTCTAATTGCTTCCATTCTAGCCACCGGGGCAAATGTTTCCTCAAATTTTATTCCTTCTACTTGTGAGTAACCCTTACACACAAGCCTTGCTTTATTTCTTACCACTTATCCATTCTCATTCAACTTTTTTTTGAATACCCACTTAGTTCCAATTATATTCTTGTTTTCAATTCTAGGAACCAATTCCCAAGTCTATTTTTTCTCAATTTGTTCCAACTCTTCTTCTATTTCCTTCATCCAACATTCATCTTTGCATGCCTCACTCACTGTTTTTTGTTCATTTTTGGAAGTAAACACAGATTTACCTTGAATTCAGTATCTTTTCTTCTTGTCAATACACCTTTTCTTTTGTCTCCAATAATTTGTTCTTTAGAATGATTTCTTTGCACATACTTTGGGGTCTTAGGGGTCTTTTCCAGAGCTTCTTCCTCTTCATTATGTATTTCTTTTTCCTTAGCTTTTTCTTCTTCTTCTTCTTCTCTTCCAGCAAGTTCATCTAACACATATCCATCTATAAAAACTGAATTCTGCAAACCTTCATCAACCTTGACATTTGCACTTTAAACAATATTTCTTAGCCTTTTGTTGTAACATCTATAAGCTTTTCTTTTAGTAGAATATCCAAGGAAGATACCTTCATCATACCTTGCATCAAATTTTCCCAGGTTTTCTTCATCTCTTCTAATATAGAATTTGCTTCCAAATACTCTAAAGTACTTGACAATAGGAATCCTTCCATACCACAACTCATAGGGAGTTTGTGTTGTTAGCTTTGTCTTGAACTCTATTAAGTATGTAAACAACAGTATGAATTTCTTCTCTCCAGTAGACTTCTGGTAGTTTAGCTTCTTTCATCATATTCCTTGCAGCTTCTTGAGTAGTCATGTTTTTCCTTTCAACAACTCTATTCTGCTAAGGATTTCTAAGGGCAGACAAGTGCCTCTTTATTCCATGATCTTCACAAAACATGTTAAACTCATTGTAGGTGAATTCTCCACCTCCGTCAGACCTCAAACATTTGATCTTTAAATCCTTTTCATTTTCAACCATAGCTTTAAATGCTTTAAATCTATCTAAAGCTTCAGATTTTTCTCCAAGAAAAGTAACCTATGTCATTCTAGAGTAATCATTAATCAAAAGCATGAAATAACTATCACCTTGTAGACTTCTCACCCTTGTAGGACCATAGATATTTGTATGTGTTAATTCTAGTAGTCCAATATCAAAGTGCTCTTTTCATTTGAAATTACTCGTTTTTTTTTTGAATTGACAATATTTGCAAAATAGTATTGGTAGGATTTGTGATTCTTGGTAGGTCTCTTACTGCATGAAATGAACTGATTCTAACCATGTCAAAATTTATGTGGCACATCCTTCAGTGCCATAATGAACTATCATTAATCTAATTCATAAAGCAACGACCATCAACACCCTTGAGCTGATAGATATTTCCATTTGTCCTCATACCAACAAAAATCATAGTTCTAGATCCTTTTCTAATCTCACATCCATCATCCTGAAACACAAGATTATACCCTTTGCTACACATTTTTCCAACACTCAAAATATTATGCCTTAATCCTTTAACATAGTAAACATCTTTAGTATTATGCTTGCCATCAAAACTGATTGAACCTATTCCACAAATCTTAGCTCCTAAATCATCTCCAAATTTAACTAATCCTCTATCATACTTTTCAAGTTTAACAAACTTATTTTTGTCTTCGGTCATGTGATTAGAGCATCCACTCTCAACAACCCAATAGTTCTTATCCTGTGTAGAATGAAAAGAAGATACCAAAGTACCCTTAATCTAATTCTTCTTTTTCAGACCACTTTCCTTCACACAACTTTTAGAGTTAGTAGAAGTAGATTCATATTTTAAATCCAAGAACAAGTATTCATCATTAGAAATACCAACATATTTTCTAACATATGAACTTCTTTTAATCATCTTTCCTTTGTTCTCCTTACTTTTATTCTTTGCAGCTCTGTTTGGACATCTTGAAACATAGTGACCTATATTTCCATAGCTAAAACATTTGAAAAGTGGTTTACCTTTGTACTTATCGATGCCCTTTTTCATCCTTCTTACAAATTTATCTTCCACATCATCAAGATCATCTCCATTTGAATCTTCAACCTTTTCTAATTTTCCAACCTTGAATGCAGTCTCCACTTTTGTACCATTTTCAAACCAAGTTTTCTCATTTCATATGAAGTTAGTGTGTCAAACAACTTATCTCTAGTGTAAGTTTTAAAATTTGCAACTTTCTCAATAGCATATACCTTTTCACTGTAAGAATCAAGAAGAGATGTAAGAAGTTTCTTTACCACTCTAGGTTCTTTCACTTGTGCACCAAGACCTCTCATTGCACTCACCAGCTCATCAACCCTCTACATATAACTTGTAACTGTTTCATCTTCAGACATTTGTAGGGTCTCAAATTATGCCTTCAAATTCTACAACTTCACTTGTTTAACCTTATCATCTCCTTCATAAATGATTTCTATCTTATCCCAAACTTCTTTAGCAATCTTAAGATTCATAACTTTTACTAATTTAGAATTTGAAAGACTATTCACAAGATTAAACTTTTCCTTACCATTTATTTCATGGGCCTTGATCTCATCACTAGTGCTAAGACCATTCAGAGGTGCAATATATTGAGTTTTTATTTCCTTTTCAATCTCAAATACAAAGGATGTTAGATATCCTTTCATCTTTGTCTTCTAGAATGCATAGTATATGCCATCAAACTTAGGGCTCTCTATTGTGTTTGTCATCCCAGATACATACCTCAAGCGGTCAAGCTTTTCTCCAAGGAACCTTGTTCTAATACCAATTGTTAAATGAACAAGACAACTGAGAGGGGGTTGAATCAGTTGTATCTAATTAAAGCATAAAACCCTCAAAAGTAATCAGATCCACATGCATTCAATTAACCCTTAAAATGTTTAAGCATGAAATGTAGATAGCAACTGAAACAACAAAACTATACACATGAGAACACCAGATTTATGTGGAAAACCCAATGAGGGAAAAACCACAGTGAGGATTAGCTCACAATCTGAGTAATGCAAAACTGATACAAAGGCTCACTGCCAAAATAGGATGCATTGTCCACAAAGATTCACAACTAGGACTCACTACCACAGAAAGAAAAGAAGATAGAAGAGAAATGTTACACTGAGAGAAACTTATCAATGCAATAGAGAATCCACCAAAATAGCTCCAACACATTTGTAGTCTTGTTTGAATGATTGCGGACACCTTCAGCTCACTGCATTCAAAAGTCCAACACTTTTAAGTTTGCACTGTTCTACTCAAACTCGCACTCTACCCTTCAACAATTCACATTACTTGCATCACATGCCTCTATCCTTTCTATCTTATCAACCCTAAACATATCACTTCTCATACTTATACTATCCTCAACCTTGAAAACCTTCTCCAAGGTCGGCTATAGACACTTTACACTTTGCAATTTCAAATTAGGTCGACACTAAACATTCTCGTGGTGCATAAGAATGAAATTGGACCAAAAAAAAACTTAATTGGGACACAATATGGCTTTCATATTCCATGCTACACATCCATCAATACTTGAACATCTTCAAATGTAATGTAAACACTAGGTTGGTTGTTACCTGTGCAAACACATTAAACTTTTAATTACATGCTTCCTTTGAACAATCCAAAAAATTTAGACAACAAAATTCACCTAAGCATGATCCAAGAAAATCCTTCACAAAAAATCTTACCTGAAGATTATAAGCATTTTGTTTTACCTAGACAACATTGCCAGACACTGCAATACTCTATAACTCAAAATACCTTCCGATACACCGAACCATGAATCCTCTTGACACAAGAAATATAACAACATCATAAAATCTCCTTTATAACCACAAGTCCTTAAGTCAATCTATTAAGAAACATGGAGCAAGAACATTTCTTCCAGACACTTTTGTACACAACATTGTAAATCTAGTTCATACTCCAATGAATGTATCTTTCATTGTACTTCAATCTAGAAGCCCAAATTCTAGATATACCCTCACTAAACACATCTAACTAAACCACACAAGAAAATATTCAACCCAAAAGAAATGTGAAGCAAAACCAGAACACCTCTACAACACCTTGTTTCCTTATTTTATTAATTTTCTTAGTATCCTCAACATCCAAATCATAAATAAAAGCTTGTCAAAGCAACACCAGGGGTTAACATCAACAACTTAGTTGATGAAAACATAGTGCTATTAATCAAATCAATAGTCTCTTCTCAACCACTACACTACTATCATCAATGATAAAATAGGTTTGTTGACATCAATGACAACACCCTCATACTTGCAACAACATTCATACGCATTAGAGAAGAAAAACTTTCCCAAACAAACCATGCTAGTGAATATGCATTTCTTATTTCAAATTAATGACATGATTTGAAGAAGTTATAGAAAGTTTCAGGTATTGGCCTTCGAGCTTACCCCTTACCTCATACCATTAACACCTACACTTAAGAGTTCAATTTTCATTTTATTTAGTTCTTTGGGCATCAAGGATCGACGATTCCCCTTACCCTTTACTTGAAGTATGAGCTTCCTAAGTTAGGATTTTGTTTGGTCAATTATCAAGGATCTAGGATCTCATCTACCTCTTACACCAATGATTATCTTCCATTTAGCAATATCCCTGATTCGTGAAGTTTGAAGTCTATTTTGGGGTTCTGGGTTAGAGTCTTCCATTTACCTCTTGCTTGTGATTTTATTTAGACTTAAGAGGTATGCCCAATCTGCGAAGTCCAAAGTATGTTTCAGAGGTTAGGGATCAAAGGTACCTTTTTAGAGTTTCTATATAGCTTTAAGTATTGGTTAAGTCAAACCTCCGCAACCTAAAACTCGATTTATATTTCGTTTCAACTTGACTTGAACTTTTTACAAGAATTTTACTAAAGGAACGCTCATCAATCGTATTGCTTGAATGAAGGAAATTAATCATGATTTGAAACATCATAGTTCAGGGTTTCATCATACTTTCTACCTCAATAAAGAAGCATGCAAAGGGTACATCTAACACCTGAAGTTTGAAAATGTACCCTGAAAACAAAGATATTTTCTAAGTGTTAGTACGCATCATCGAGGGTCGGAGATCAAGGATACCTCTTACCCTTTCACCTATATAAGAAATATGGTAAGAGGTATGATTAATGATCAAAACCTAAAGATCATAATTTCACTAAGTCATAGGATTGATGCTTCAGAAGTTAGGGTACGGGTTTTAATCTTTTTATTTGCTACTTTCATCAGGAACCTAAACTTCGATTTAGAGGGAGGATCGAGGATTGAAGATCAGAGTTTCACCATAATGTAATGTTGATTCTTTTGTGTAGTAGGTAAGTGGAACCTCTGATACCTAGAGCTCAATAGGTTTCAAATCTCAAAAAATGCTAAGGATAAAAAGGAAGAAAACCTCGATAAAACCCAAGGCTCGATGTCTAACTATGACATCACAAACACCTCGAATGACACATCAGAAAATAAAATGATCTGGTGAGGAAACAAAGCAAAAAAATGGAAAGAACAAAAGGAAAAAACCAAAACAAAACAAAAATGAAAAAACAAATAGAAGAACACCCAAGGCCAAACTAAAGAAATGAAAGCAAATAAAACAACAAAATCCCAGACATCAAACCGAGGAAGCAACTTCAAAAAATCAAAGAGGTAAGCATTTCAACTAACCTATAGCAATGTGCAGGAAAATGAAAAGGGGAAAAAACAAATGAGAAAAAACCACCCCGCGAAGGTAGAAAGAAAATTCCCACGAATTCCAAGCAGCAACACGAGTAAACAAATGTGCAACTACAAATTCCAACCAGTCGAAAACAATTCAAAGCAATGAGAGTTCCTTCAATGGAGACTTCCACCAAGTCCTTAAGCTCTCAAATGCAAACAACTAATTAGTGAATTTTAAAATGAAACCCAAAATTGGCTTAATAACCCCCAAAACAACTCCCATTAATGATACATCAATCACATTCAATGTGCAATAAAACCCATATCTGAGCATTAAGTGTCGAGGGAATAATAAGACATGCACAAAAAATGAGGCATCACCATCGAGAGTCAGGGTCAGGTACACTAAAAGGCGAAACCCTAAACCCTAAAGTTTGATGAAATGAACAAAACAATGAAATTCAAAGAAAAGGGATTGGGCGTTGGGCCTGAAAAGGAAGGTATCCCCCTCCCTAGAAGTTTGAAATCCTAAACCCTGAAAGGAAAAAAAAAGAAAGAAGAAAACAAAGGCAAGGAAAGGAAACAAGGACAAAAAGAAAACGAAAAAATGCAAAATGAAAAAGAAGGGAGATCCCCCATTTTTTCAAATACAAAAAGGGGCATGAGTGCAAAGGAATGATGATTTGTTCTTCAATATTATTTATAGGATATTTTCACACTTTGATAAAGAGTGGTCAAGGCATCATATGTGTCTCCTTTTTTGAATCATGTTTTACAACATGAGGAATCAAATTATCCTTCAAAGAATCTAAGATGATATATTTTCCTTTCACAATATTCTTGTTATGTTTAGCTAAAGAAACATGATCAATATAAGGTGGAAGCAAGGTTTCCACATAGACCCAAAGATCTAATTCTTCTAAATCATATTCAACCTATACTTTCAAGTAGTAAAATTGGAAGCACCCTCTAAGAGATCACACTCTTGCTAGAATATGTTGAAAGCAAGTTATATATTAGTTGAAAATAAATTAGATCAAAAACATATCATAGCTATAGATCAACACTCCAATTGCTGGAGAAATGAAGGCATCACACTTTAAAACCTTCCATAGGTTTATGATACTTTAATTATTAAAGTACATCATTGAAATTTTCTTGCAAGTACCTTATCATAAGTAGCATCAAATTCTATTCATGAACCTAGAATATCTTAGTAATAGTGATTTGTAATGTTGAAGCATCCTAGGGTGTAAGTGTAATGCCTCAAGCTGACATGCTAAAAAAAAAAACCTTATGGAACAACATTTTTCTTGAAAAAAAGACAACACTGATAATGCAACAATGACATGTTGCACTTGCACACCAATGTGCACAAGTGTCACAATGACAAGAATAATGAGAAAAATTCACCATTGCACAAGCAAGGTGGAAATAGTAGAATACTAACCACTCATGGGATAAATACACCACAATGAGCAAACAAGAGAGAGAGAGGGAAACACCTACATGATGATCAATTACTAAACCACAATCACATCCTCTCATAACACCACACCGCACCGCACTAGGATAGGATAAGGGAATCATCAACCTCTAATATACACCTAGACACACTAAAAAATATAAACATAGAGGAAAAAATCTAAAAGAGGTTGCCTAACCAAGAGGTATAAACTCACCACAAACTTGAATGACAATCAGTCACTTCTAGACAACCACATGCTTCCCAAGACATAATGTCACAATGTAACAACACACAAGAAAATTAATACTACACCACAACACCCCATGACCTATGAGAAATATGGAGGACACTATAAATTCCAACCAAGAAGGATTAGAACCTTCCAAAGTATTCACAAGACTAGGTGCATGATCTCCCTAACCCTAGGTTTGACAACCAAATAACTTTAGAAGAAGGTGTGTATAATGAGGCAAGAGAATCCATAAGTTCTCAATGAAAAACACATAATAGAATACGCATAACACCACTAGACCCTTGGGACCATTAGGAACAAATTTTATTTACATGGTTTTCCCATATGAGGCCTTGAAACAAGGAAGAAAGATCAAGTCTTGAAATAGATAAACTTGACTAGGTTTTTAAGGATTCTAACGACTAAAATGATCAAATCAAGAAAGATAAAAGGAATATAAATCATTCAACAAAAAAATTAGGCTTATAAATGTATTGGCTAACTAAGGTTAAGAGGGTTAACATTATATTTTTTGAATGGCGACAAGGCTGCCTAAACACATGACAAGGTCGCCCAAATAGAGAGATAAAATTTTGAATCTTTTAAGCTTTTAAAACTAGGTCACACAAACATGAAACCAAGCTTCCAAAACTTACCAAGTCACCCAAACTTACTAGGCTACCCAAACATGCAGCCATGCCACCCCAATTTACCAAGCTTCCCAATTGGACTTAGAAACTTTTCTAGTTAGTCTGGGTCAATTCAATGCAAGACAGGGCTGCTTAGATACAATACTTGGCCATCCAACTATGAAATGTGACCACTAAATTTATTTTAAACACAAAAATAAATGTACCTAAGTTCATTTTAACTTTAAAATACATAAATACAACATCATATAAGTGTGACCATGTCTACAACCAACATCGAGACACATAAGAAGATGGAGGGTGCAGGAAAGATTGATTTGGACCAATTTCCTAAGAACCTAGATGTGGTGAACTATTTGGATTCCATCAAACCACTGATATCCTTGAATGCAAAATTGACTAAAGAATTCTAGATAGGTTCCAATTTCAATCATGAATTGTTAACAAATCTTCAAGTCAAACAACATCAATTAGAACAAATGACAATTCCACCACCTAAACAGTGGAAGTTGCTAGAAAAGGTGATACATTGATTTGATATTTGATAATATGAGTTTCCAAGTTCCAACTCATCTTTGTGCAGAGTTGTCTTTGAGAAATATTTTGCATTTCCAATGGCCCAATGCCTCTATGTATTCCTTCATGCGAAAATCAATAAAAAAAACTCAAATTCAGTAATGTGCTGATGTTCAATTATTTGTATTATTTATTTTATCATTTGAAGAAAAAGTCTGGTATCAACTACTAGATACACATTAAGCGATTGTTGATGTTCATTGTTACAAGTATATGCTAATATTATTAATATGTTATTAAGCATTGAGTTGAGTGATGAATCACTAGTGGAACCCTCAAAATGTCTTGTTCCACTAATCTAATATGCCTTACTTTGGTGGCTTTTGGTTTCAATTACAAAGATAGGGTTTAGGATTTTATGTTAGGGGTGGGTTTTTACTTAGTATATTTTCCCCTTGTCTAAACCCTTGTTTGTTGTTCTAATCCTCTGTTGACTTGTTATGGCTAGTTCCAAGTCGTCTCAGTTATATCTTATGCCTTTGGGTTCATTTTGTTATTGGCCCCTTGTGGTTAGAGTTCCCCATTTAACCGTCGTACATATTTCCTTCATTACTTTGGTCTAGGGATTCAATTATTTTATAAGGTTGATAATTTGGCCTTATTTGGCCTTTACATCCTTTGCATAAAACATTCTTAAGTTTTTAAGCCCTATTCCTACATTCTTCCTAGGAAGTTCATCTTTTAAAATAAACTTTATGAACGTGCATATTTATGCCACTTAAGTTCTTGTATCATTCATCGCCAAAATCCTTCAACCCATCGGGTTCATTACCACAATGAGCAATGAGCCTTGATTTTCTCTCAAATCGCGCATCGCAGAAGGTGTTTGGTCTCCATGTCTAATTTTTGTCATGAGAAATTGCTTGTTTCCTTTCATATGACTTATCGTTGAAGATATTTTGTTCTTAGGTTCCACTTCAGCAAAGCGCGATGAACACAAGTTTCTCCTTTATATTGTGCCATCGTAGAAAAGTTTTTTTGTTTATTTTGATTACTGCGATGAGCAATATGAAGGTAAGGAATGGTGGGTTGTGATCTTGCCACATGTCTGCATCTAACGGTTCTAGTATTATTTTGGAGGTTTTCAATTCACAAGTCTAGTGCTTCAGAGATTTGCTTCCAGAATGCAACTACAGTCATCCATCGAAAATTCATCAAACGGTCATGGGTTATATTAATTTACACTAACATCTAGCTTCAAACATAATAAACATGTTGACACTTGTCCCCATTTTGGACACTTTATGAAGGAATTTGAATGTGTGAAAAATTTGTCCCAAAATAAAAGAATATGTAATTGTAGCATTTGATATTCTCACCAACCACGCTATGATTTTTTATTGGTATACCAGTTTAGTTCACCACTAAAATTTTTTATTAGTTTGAGATTATGTTTAATTCGCCAATTTTTTTTTATTCATTTGAAAATAGGTTTAATTCACCAATGAAAAAAAAAAATTGGTTTGAAAAAAGTTTTATATCGCCAACAAAAAAATATTTTTTTGTTTTGAAAATAGGTTTAATTCGCCAATGGAAATATTTTATTGGTTTGAACATAGGTTTTAATCGCCAATGAAAATATTTTGTTGGTTTAAAAAAATTGCAATTTGCTAGGATTTTCCATAGACTTCTAGCTATTACAAAATATTTTCCAATTGAGATTATTATTTTTTCCCGAAAAATGAAAAAAATTGCCAATAAAATTAATAGTTTTTCGGGAAGTATACAAGATTCTCTAGAATTTTACCCCTTCGCCAAGGGTGTTCTTAAAGTTATCCATGGACCCACAAACACCTTCGTGCACTTCTTGTAAGGTTGTTTGTGCTTCATCCACATTAAGACATCGGAGTAATGTACCATCTAGACTTCGTTTGTATAGGGTATCTCCTAAGATGTTGAATCAAAAAGTTATGTGGACAAAGGTTTTCTTTTGATTTTTCGTTAAGTCAGGGGGTATGATCCCATGTTGGATATAGGAAACATGTCTTGGTACCAAGGCAAGTCAGGACCAACAACATCACAAACAAGTTTTAATTTTAGGATATCAAATTCTAGTATAATTAGTTGCTCCATGATGAATTTGTATTTGGGAATGTTTTGGGGTATGTCCAGGAGTGAACCTATTGTTACCATAGTGTCAGTTAATCTGTTGTTGATTATGGTAACCTATTCAAATGTGATGACAACAAAGTACTACTTGAAGTTGTCCACCATTCTTTTGTATGGCATTAGCTTATCATCCTTCATTTGGTATTCATCATTTTCCTACCTTATGACTAGCTGAGAGTCATTGTAGACCTGTAGTTCCTTTATCTTCCATTCTATGACCATCTTTAGTCCAGTGATGAGTGCTTCATATTCAAAAATGTTGTTAGTACATGGAAAGGAAATCTTGTAAGCTTTGGGTATGCTATCTTCTTGAGGTGTGAGAAATAGGATACTGGACCCTAAGCCGTGTTGAGTGTGGGATCCATCAAAGTACAAGGTCCAACGGCTTGATTGATTGGCTGGAAGTATGCTTTCATTTGGAAATTATGACACTAGAGGTTGATGATCTTCCATAGGTGCATCCACTAATTGATCTACTATTACTTGTCCCTTTATGGCCTTTTTTTCAATGTATTCTATATCAAATTCACTAAGTATAATTACCCACTTAGTGATCCTCCTTGTTAAAGCTACCTTTTCCAATAGATATTTTAAGGATCCACTTTTGATATCAGGTTTACTTGCCTGTTTAATATGTAGTGCCTAAGCTTTTATGTTGCAAAGACAATAGATAGAAATGCTCTTTCTATAGGTGTATGGTTTTATTCATAGCCCACCAAGGTTCAACTGATATAGTATACTACTCTTTCCTTGCTTTGATCATCTAGTTGCACTAACAGAGCTCCTAAAGCTATCGTTGTTGTAGATACATACAGAATCATTGCCCTATCCTGAATTGGAGGAATTAATACTGGAGGAGTGAGCAAATAATCCTTGACCTGTTGGAAAGCCTAATCACACCTGTTATCCCATTTAAATTTTATTTACTTATGTAACAAATGGGTGAATGGATGACACTTGTTCAAGCTGACTGTGCGATGAACCTTCTAATGGACTGTAACTTACCTTGTAGACTTCATAGTTGTTTCAATATTTTTGGAGGAATTTCTATGATAGCTTTAACCTTGGTGGGATCCACCTCCATGCCTATTCTTGATACAATGTAACCCAATAGTTTTCTAGATGTCACACCGAATACACACTTCTTTGAATTGAGACACGAATTCTATTCCTCTAGTCTATCAAATACCATGGCTAGGTTAGTTTGATGATATTTTCTTTTGATTGATTTTGCTAATATGTCATCCACATAACCCTCTATGGTGATGTGTAACGTATCATGGAAAATAGTTGTCATTGCTCATTGGTAGGTTGTCCTTGCATTCTTCAAACCGAATGGCATGACGTTCCAACAAAAAGTTCCCCATGCATAGGTGAAAGTTGTTTTATGTTGATCTTCGAGGGCTATCTTTATTTGATTATACCCAGAGAAACCATCCATCAGTGACAAAATTTCATTCCCTACAGTTAGGTCTTCAATCATGTTGATGTTGGGTAGAGGGAATTCATCCTTTAGGCATGCCTTGTTGTGATCCCTAAATTCTATGCAAATCCATATTCCCCTAGTGGGTTTAGACACTGGTACAAGATTAGATACCCACACAGGATAGTTGATGGGTCTGATGAACCCCACATCTAGCAGTTTTTGAAGCTCTACTTTGACCAAGAGTGCTATTTGTGGGTGCATCTTGTGTAGCTTTTGTTTGATGGGTTTAGATCCAGGAAACACTGCTAGGTGATGTACTACTAACATTGGATCCAACCTTGGCATGTTTTCATATGTCCATGTAAAGTTGATTTTGTGTTTATTAATGAATGCCACGAAGTTGACCTTCTCCTTAGGATCTAAGGAAGTTGCTTGATATGTTATTTCCGGTGTCTTTGTTGTGTCAACGTTGATAGATTCAGAACCTTCAACCAAGAGTGTTGATTTTTCTTGATATTCTATAATGGGGAGATTGAATCATTCATCTTCAGGTGCCTCAAAGAGGTCTTCACCCTCAGATACATCCTCTTTTTTCCTCTTTTCTTGATCTAATAAAGCCATATTGTGGTTTTCCTTTGGGGACCTCTTTTTATTTTTTAAAATTTTAGTTTATTTTTGTGACTAGAGGACATAACTCCCCTCCAAAATATACTTCTTGTTCGAGCTCCATTACAAAACTAGACTTATGATCTCTTTGTGGTATATCAGTTCGAAGTCCCATGAACTTCGCAATAACTTCACCAATCTGGAATGAATCCAAAATAGGTGTATGATGTTGTTGGTCCTAGTCTATTAACTATGGGTAAAGCAAGGGTATTTTGTCATTGGTATCAGCAAAGCTTATGGACGTCATAGGTAGGGTAGAGTTATCAATGTTACCAAGTTTCCATAGGGTATCTAGGTTATAATCACTAGAGGCACAAGAATCCCATTCATATTCATTGGAATCTTTTTCAGTGTGGTAATCTTCAAATCTAGGTTCAATAGTGATGATATTTATGTTAAACTTTCCAAATATGTTTTGAATATATAGGTAGTCGTCTAGACGTTCAGAATCATCTAATGTCTCAACAGAAGTAGAAGGAGCTCCTTCCTCATAAGAAGTGCTTTTGGTACTTGGGGTAATCATGTCTAATGAACCATAACCTAGTCCAAGATTCTTCTTGTGCTTTTCTATGATAAATGGTTCTCTTATACCTTGTTCATGTAGACCAAGGCCGCCTTTTCCTGTGAACCCTATGTTTTTTTCTATTTGATATCCTTTATTGTTTTGATCAATAGGAAGATGAGGTAGTGGTTTTTCTCATCCTTCTTCTTTGTAAATCCATGAAGGTAGGTCTTCTTCGAACACTTCCTCATCTTGCATGTCTCCCCACTTGGTGAAAATGATGGGTTTGAATTCCATTGTACCAACTTGAACATGCCTGATCTCTCTTGGTCCTTCGTAAGTATTTGGTGTTGGGGGAAGCATTCCAATGCAAAAGGATTGGCTGAAATGGTATTTTCTACAACCCTTATCAAGCACTTAGATCTTGAGATTAGATTTTGGTGGCTCAACCGATGAAGGTGCAATGGAGGATGAAGGTAGTGAAGATGGCTCAACATATGAAAAAGAGTGGAAAGATATGCCATTGCTAGGTATTAGAAGAATATTTTTGTACTCCAATTTGGCACAGTAATGAAAAGGTTCAAGGTCGGCATATATGGTAAATTCCTTATCATTATGTGCGAATTTCAAGCAATGATGGAATGTTGAAGGGAATGCTTTTAAGGCATGGATCCATGGTCATCCTAAGAGAAGGTTGTATGGTAGCTCAAGATCTAGTACTTGACATGTTGTCTCTGCTATCGCTGGTCCTATTTGAATGAGAAGTTTAATTGTCCCTTCTAAGTTTCTCTCCATATCATTATAAGCCCATATAGTGATACTTTTATTTTTGTCTATTACATTATCAAAATATCCCAATTGTTTTACTAATTTTAGGGTACAAATGTTAAAGCTTGTACCATTATCTTAGTACTCTCTTGACCTTGTGTTTATGGACACATACTTCTAGATAGAGAGCTTGATTGTGGAAAGATCTTTGTGGAAGGTCTTTCTGAGAAAAGACCAAATGATGTGTGGAGGTGATGTTTCCAACCATGGCTTGAAATTGATCAGCGTTAAGGTTGTTAGGGACTAATTTTTTGACAAGAGCTTTCTCCAAGATTTACTTATGTGTTAGTGACAACTTTAAGAGCTCAAGGATGAAGATTAAGGTAGGAGTTTTCTTTAATTGTTCCACAATGTTGTAGTCACTTGATGGCTTACTTGTGGATTTTTCTTGGGGTGGGGCTCCTTGGATTGTAACTCTCCCTCTTCATATAGTTACATTACACTCAGTATCTCTTCCTAGTATGGTTACAACATTGATGGTATGATCGGCTTTAGAAATGTTTCCTATGAGTTCATTGTAGGTGAAGTTGGATTTATGGTAATCTACCCTTTGCCCTTTTCATTTCCCCTAGAATGGTCAGGGATTAGATCCTTATAGATTTTTAATTCTTTATTTCTAGGATGAGGTTCTATGTCGACCTCTCCATTTTCTATTAATTCTTGCATGATGTTTTTGAGCCTCATACAATGCTGGTGGTATGGCCCTTGATCTTGTTGTTGGTATATCGAGCCTAATCAGACTTAGAGGTTAAATTTTCCCCACTTTTATTGACACAATTTCCCCCCAAATTATTTAATGGGGGTTTGGGGGCAGTGCCCCCAAGATAGGGTCAAGGGTCAGGGGGTCACGATTTTTTATTATTTTATAAAGGCGTCGAATGTTATTTTTCTATTGGCCAACATATAAAACCCTATTTTTTAACCGACATAAGTCTTGATAAAGGGCTAAGGGTTTGGGTCTTTGTTGACATTGTATTGTAGCATTTGCAGTCGTATTGAGTTGCAAGGATTACTGGTTGTAATTAGTTTGATTTACTGGATAATAATATTGGACTCTTTGTTGGTGGACATAGCCCAAGTTTGGGTGAACCACGTTAAATATTGTCTCTTGTTGTTATTATTTCTATGCTTTTCATTCCTCTGTTTAATCTTTATTTGCATGTAATTGATATTTTTCTACATACAATTCCTAACAAGTGGTATTAGAGCCAAGTTAGTTGTCAAAGGATTTGCACAAAAAAAAGGAATTGATTTTGCTGAAATTTTTTCTCCAATTGTTAAGATGACTTCTATTCGTACTGTTTTAAGTATTGTGGTTGTTGAAGATTTACATTTGGAATAGCTAGATGTGAAAACCACCTTTCTGCATGGTGATTTGGAGGAGATATATATGGAACGACCCCAAGGATTTGAGGTCAAAGGAAAGGAGAAATTTGTGTGCAGATTGAAGAAGAGTTTATATGGCTTGAAACAAGCACCTCGGCAATGGTACTTGAAATATTATAGTTTTATGGTTGAGCAAGGCTACAACAAGTGTAATTCTGACCATTGTGTTTATTTTAAGAGGTTGGATAATGACAGCTACATTATTTTATTTTTATATGTTGATGACATGCTTGCAGTGGGGTCTAACATGGATCGCATAAGTGAGTTAAAACAACAGTTAGCAAAATCATTTTCTATGAAGGATTTGGAGGCAGCAAAAAAAATCCTTGGTATGAGAATTTGTAAATATAGGAAGAACAAAAAATTGACTCTATCTCAGGCTAGTTATGTTGAAAAGGTGTTACAGAGATTCCACATGGAGAATGCAAAAGTTTTCAGCACACCTTTGCCTAGTCAATTGAAATTGACTAAGGAGATGTTTCCAAAGACACAAGAGGAGGAAGACCAAATGTCCAAGGTACCATATGCTTCAGTTGTAGGTAGTTTAATGTATGACATGGTATGCACAAGACCAAAGATTGCACATGTTGTAGGAGTTGTTAGCAGGTATATGATTCATCCCATATTGGAGCATTGGAATGTAGTAAAATGGGTTCTCGGGTATTTGAGAGGTACATCCAATAAATGTTTATGTTTTGGGGGCTCTAATACAAATTTAGCAAGTTATGTAGACTCACATTTGGCAAGGGATATTGATACCAGATGGAGTACTACAAGTTATGTCTTTACTATAAGTGGGACAGCAATAAGTTGGATCTCACAGTTGCAAAAGGTGGTTGCTTTATCCACCACGGAGGTAGAGTATGTAGCTGCAACAGAGGCAAGCAAGGAGATGATATGGCTGCAATCTCTCATGGAAGAATTGGGAAAACAACAGGCCAACAGTTATTTGTTTACAGATAGCTAGAATGTCATACATCTTGCAATGAATTTTTTCTTGCATTCAAAGACCAAACACATATAGTTGAGGTATCACTTCATTCGGTTGGTGTTGGATGATGGACAGTTAAGGTTGGAAAAGATACATACAGATGGAAATCCAATAGATATGTTTACAAAGGTGGTGCCAAGGGAGAAGTTGAGCTCCTCTTCAGCTTTGGTTGGTCTTCAAGACTAAAAATAATAAAATCAGAACAGCAAGGTCCAGGGTGCTTCTTTCCAGTGGGAGCTACAGGGTCAGCGGTGTTATGATCAGTCTCTAAGTGGGAGATGATATGGGGTGGAGTCTGATCAGTATCCAAGTGGGAGATTGTTGGTATATGGAGCCTAATCAGACTCAGAGGTTAAATTTTCCCCACTTTTATTGGGGCGATTTCCCCCCAAATTATTTAACGGGGGTTTGGGGGTAGCACCCCCAAGACAGGGTCAAGGGTCAAGGGGTCATGATTTTTTTATTATTTTATAAAGGTGTCGGGTGTTATTTTTCTATTGGACAACATAAAAAAACCCTATTTTGTAACCGACATAAGTCTTGATAAAAGGCTAAGGGTTTGGGTCTCTGTTGACATTGTATTGTACCATTTGCAGCAGTATTGAGCTACAAGGATTACTAGTTGTAATCGGTTTAATTTACTAGATAATAATATTGGACTCTATGTTGGTAGACATAGCCCAAGTTTGGGTGAACCATGTTAAATATTGTCTCTTGCTGTTATTATTTATGTGTTTTTCATTCCTCTATTTAATATTTATTTGCATGTAATTGATATTTTCCTGCATACAATTCCTAACACTTGTGTAATTCACATTGTTTGTTCTCATTATACCAAGGGGGTTTAAAGTTTGGCTCCTCATAGCTTGTTTTGTCATTAATCTTGATAAGGTTTGTTTGGAACAGTTTGTGCACAATTTCCTCAAGGGGTTCTCCCAATGGGGTGAATTTTCTTCTAGGTTGGTCATATTGCCTTTGCGGCCTCCTTTGATCATCCTATCCTTGATTTGGTTGTTGGTTGTTTGGTTGGTTATTTTGATGATAACTAGGTTGGTTGTTTGGCATGTTGTTTGGAGCATAGCTTTGTTGTATTGTTTGAACATTATTTTGTGGGCCATTGGAAGGTTGTATATTTCATTCAACCTTAGCATCAACCACTCTGTCATTGGTTACATTTTTGTTCTTCACCCATATCTTTGGTTTGTCATTTGAACTAGAAGCTTGGTCCTTAGGGTTGTAGAGTCTAATTAGTCCCCTTTTGATAAGAGCTCTTTCGATGAGAAAACCATTTTCAATAGTCTCCTTAAAGTTACTAGGGTATAATACTGTGAGTTGGTAGTTAATTCCCACATGTATGTTTGAGACAAAGATGTCTACAAGATGTTTCTTGGGAACATGACATTTACATTTGTTGGCTTTGTGTCTCCATCTCTGTAGAAACAAAGCAAATGACTCCCCTTGACTTTGTTTAATTTTGTAGAGATAAGGGATGGTTATATCATGCTCTATGTTGTATGAAAAATATTTTACAAATTTGTCTAACAACTTATCGAATGTTTTAATACCAGGCGGTAGATGAGAGAACCACTCAATAGCAACCCCGCTGAGACTTTGTGGAAAAAGCCTCATTAAATAGGTATCATTGCACTATAAATCCATGTAAGCTACTTAAAAATCTCAAACGTGCTCTATTGGATACCCTCTTCCCCTATATTTGTCAAAATTTGGTATTTCAAAGCTTTTGGGGAAAGGTATCATAGATAATTTTTTATCAAAAGGTTATGGAAAAATATCTTGTAGAGCATAGTTCTTCTTTGGCTTTCCAATTTGGATGTCTGGAATTCTTTAGTTGACGGTTTATAGTTACACATTTATGTCATTAGTTGGTGTGCTTGCCTAAGGATTTTGTGCATTGTAGCCTTGTTGTCCTATGACATTTGTTTTCTCATTGTGACCATGATCATAGTATTGGATAAATACACCAAATCCATATAGATTTGAGGCATATTTAGTCCACTAAGCCATGATCCTAATAAGATATTTGAAATCATCATAACTAGGAAGCCATTAAACTAACATGATATAAACACAAAATCATAACAAAACCCTATTCTAAGACATTGAATATTATCCTATTGGGGGAGTGGTGTTTCATTGATTTGTAATGGAGACCCTTTCCCAATCCCTTGGATAATATGAGCTTGTTTCAATCAGTTTTATTGAAGAAAATTGATGAAACCGATGAGATATGAACGAGATATGATAAGAAACTAATTTAACATGATAAAGACAAGTGCTAAATGTTAAGATGATTGATAAAGTGGACGAAATCTATCCTAAATGTAAACAAAACTCAAAGATATAAGTCATGGATTTGAAATATGCTAAAATGGATGCAAGCTAAGTTACCAAGGAAGCCATTAATGGATGTTTAAGCTAAATATGGATGAATATTAAACAAAAATGCTAAAAGTGCTCAATATGGATGCAAGTGAGTATGAATTTCAATAGCATAACTTGGCTATCAAAAGATGGATCCATTTCTCTCCAAATAGTGAAGTATTTATAGGAGAGAAAATGAAGAATCAAGGGCTCAAATCGATTTGGTCAATCAATGGCCAATAATGAAAGAAGGGAGAAACATGGATCAAGGATTCTCATCAACGAATGAGAATCAAAGATCACATGGATCAAGAAAATATCAAGGGCTCATAATCATGCAAACAAACATACTTTGCAACAACTTTAAAAATTTGTTTCAAAGTTTGTTTGAAATAATCATTACCCTTTTTTTGGAGGAAAATAGGGGAATATTCCCTATGCACGTGTATGGGAGGGAAATTAGAAATTTTAGTAGTTAAAACTAAATTTTAATGTGCAAGATGGAGAATAATATGATATCCATTAAATAATTAACTTATTTAATGAAAAAGGGGATGCAAATATGATATTTAATTAAATAGTTTAAGGTTATTTAATTAAAGAAGAGGACTTGCCGGTATTGGCATGGTGTGATGGTTTATAGGTGGCATTGTTGTTCTTGCCACCAAGGTTCAAACCCCGTTGGGGTGGTATTGTTGAATGGTTGTATCCGGTTCATAGCTCCAGTCAAAAGCGTTTACCCCTTGAATAAAAAAAAAATTAAAGAAGAGGACTTAGGGTTTAAATTAAATCATTTGATTTATTCAATTAAAATAGGATGAAATGTCAGTTCGAGAGGGGGGAATTAACCCAATTAGGTCAATTAGATTAATCGGTGAAAATGAGGCATTTGATTACATAACTAGGTTTATTTAATCAAATAGGAAAAAAGAGGATGAATTTTAGTACAAAACAATGTTAGTATATCGGATTCAAGTATGTAGTATCATTCAAGACATTTTTAAGTGTCTACGTTTTTCCCCTCTTTGAAGCGAGGTACCTATTAAATTGGTTCAAACATTGATGCTTTTCGGATTAAACTGCTACTTAGATCCAAAATTTAAAAATTCCCCCACTGTTTCCCCAGTAGAAGGAATTAAGCTCGTACTCTACCCCCTTGAGAGATTAGGTAGAAATTTGAAATTTCGAGATGAGATTGTGACAAAGATTCAAGATCAATTCAGCTTAGAGAGGATGAGAAAGCTTAAGTGTCTAATGTAGATAGATTTTGATGTTTTGGATTTTTGGATTTTGACTTTATAGCTTTTTGAGTGTTTTTAGATTTTAGCTAAGATTTTAAGGATAAACAATACCTAGATCACGATGTCAATGTCACGCTGTCAGATATAAGACATGGATCAAGAGTTATCTAGAAACAATAGTACAATAACCTACCCCTAGTGTCTAGCAATGCTTCATAGTTTAATGACCAAACCAAGATAGGTAGTGTACATGCAAAGAGTTTAACAGAGTTTTATTATGCTAGATATGGGCTATGGGACTTCATGATAAAATGGTAAAGAACCTATCAAAATCCTACCGTGAGTATGGTGGAAGTATATGTCAAACCTTTGTCAAGATCAAGATAAATTGGAATATTTAGATAAATCTGGATTGGATGGATGGAGAGAACATTGGATTTATCATGACAAGGATGAGATGCTTTTGTCTGAGAAGGATCATATAGACACTTGATTCTACTGATGATGCTTTTTTGCTAGGTTTTCATCATAGTACTTTCCCAAAGCACCACCAAAGTGGTTTTCATTGGAGGATGATTTTTATTTTTACAATTTTCTTAATTTTTTGATTTTTTGATTTTTTGGAAGTTTTACCCTCATGTTGAACCACCTAGCGGTACTGATGTGGAGGCTACTGTCATAATATGCCAACAATATCCTACTTGAAGAAGATTCTTTACTAAGATACGATCGCTTGAATGTAACTTTTGAGAACTTTGATTTGCCTTGTTGGTACCAGAATTAACCTTGTTTATGTGCATGCATCATGATAAAGTGATGTTGAAATCCTTATGATGAAGGGTAGCTTCCAACACATGATCAATGTAAGAATTGGATATCATGAATAGAGTGTGCAATTCCATGCATGAACGGGTATGAGATGGATTTGTAGATGGTTTGGAAACTTTGACTCTCCAAACTTGTAAATATGAGTGATGATGGGTGGGAATGGAGGTTTTTATGGAATTAGGACCAACAACTGGACATACTTCATTCCTTGCTTGAGAAGCTTGCTTTTTTATTTGAGGACGCTTTTGACGGATACCTTTCCATTTTTTATTTTTCCCCATAATTTCTTTGACTAATGGAGTATAATTGGGATGATTTTCTTTATTTTTCTTTGGTATCTATTTGTATTTTCTTTGTCCTTTCTACTTTACTACTTTATTTTCTTTGATGATCTTCTCCTTGCTTTGATAAGAATCTTTCCTTTTATGTTGGTCCCAATTTGAGTATGAGGTGATGGGTGGATGAAAATTCATGATATGACTATTTGTAGTGTTGATAGTACTTTCATCATAAGGATCCTTCATGCCCCGTATGTTGATGTTTGTTGTAGACAAGATTTCCCCCAGCGTTGTGAAGGTATTGACAATACCTAATCCTTTTCCCTAATAATGTATCCTTTGATCCATAGCCACTAAATATAACTTCTCATGAACACATGATATTTCTATGGGTTCTTGTTGTTCCAGAATATGAACTATTTACTTTGAGTCTATGACATCATTATCTATTGATACTACTTCAAAAGATGTTGGTGTTGATTGAAAAGATGTCAATAATGCACAATCACTATAAGAATCAATAATCTCAATTGTTGCTTACTCTTGTGTGGGAATATCAAGAGTGGGAGATTCTTGTTCTAGATGAAGAACATTTATATGTCCATCAGAAATAAATATCTCAGGGGTGATATCGAGGATATCTTTGGAGTTTAAAATGGTTTGGAAGATGTCCCTCAGCTCTTGGTGAAACTCTGGGGATAGGGGTTCTTAATCCTGACTCGATTTGGAGTAACTTTTGTTATCCTTAAGAACCTCCTCTTGACATGATCCTTGGGTAGTTGATATATCATTGGTACAAGACTCTTCGCAACATTTTGTGGGTTTGGGTGTAACAAGGGATATTTCTGGCTCATTTGGAACTTCTTCAACATGCCCAATCATGAAGTCATATGTGGGAGAGATATCATAATCTGATACATACTTGATGCCATTACGGTATGAAATATTGCTAGACACTATTTATTGGTTTGGACTTTATTTTAAAATAGTATCTTTACACATGTCTGATTCCTCATGTTGTGATGAATGAATTCTATAAATGTTTCCCACTATGGTATCATGAGTATGGTTTACATTTTTTGAGGTTGATACCTTTCCTAAATCTTTTGCTTTTGTATGATCAGGCATAGGGTTTGTGTAAATTTTTATATTTTCATTCCCATATTTTTTATCAAAATTAATGTCTCCTTGTTCGATAAGATCTTCTATTAGATGTTTGAGTCTAAAACAATTTTGTGTGTTATGACCTTTGTATCAGTGAAATTCACAAACATGATCTTCTCTATAGCTAGGAGGTTTGAATTGTGGTGCTTGATAGTTTAAGAAATTGGGGAGTGTGATAAGGTTAGACTGTATCAACCTCTTCAACACATCCCCCATAGGTTCCCCTAAGGGATTGAATTGTCGCTTAGGAGTACTATTTTTTCTTTGTGGTCTACATTTAGTTTTTGTAGCATTGATCATTGGTTGATTGTTTGGTGGTTGTGCACATGGTTGTTGTGTTCTCGTGGGTTGGGTGTTTGTTTTCCTAGGAGGGATTAAGACCACCTTTGTATCAACAACACCATCACTAGTAACATTTTTGTTCTTGGCCCAAAAGCAGGGCTTGTCATTAAAACTAGTGGATGGGTGGTTGTCTTTATACACTTGTGTGGTTCCCTGTGAGATTAGGGCTCTCTTGATGTTGAGGGTCCTTGGGACAAGCTCATCATAAGTGGTGATACATTGCATCTTCAAGTGAAAGGATAGATCCCCATCAACATTAGCAATGATAATTCCTACTTTTTGTTCTTCAAGAATGGGCCACTTGCTCTTACTAGCTCTTTGCCTCCACCTTTGTAAGAAATTGGCAAAGAATTCTCCTTTTTTTTGCTTGAGTGTGTATAACTCTTCTAAGCTTACATCCATGTCAATATTGAAGGAGAAGTTATATATGAATCTATCAATGACTTCTTGGAAGGTTTTGATGCCTGAAGGCAACTATGAAAACCAATCAATGGTTGGGCCTGTCAAACTTCATGGAAAGAGGTGCATCAAATAGGAATCATTGTAGGCAACCTCCATACACATGATGTTGAATTATTTGATGTGATCCACAGGATTTACCCTCCCTTTGTATTTATCAAATTTAGGGACCCTAAAACTAGGAGGGAAAGGTACCATTGCGATGTTTCTATCAAATGGGTATGGAAACAAGTTTTGTTGTGTATGGGGCTTCTTCATTAGCCCATTTGAATGTCTTGCATTTGTTGTGTTAGTACCTTGAGTTGTGATTCCATATCATCTTGTGGATTTAGTACAGGAGCATATGTTGTATACTATTGAATGGTGGATGAATTGTAAGTGGGATTTTGATATGATAGGGTTTTATATGGTGTGTATGGTGGATTATGATATTGTGAAGGTGATGGTGGTAGGGGTGGAAGTGTATATGCTCCTTGTGTTATTGGATTCATGACATTTTGTTGGGGATTATAATACAAAAAAAATTGTTGTTGCATAAGCATTTTTTTGTTGGGCATATTGTTGTGCTAGCAATGCTTGTTGTTGGGCTTGTTGTTGTTGGTGTGTGGGAAACGCTTGTTGTTGGGACTATTGTTGTTGTTGTGTAATTAAGGCTTGTTGTTGAGCTCATTTTTGTTGCACTACTTGTTGGTAGGAATCTTGTGCTTGTTGTTGTTGTTGCAAGGCTTGCTAATAGGCTTGTTGTTGTTGCGAAGCTTGATCTTGAGCTTATTGTTCTTGCAATGCTTGTTGATGAGCTTGTTGTGCTTGTTGCAAATCTAGAGCATGTGCTTGCAATATAGAATCATTTGGTCGTTGGGGTATTTGTGATGGGTTTTGGTTGTTTATGGTTTGAGTGGGTTGTGGGTTGATGATGAGAGGTAGGGGGTTTCCTTGGTTTAACGTTCCTTGTAAAATGGTGGGTTGGGATGGAGGAATGTAAGTTTGAGGTCCCATTTGATTTTGCATGATGTGGGGGACCAACGGTAAAGATGACGATGGTACCATTTGGTATTGTGATGGCAATGGCACACTAGGACCTTGAGTCAATTTATTGAAAGGGTTCCCTTGACCAATGTGTTGGGGGCTCCCTTGTTGTGTTTGATGTGGGACCAAATTATTACCTTGGTTGATGGGGTTTGTGATCGATGTGTTGGTTTGATTTGGGTTGATTATGGATGGGATTGATGTGTTTTGTGCAACTAATGGGTTTGATGAGCCAATAGGGTGGTTAGATGAAGATGTCCCTTGTTGTTCTAAGGGTTGATTTTTTGTAAGGGGGTTACAGTGCCCTTGTTGGTCTATTTGAGAAACTTTGTCCACACTACCTTGCATGATGTTGGACACACTTGTGGTACTTATGGGGATGGACGAAGATGGTTGCACTCAAAATGTCAAGGTTGTCGTGGAGTTATGGAATGTAAGTGGTTTATATGGATGTAGGGGATGATCAAGAATGGTAGTGGTAGAATGGGATGTGGCACCAAATGTAGGTTTCCAAGTGGTGTTTTGGGGAGGATTGGTGTTTAGAGTACCCATAAGTTCATTTATTTCCAAAGAAATGGTGTGACCAAAGTCCTTAGCAAGACTAGGAGTTTGTGTTTGACTTGGCCCTAGTGATGGAGCTAGTTGAATTGTAGATGGATTCAAGCCTTGTGCCAAGGGTTGTGCGAAAAAATATGGGGGAATTGAATCCACTTTCTCTAAGGCTTGACATTATTGTTTATACTCAATGATTTCTTCTTTAGTAAGCTCAAAGGGGTTGTTTGTGATGTATTCTACCTCATATGGTCCCAATGGATTTTGGGGTTGTGAGGGGGTAGAATGACTTCTTGGATCAAATTATTGTGGGTTTGGATCACTTGTGGTGGATGTGTTTTTGTTTTGTTTCATGATTCTCTTGTATTGTGATCTTGTTGTAACCATAAATTGTGGGTCACCTATGGGAGAGTTATGTTTATATTTGTAATGTCGATACTCTCTAGTTGACTCAAATTTTGGTAGAAGGGACCCCCCTAAGTTGTTTAGGACCAATGATGTGAATGGGAGATGAAAAGGGTGAATGATATGGGGAGTGATCTTTATAAACTTTTGGGACAACACTTTTTACTTAAAGGTTTGATGTTTTGGATAAATAGTGTTAATGAACTTTATAAATATTTAAGGTAGACTTGTGACCTTGAAGATAAACTAGCCCACAAATGTGATACTTAACCAAATGCATGAAAAAGGATCCATTTCACACACAAAGTAGCCAATTTAGGGTTTGGGTCGATAGATTCCTATGTCCAAAGTGTTGGTGTGTCCAAAATTTTATAAATTTTGGTGAAGTGAAATGTGAAATATGATGAAGGGTGGATGAAATGTTTGACCCAAAATGTTAACCTAGAATGAACCTTCGTTTTGCAAGACCAAGGGAGTGAGAAAAATGCTATACCTATAAAGTGATAATACCTAAGAACTCAATTTTTTTGGTGAAATTGAACTTGGACCGAATGGTTTTGATAATAGAACTCAATGATTTTTGTAAAGTAAAACACAATAATTTTGGAAAACCCTAAGAACTCAATGGTTTTGACAATAGGACTCAATGGTTTGCAATATTTTCCTTGTCTCAATTTGCTTATTTTTGGGTTGTCAAAGTTTGATCATACATCAATGTGGGGTGTTCATTTGATTTAATCTTTGCTTAATTGAGATTGTTTCATTACCACATCAAGAAAGTATTAGTTAAAGTTCAAACTAAAATGTCTATGTCTAAGCAACCCTCATTTCACAAAGTCCATTATGTGAAAATCATGAAGCTTAATACCATAGTTCCCTATGTTAACCTTGGAAAGTATGGATTTAGATATAAGCCAAAATACTTAGAAGCCTCTAAGGACAAAAATCCTTAGGGACAAGTAGTAATATCAAGACTTTTCAAAAGGTATCGATGCTTAAACCAAATGGTTTAAAGTTTGATGAATCATGTTGATGTGTGTTTGAGATTTTTTGGAACCAATCAAAGTATTAAACTAACTCACAAGCAATATAATATCCCTAGCTCAAGTGGGTGCATTTTTCTTAGTGGGATTTCCTCATGCCCTTTGTAGTAGAAGAGATGATTTTACATGTAATTAAGGAAAGAGTGTAGAGGTATGTTAAGAATGAAGTCTTAACCTCTACACTTTAACCAAAATCATGCATGGCAAGTAACTTCTTGGAATCTAAGTTCCAACGCACCACTGAAAAACTTGTTGGATGGACAAAGTTGGCCACTACTTAAACAAGGTTCTTAATGACTAAAAATCGAGAACACTAGAACCTACACTCACCCACTGGCCACTTAAGGCTCTTTAACCATTCTCGTTCCACTTAAGGAATGGGATTAGGTGCAATCTGTTGTTGGCACATATTGATGCTAATTTCTCACGATTTCACATCCTTTAAAGCTCATTGATAAACATGCTTGCAAGAACTTGACTATGAGTTTCCCATTGGGGTGTGTCTCATAGTAAGCCCTCTCTTAAGGGTGACACAAAGCATAAAAGTATACTTGAGTATTTATCTTCACCCAAGATCGCACAAAGCACGAGGGGAGAGGATTTGTACCACAAGTGCACACAAGAAATCAAGTACACTCTAGTGTTTTTCTTCACCCAAAATCACACGAAGAGAAAGGGGAGTGGATACACACTACAATTGTGTCACAAAAAAGCAAGCACTCATTCATTTTAACCTTGTAAAGCAAGATGAGTTCATTTTAAGCATGAAATGGAAGTGTTTGATTGCCTTTTCCAATTTTAACCGATATAGAAAAATGAGGATGTGTGTGTGAAATTTTAACCAACTTTGAATGTAAATTTTAAACCCAATGGAAATTTAGTGATCCTAAAACATAAAGCAAAGCAGCATATGATGGGTTATAATTGTCCCATAAGTGTAAAAATGTTTTTTACAATGAGCTTTAAATGCCTTTTTTTTAATTAAATGCTTCATTCTCCTCTTCAAACCTACAATCCATGTTCCAAATGTTAGATTAAATCAAGAAAAAAAGATGTTAGGGTTAGATAAATAATTAAGCATTAAAACCCTACAACCTAGACCAAGTTGCAATGTGATTTGAATCTAGGTACAAAAATGGAAAATTTAACCTATAAAAATTTAAAACCACCTACATAATTTCATAGATCATGAAATTCTACCCTATTTCAAAAAAGAAATCTTCGAAAAAGACCTTCATATGACCAAGATATGGCCACTTTAAGATAGACTATAAAAGTAAAAAAACAGTAACGTCACTATAACTAAAAATCAATGGTGTTGCTATATTGCGACGCCTTTGCAAATGCGTCACTCTATCCCAAGAACCAACAACTCACAAAAACTTAAGATAAATTCATCAAACAAAGTTAGTAGAGCCCTCCTTATAGCACCAAAATGTGACCATGGTCATAGAATCGAATAAATACACTAGATCCATATGGATTTGAGGCATATTTAGTCAGCTAAGCCATGATCCCAATAAGATATTTGAAATAATCATAACTAGGAATCCATTAAACTAACATGATATAAACATGAAAGCATAACAAAACCCTATTCTAAGACCTCAAATCTTATCCTATTGGGGGAGTGGTGTTGAATTGATGTGGAATGGCGACCCTTTCCCAATACCTTGGATAATATGATCTCATTTCAATCAATTTTATTGAAGAAAACTAATGAAACCGATGAGATATGAATGAGACATGATAAGAAACTAATTTAACATGATACAGATGAGTGCTAAATGTTAAGATGATTGATAAAGTGGATGCAATCTATGCTAAATGTAAAAAAAATTCAAAGATATAAATCATAGATTTGAAATATGCTAAAATGGATGCAAGTTAAGTTACCATGGAAGCCATTAATGGATGTTTAAGCTAAATATGGATGAATATTAAACTAAAATGCTAAAAGTGCTCAGTATGGATGCAAGTGAGTATGAATTTCAACAACATAACTTTGCTATCAAAAGATGGGTCCATTTCTCTCCAAATAGTGAAGTATTTATAGGAGGGCAAATGAAGAATCAAGGGCTTAGATCGATTTGGTCAATCAATGGCCAATAATGAAAGGAGGCAGAAACATGCATCAAGGATCCTCATCAAAGGATGAGAATCAAGCAAACAAACACACTTTGCAACAACTTTAAAAAGTTGTTTCAAAGTTTGTTTGAAATAATCATTACCTTTTTTAGAGGAAAATAGGAGAATATTCCTATTCCCTATACAAGTGAATGGGAGGGAAATTAGCAAATTTAGTAATTAAAACTAAATTTTAATGTGCAAGATGGAGAATAATTTGATGTGCATTAAATAATTAACTTGTTTAATGAAAAAGGGGATGCAAATATGATATTTAATTAAATAGTTTAAGGTTATGTAATCAAATTAGAAGACTTAGGGTTTAAATTAAATAATTTGATTTATTCAATTTAAACAGGATGAAATGTTAGTGCGAGAGGGGGGGAATTAACCCAATTAGGTCAATTAGATTAATAGGTTAAAATGAGACATTTGATTACATAACAAGGTTTATTTAAGCAAACAGGCGAAAATATGATGAATTTTAAGATGAAACGATGTTAGTATATCATATTCAAGTGTGTAGTATCATTCAGGACATTTTTGAGTGTCTGGAGTCATAAATGGGATATTGTGTAGGTATGGGACCTTGATGACCATGTTGTGTGTAAGGAAGATCGGGTCCTTGTTATGTGTTGTAAGTATGTTGTGTTTGTGGTATACCCTAATATTGATTTTGAGGTACTCCTTGGTATTGATTATGTGGAACTCCTTGATATTGATTGTGTGGAACTCCTTGATATTGATTTTGAGGGATATCGTGGTGTTGCGTTTGAAATACACCTTATTATTGTGGAATAGGAGTTTGAGTTTGGGTTTGTGGAATACCTTGATTTTGTGTTTGGGGTATACCTTGGTAGTGTGTTTGGGGTACAACTTGTTGCTATAGATTTTAAGCAATACCATGGTAGTGCTTTTGGGGTACACCTTATTGTTTTGGAACTTGAGGAGTACCTTGGTAGTGCGTTTGGGGTACACCCTGTTGTTGATTTTGTTGAGGAGTACCTTGGTAGTGTGTTTGGGGTACACCTTGTTGTTGTAGATTTTGTTGAGCAATACCCTTGTAGTTCATTTGGGGTACACCTTGTTGTTGTGGATTTTGTTGAGGAGTACCTTGGTAGTGTGTTTGGGGTACACCTTGTTGATTTTGTTGTGATTTCCCTTGTTGATGCTACATGTTATTTAAAGGGTCATAATATGATGTTTGTTGTGACATGTATTGTCCTTGTGATGGGACGTTACCTTGTTGATCCACTACATGTTGTGATGGTCCTATTGTAAGACTTCCCATATTTTGCATAGTGTTGTGGGGTGGCATGTTTTGAGTTGAATTTCCTTAATATTGTTGTGCTACCATTGCTTGCTCAATTTGTGATGGTTGCCTATATAATGGGTTATCCATAGGTTGTGGTTTAGATTGATCATTGTTTTGTGAGAACAAACGTGGTATCTTTTGATCCATCATTGATTTTTGTAAGGAAAGCAAGAGGTGCGGAAGCAACTTTCCTAATGTCAAAACCATAGGGAAGTAAGCAGACATTACTTTTGATTTTCAAATTACAATCCAATTAAGACACACATGAATGATTTTCAGAAACAGAGAAGATACTTAAAGACAATGAACAACAGATTTACGTGGGAAACCCTTTCGGGAAAAAACCCACCACACCAAGCCGAATCTCTTTGTATTACAGTAACAAACAAATTACATACAAACAAAGATACAACTCTCTGGTATAAGTTCACAATAGTTTCATTCACTGCTAATCCCTTACAGAAATGCTCTCAACAAATATGATTCCCTCTATCCTCAGAATTTATCTGCTTTTATTTTATCACATTCTGATTTTTGTCTTCTATTCATCCTTATCCGCCATTGCCCATCATAGACAATTTCCTTTCGAGTAATTGATTTTTCCCTGCATGTTGTTCAGCTCTAGTGTCGCAACAGTTGCAAAAATCTAACTACCATCCATTTGAAATTTTCTTCCTCTGATTGGTCCACGAGACGCCACATAGGAAGGTCAAATGGTCAAGGGCGTTCAAACTTTGTTGGCATATCGGTGAGACACTAACAGTGTCTTCCCAATGCCACAAAGTCTTCATATCGATATCGGCGTAAGTCCCAAATAGTCAGCAAGATGATATAACGAGTGCCATGAGTCATACCGAAACTACTGACTTCCAATGCATTCCTATCAGTAAGCGATTTCTCATCAGCTAGACTCATACCGATGCTCACAAAGTCACAACAACTTCAACTTTTCCATCGGCAAGACTTTCCATTCGCTAAGAGGTTTTGCCGAGTCTTCCTGAAGTTTCGCCGAAGCACCTAACAGTCGCCAATACATTCGTCTTTCGCCAAGAGGTTTCACTGAGTCTCCTCAAGTTTCACCGGAGCACCTGATAGTCGGCAAGACATTCGTCTTTCGCCAAGACTTCACTCGGAGCAAACAAGTCTTACCGAGTCGACAAGACTTTTATCTTTTGCCGAGACCTCATAGCGAGTGCCGAGACCTCACATCGAGCACTCATGTCTTACTGAGTGGGCAAGACATTTGACCTTTGCCAAGACCTTTCACCGAGTGCTCTTATGTTACTCTGAACTATCGGTGAGACTCTCCATTGGTCGCCAAGACTTCTTACCAAAGTCTTTGAGTCACTGCGAAGACCACAAGTGAATACTCCTGTCAGCGAGACCTCTCCTTCATCACTGAGACTTCTCCCCGAGATCCTTGAGCTACTCCGTCATCCGCTTTGACACCCGATAGCAACCTTTGTAGGCCAGAGGTTTCCTTCGACAAAAGGTCACACCGAACACAAAAAGGTCACAACAATAGACTTGTTGGCAAGACATCAACTCTGTCTTGGCAACAAGATCATTTCAAGAGAATTCATAACAGCTAGTCGTCCAGACATGAATAATGTCACAGCGACTTTGCCTTGCAGGAGTTACATGTCAGTAATAATTGAGGCACATATTCCAACAAGCTCCCACTTGACGAAGATCTTATTGACACCTCCAGAGCATAATAAAACTACTAAAATTCATGGGCCAAGAGGCCCATCGAACTGGCACACCACCTGTATTTGTCTATGCTCATAGGCTTCGTCAATGCATCTGCAACATTTTCTAGAGTATCCATTTTCTCCAAAGAGACCTTCCCATCCTCCACCATATCCCGTACAAACTGATACTGTACATCTATATGTTTCATCTTGGCATGGAAAGTAGTATTTTTCGCCAAACATATAGCACTCTGACTGTCACAATAAATTGTAATTTTTCCTGCATCAAAACCAATGTTAGAACACAAATATTTTAACCAGATTGCTTCTTTACAGGCATGTGTAGCTTCCATGTATTCTTCCTCCATAGTGGACAAAGTGACTACAGCGTGTCGCTTGCTCATCCAACTCACTGCACCACCATTCATCATGAAAACATATCCACTGGTGGATCTTCTGCTGTCAATGTCCCCTGCCCAATCAGAATCCACATAACCTTGAATACTGAGAGTCCTCTATGATTCAACCAAGTTACCATGGTAACACAAAGAATAGTCTGAAGTGCCCTTCAGATATCTAAACACTCTCTTCACAACATACCAATGTGCCCTTCCAAGATTAGCCATAAACCGACTAAGTACTCCCACTGCTTGGGCAATGTCTAGCCTTATACAGACCATTGCATACATAAGGCTGCCAACCACACTAGCATATGGCACATTGGTCATGTCCTCCATCTCAGTAGGATATTTTGGACAATCTTCAACAGATAGCTTCGTTCCCTGCGTAACTGGAACAACTAGCTGCTTGCAATCAGTCATACAAAATATCTCTAGAACAGTCATGATGTACTTACTCTGACTGAGCCAAAGTTTTCTATTTTTCCTGTCCCTAGTTATTTCCATTCCCAGAATATACCTTGCTGCACCAAGATCTTTCATTTTGAACTTTGCAGACAACTGAGACTTAAGATCAGAAATCATTAGCTTACTATTGCCTATGAACAATATCATCAACATAGAGAGCAATAATAAGAACTTGATCACTTTCAGCTTTGTAATATACACAAGTGATTAGATTTTGATCTTACAAATCCTAATGAAAAACAAAAGTGTCAAACTTTTGGTACCACATTCTAGGAGATTGTTTTAACCCATACAGAGATTTCTTCAACTTGCAAACCAGTCTTTCCTTACCTTTTTCCACAAAGTGCTCTGGCTGGGACATATAAATTTCTTCTTCAAAATCACCATGAAGAAATGTTGTCTTCACATCCAACTGTTCAATTTCTAAGTCATACGCTGCTGCAAGTGACAAAAGAAATCTAATAGATGTCAGCTTAGCTACAGGAGAAAATATTTCTCCATAATCAATTCCCTCTACCTAGGAATAACCTTTTGCAACCAGCCTCGCTTTATATTTTTCTACACTTCCTTCCAAACCAATTTTCTTTTTTAATACCCATTTGTAGCCCACAATTTTTCTGCCTTTAGGCAATGGCACCAAACTCCAGGTATCATTATTTTCTAATGATTCCATTTCTTCATTCATGGCTTCCAACCAAGAGTTTGAATCAGACATTTTAAATGCCTCTTTCATAGTCCTAGGTTCATTAGTGGTATAAATTAAAGCATAGGCACAAGTAGACTCTATCAAAGAAAACCCATACCTATCAGGTTGCTTTCTTTCATGAGTTGACCTCCTCACATGCTGAGGCTGAGGTGGTTCTTCATCTTCATCAGAACTTTTAGAGCTACTTGAGCTTTCCTCAGTATCAGATACATTTTAATTTTTCAATTCCTCTTTATCTGGTGTCAAAGGAATTTCTGCTACATCCTTTTCATTTTCTGATTTCTTCTCTAACTACAGATACAAGAGGAACATTCTACTCACCTTCTTAGTCTTCAAAAGCTTGCCTTTTTATGCCAACTAGCCAATAAAAAACACTTTACACTTTGTTTTCCAACTGATCTTTTTCAAATGGCACATATGCATATGCCTCACACCAAAGACACTAATATGTCTCAAGAGGGCTTCTTTCCACCATGCTTCCAAAGGCGTCTTCTCTCAACAAGAGCAGAGTTAGGAGAATGATTTACCAAGTAACATGTCAGAAAGATGCTCCCAAAATTTCTCTCCAAGCCAACACTGCCGATACTTCGGCTCTTTCCATTACTGTCCTGTTGAACCTTTCGCAACCTATTTTGTTGTGGAGTGTAAGGTGTAGTCTTATGTCTTTTAATCCCATGATCTATATAGTACCTTTTGAATTCATCTAAACAAAACTCACGCCATTGTTCCCAAGATTTTCCTACCACTGATTTTCAACAAGGTTTTAAATTCCTTAAATCGACCGAACACTTACATTTTACTTTTCAAAAATATACAAATGTTCTTCTTGAATAGTCATCAATAAACGACACATAGTATCTTGATTTAGACAAAGAAGGAACATTCACTGGACCAAACACATCAGAATGAATATAATCAAGCAAACCAGAAGATTTGTGAGGACTGAATAAAATGAAACACGGTGTTGTTTACCATATATGTAATGTTCACAAAATTCAAACTCAAGGTTACAATCTTCAAGCCCTTCTACGGTTTTTATTTTTCAAGGTTTTTAAACCTTTCTCACCAATGTGGCCTAGCCTATGATGCTAGAGCATAGTATTCTCTGCTGGAAGTTTAACCTCCATGGATTTTACACCATCAGGAAATGTTTCCTTCTTTTCTCCATGAGTAGCTTTTAGTGACTTTGCAGAGACACTATTGCATTGAATAGCTTGTGCATCCAGCTTGTACAAGGTACCAATTCGAGCACCCCTAGCCAGCACCATAGAGCCTCTAGTCATCTTGCAGCCATTTCCAGAGAACGTGACATGCACTCCGATATCATTCAACTTACTTTTAGAAAGTAGGTTTCGAGCCAGACCTGGTATATGCATCACATCATTGATTCCCTTCACTCTTCCATCAGGGAATTGAATTCTGACTCTTCCACGACCAACAATTTTCAAAGATGAATCACTTGCTAAATACACCTTTCCACCATCATAGTTTTCATACTTTGTGAACCAGTCTCTATGAAATGTCATATGGAAAGATGCTTCAGAATCAATCAGCTAGACATCATCTGATGCCCGTGTAGTCAAAGCTGCAATGAAGGCATTTGCATCACTCTAAGAATAATTATTTTCAGAAGAGTTCTTCTTCTTCTTTTTCTCCTCCTTGCAATCCTTTCAGACATGACCAGGTTTCCCACAATTCCAGCACTTCACCTTGGAATTCTTGCCAGGAGACTTTGATCTCCCTTCTAATTTTGATCTGGATTTCTTGTCCTTCTTGCCTTTCTCCTTCGATCTGCCTCTGATAGCCAGAGCCTCCTTTGCCATCTCAGAATATTTTCTTCTCATCTCTTCTAACAACAAAGAAGCAACAACATCTTCCATCTTGAAAGTGGATGTCGTACTCCCAATAGCCATCACCAGATGATCCCATGAATCTGGTAATGAACATAGCAGCAGCATGCAAAGATCTTCATCTTCAATTTTCACACCAACAGATGTTAGCTGAGCAATCAACATGTTGAAAGCATTCAAGTGATCAGTAACAGATCCTCCCTCTTGCATTCTCAAAGAGTACAACTTCTTCCTCAAGAACAATTTGTTCACCAAGGACTTGTCTTGATAAATAGATGCCAGTCTTTTCCACAAGGAAGATGCAGTCTTTTCTTCATGCACATTCAGAAGAACAGAGTCTGCCAAATAGAGCCTTATCAGCCCCTTAGAATTTCTATCTGCAAGATCCCAATCCTCCTGCTTCATGCCTTGAGGCATCGTTCCAGACACAGCAAGCCACAGATCACGATCCACTAACAGATCTTCCATTTTGAGTTTCCATAACTCAAAGCTACTACCATTGAATTTCTCTATTTCCATCTTTCCGGATGTGCTCACCATCTTAATCTGTAATTAAATTATCAGACCTCTATCAAACTCCCACTGAAAAAGAATTGACACAAAAAACCCAACCCTCTCACAAGGATAACACAACTGGCCAGGCTCTGATACCACTTGTAAGGAAAGCAAGAGGTGCGGAAGCAACTTTCCTAACATCAAAACCACAGGGAAGTAAGTAGACAGTACTTTTGATTTTCAAATTACAATCCAATTAAGACACACATGAATGATTTTCAGAAACAGAGAAGATACTTAAAGACAATGAACAACAGATTTACATGGGAAACCCTTTCGGGAAAAAACCCACCACACCAAACTGAATCTCTTTGTATTACAGTAACAAACAAATTGCATACAAATAGAGATACACCTCTCTGGTATAAGTTCACAGTAGTTTCATTCACTGTTAATCCCTTACATAAATGCTCTCAACAAATCTGATTCCCTCTATCCTCAGAATTGATCTACTTTTATTTTATCACATTCAGATTTTTGTCTTCTATTCATCCTTATCCGCCATTGCCCATCATAGACAATTTCCTTTCGAGCAATTGATTTTTCCCTACATGTTGTTAAGCTCCAATGTCGCAACAGTTGTAAAAATCTAACTGCCATCCATTTGAAATTTGCTTCCTCTAATTGGTCCACGAGATGCCACATAGGAAGGTCAAATGGTCAAGGGCATTTAGACTTTGTTGGCATATCGGTGAGACACTAACAGTGTCTCCCCGATGCCACAAAGTCTTCATATCGATATCGACGTAAGTCCCAAACAGTCAGCAAGATGATATAATGAACACCATGAGTCATACTAAAACTGCTGACTTCCAATGCATTCCTATTGGCAAGAGATTTCTCATCGGCTAGACTCATACCAATGCTCACAAAGTCACAATGACTTCAACTTTTCCATCGGCAAGAATTTCCATTTGCTAAGAGGTTTCGCCGAGTCTTCCTGAAGTTTCACCGAAGCACCTGACAGTCGACAAGACATTCATCTTTCGCCAAGAGGTTTCGCCGAGTCTCCTCAAGTTTCACCGGAGCACCTGACAGTCGGCAAGACATTCGTCTTTCACCAAGACTTCACTCTGAGCAAACAAGTCTTACCAAGTTGGCAAGACTTTTGTCTTTCGCCGAGACCTCATAGCGAGCGCCGAGACCTCACATCAACCACTCATGTCTTACTGAGTGGGCAAGACATTTGACCTTCGCCAAGACCTTTCACTGAGTGCTCTTATGTTACTCCGAACTATCGGCGAGACTCTCCATTGGTCGCCAAGACTTCATACCGAAGTCTTTGAGTCACCGTGAAGACCACAAGTGAATACTCCTATCAACAAGACCTTTCCTTCATCACTAAGACTTCTCCCCAAGATCCTTGAGCTACTCCATCATCTGCTTTGACACCTGATAGCAACCATTGTCATCCAGAGGTTTCCTTCGACAAAAGGTCACACCGAACACAAAAAGGTCACAGCGATAGACTTGTCAGCAAGACATCAACTCTGTCTTGGTGACATGATCATTTCAAGAGAATTCATAACAGCTAGTCGTCCAGACATGAATAATGTCACAATGACTTTGCCCTATAGGAGTTACATGTCAGTAAGAATTGAGGCACATATTCCAAGAATTTTGGTATCTATCTTACCACTATTTGATCTCCTAATGGAATAAGATTAGGATCTTTTAGAATTTCCACATTAAATTCTATGGGTAGTTTGGCACCACTTTGTGCTAGTGTAAGGAAATATGAGTTTATGTTCTTCCCAAGCATTTTGTCCATAAGTTTCTATATCTTAGGATCTTGGTATTTTTCTAGGATTTTTTCATTGATAAGTTCCTCATCACTATCATATTCTTCTATGATAACACTAGGAGGTTATTTTTGTCTAGAAATCATGTTTTGATGTTCAAGAAATGTTTCCTCTTCACTAGGTGGTTGATTTTGTGTATCTTTAAACATGGGTTCTCTTTGAGGAGTTGGAAGTTCATTTGGATTGTAACCCCATGATTGAGGTTCCTCAATAGTTGTGTTTGTCTTGGGTACACTAGAACTACTCTTGTTGGCTTCCATTCTTTTCTTATGTTGAGATATCGTTGTTGTCATAAACAAGTTCAAGACCTTTGGTGAATTTTGTGATAACTAATTATTAAATGGGATGGTGTTTTATTGTTTGAAATTTTTGCTAAAATGATGTATGGGGATGATATGTGAAAACCTTTTGGTCAAAGGATTTTAATGGTTTTCTATGGATTGTATGTTTGATGCTGAAGACCCTAGAGTATGAGTGATTTTAGTGGGTGTTTTGAGATGATGCTAATCTTAGGACACAAGGTGTACAAGATTTGGACTTATATTTTGCTCTATTTTTAGAGGATATGTTGATACTCTACTTGAACTAGCCTTGAGGTTACAAGCAAAGGTTGATGTTAATATCCTAGAAAATGAGAGCAAGAGGATAATCCAAGTTGTTGTGTTTGATTTGTGTCTTAAAATTAGGTTGATATTTTGATTTGCTAATGGCTATGGAAATATGTTGATATGACTTTGTGCAGGTCTGATTGTTTGTGTTTCAAAGGATGATGGATTAACCAGTTTTGGACCAATTTTAATTTTCACCAGAATACATGACAATAGCAATTTGTGTTTAGGATAGTAGCGGCAATTTTCAGGATAGTAACAGTTGCTTTTTCAAGATGACTACGACACTTCTAGCAATAACGGTCTGTGTTTAGATTTTTGACTTGTGAAGCAATGAGGACTATAGCGAAATTTGTTATAGAAGCGGTGAAAACTTAGGACAACAACAGTGATTTTCTAGAACAAAAGCAGTAGAAATGACAGTAGCGGCTCTGTTTCCAAATTTTCTAGTTTCTTCATAGCAGTTTGTTGGATAAGTTTGAAAATTTTGAGATGCTTGTTTGATCTAATGTTTTTTATGGCAAGTGATGCATACAACAAAAAAATTGAGATCTAATGTGATGTAGCTCATAGATTTTTAGTCAACACATCCTAAGGAATAAAAAGGTACACTCTTCTCTGTAGGCTTACCTCACCCTTGAAAGGGACCTAATCAAATCTATAGAGGGAACAAATAGGATATATCAAGGAAATGCATTATCTTGATACTCCAAGAAAAAAGATTGCATTCCCTTTATGATTTATGTCTCAACTATAGATATGGCATGGTAAGAAACTTCTAAGAACAATGTTATTCCCATGCACTACTTTGAAGGATGTTTCAAAAAACTAGATAGGCTTCTAAAACAAGGTATTTAGTGACAACCGTGAACACTGCAACATATACATCAAATGTAAGCCACTTAAGACTTTAGTCATTCTTTCCCAACTCATATGTTCGAATGAGGATGAGGCACAGTATGCTATTCCTGGCAAGATATAAGCTACTTTCTTTTGATTTCACAAACTTTATATAGCCCTTTAGTAAATGTGCTTTTAGAGTCGCTTATATTCAAGTTCTCCATTGTGGGATGTTTCTCATTAGCAAGCCCTTGTCCTAAAAAATGGGTGACCAAAAAAAAGTGCAAAAATCCAAAAGTGTTTCTCATCACCTAGGATCGTCAAAAGACATAGGGGGAGAGGATACACATTTGGCTTGCCAATCACGGCAAACACGACATACAATTCATAGAAATTTGGTTTTAAGCCCCAAAAGCGAAGTGTGTAAAGATACCAATTCATTTTTTAGATGCACCAAATTCAAAATGTTTGAGACTTCAAGCAAGAAATGCCACTTTGCAATCAAAACAGAGATTTTTTCAATTTTATGAACCAAATTGAACCATGAAGATTTGTCATCGAGTTTTAATGCACCAAAGTAAATATTTTGTGTTGTTCATTTTTATTGCACCAATGGAAAATGAGTTCATTTTAATAACACCAACTAAAAATGAGTTCATTTTAATAGCACCAAAATGAAAGCATTCAATTTGTCTTGTTCACTTTTATTGCACCAAAACAAAATGTGGAATTTGTAGGTTCAATTTTAGGAGCACTAAAATGAGAAGTGAGATTTGTAGGTTCAATTTTAGGAGCACCAAAACCAGATGTGATATTTGTAGTTTCAATTTTAGGAGCACCAAAATGAGATGTGACATTTGTAGGCTCAATTTTAGGAGCACCAAAATGAAATGTTTTAACTAAAAATGCTTTGAAAATCGAAAGGCCTTGGACTGATCATCAACTTTGTAAGCAAAATGTTAGTTGTTCACATGAAAACACTCCATAATCCTACAAGGGTTGCACCAACAATGTTATAAAACCTCACCAACATAACAAACAACTAGTAGTCAGGGTTAGGTAGACCAAAAAATCAAAGAAAAACTTTGTAGATTGAAGCAGAACAGTAGAGGATTTATTTAGTACAATAGTGTCCTTTTCACTGGAATGACTGGGGTAATATCAGATAATAGCGGTACAGAAAAAGTTTGACAACATACCTATTTAGGATGAAATTTTCCTTGTAAATGTTAGTTTCTTCAGCAACCTACAATACAAAACAAACAATAGCGGCCTTTTTGATGATAGCAATTGACTTTAGGATGATAGCGATCAAACTTAGGAAAATCATGGTAAAAACGAAACAAAAACCACGTTCAGATTCTAAGACTTTCACATTTTGAATAAAAATAGAATTTCCTGCAAAAGATGTCAGTGTTCTTGAACCTATACCTACTCAAAAAAACTTATGAAAACATTAGTGTTAAGGACCTAGGTCCCACCAAGCATGCCAATTAATGTAAGGGGGAAAATAAGCATAAGGAAACAAAAATGAAATCAAACAAAAGAGATCAAAGAAAAGATCAAATCCCAAACCATACTCATGAAATGAAATTATAAAACTAAGAATTCAATCAAGCAATGCAATCATAAAGAGAACATAAACTGAATTCAAGCATTACAACGCTACCATCCCATGTTGAAGTGTAATTTGTATTGATGTTAGATTGTGTTGGATCAATATGAAGCCTCCATTGTTGTTACAAAAGCTTCAAAAAGTGTGTTAATGGTGATCAAAGATGTAAATGTTCTCAATGTGCTTTAATGGCTATTTTGACATAACCTCTCCATAAATTCTCTAGATTATTTGATCATTTTTTAGAAGGAAGAAGGTTGTTTTATAAATTTTTAGGTTTTAGATGAACGATTGAGATTCAATAATGAAAGATCACGATCAACGGCTGACAACTGTTAAGAGGAAATAGATTGGTTAGTTAACTCCTCTAATTGATCCAATTAAGGATTTGAATTGGATAGTCAGTGGGATTAGATTGGAATGATTGGTGGGATTGAGAAATCAAGTTGAGTGGTTAGTGGGATTGAGAAATTAGGTTGAGTGGTTAGTGGGATTGAGAAAGTCAGGTTGAGTTAGGAAATAGATGGGTTAGTCAGCCAATTAGAGTGAGAAATCAGTGGTCATGATTTTCTCAATCAAAAGAGGGCAAGGATAATTAATTAATATTGGAGATGAATGTGCAAGTTTTCTTTTGACTTTAACAAATAAAGATATATTTGTTTGTTGACCATGTTGAATGATTTTGAATAATTTATTTAATTATTCAAGTTTAGAGAAGGGAAAGTGTTTTAATTAAATTATTAATGATAATAATTTAATTGATTTAGATGGATAGGGTATATTTGTGACATTATTAAATAATTTATGTTTATTTAATTAATTAGGAAGAATGAAGTTAGATTAGGTGACGATATAGTGAATTAATTAAATAATTAAAGATTATTCAATTAATAGAGGAAAATAGGGTTAATGATGTTAAAAAGGGGATTAATGATGTTAATGAGATGAAATGCAATAGTGATAATGAAAGTGTTGTTGATAGTGGAAAAATGAAATTTACGATATGTGATATGCGTTAGGTCACTTTTACATGTCTATAGTTTCCTTTCTCTCAAGAAGTGATGATTGATATATGCTTGGTCCTAGAGTGCATCATTGGATTCTTTGATATGTTTATTGCACTTGAATTTTCAAAAAGAATAATAACATGCTCCTTGTACTCTACCTTGATATCTTTAAGTGTTTGCTTCATCCATAAAATTTGAGTACAACATGCCACTACTACCACAGACTATGCTTCAGCTATTGAAAGAGTAACTAGCTCTTGCTTTTTGCTCAACCATGAAACTAGTTTGTTTCCAAGAAAAAATGCACCTCCACTAGTGCTTTTTCTATCATCAACATTTCCTGCCCAATTAGCATCTATATATGATGTCAAAGTGAAGTCTTCACTTTTAGGGTGCCATAATCCATAGTCAATAGTACTCTTCAAATATATGAAAATTCTCACAGCTTTAACATGTCTCTTCTTAGGAGCATTTTGAAATCTAGCAGCCATGCAAAAAGCTTGCATGATATCTGGCCTAGTTGTTGTAAGATACAAAAGACTTACAATCACATGGACCTGTATAATGATTGATTTATTAATTCATATTTATCATCTTTGTTGAGCTTACATCTGGTGACCATAGGTGTGATAATTGTCTTACAACCTTCCATCTTAAACCTCTTGAGCATTTCCTTAGCATACTTAGTTTGAGATATGAATATCCCATTAACAATTTGTGTTATTTGTAAACCAAGGAAGAAAGAAATGTTTCCAAGCATAGACATCTCAAATTCATTTTGCATTTGAATGGAAAATCCTTTACACATTTTGTCATTGTTGCCACCAAAAATGATGTCATCTACATACACAACAATAATTATCATATTCTCACTGTCACATTTGAAATACAAATTCTTGTCAACAATACTTTTCTTATACCCTTGTTGTTGAAGGTATTTGTCTAACTTGGAATACCAAACCCTAGGGGCTTGTTTTAAACCATATAGAGCCTTTTTCAATCTGTATACATAATCTTTGTGTTAGTCAAAATAAACCCTTCAATTTTCTCCATATAAACTTCCTCATCTAGATAGCCATTAAGACATGCAAATTTTACATCCATCTGGTATACTTTGAACTTTTTGTAAATTAAGCATGCAAGAAACATTCTAATGGATTCAAGTTGAGCAATAGGTGCAAAAATCTCATCAAAATCTATACACTCAACTTGAGAATAACCCTTACAAACTATTCTAGCTTTGTTTCTTGTTATCTTTCCATATTCATCCAATTTATTTTTAAACACCCATTTTGATCCTATGGCATTCTTATCAATAGGCCTTGGAACAAGCTCCCAAGTCTGATTTTTTTCTATTTGACTAATTTTTTCTTTCATTGCTTCAATCCAATTTTCATCCTTACTAGCTTCTTCAAAGGATTTAGGTTCTATTTCAGATAGTAAAGAATAGTTTACTTGATCTTGTTGAGAAAGCTTTCCTCATGTCATGACATCATCAGATTGGTTACCAAGAATTTGCTTCTCAAAATGATCTCTTTTGAAAAAATTGTGTGGTTCTTTTGGAGTAGTATTTTATTTCTCTTCTTCATCAGCATCACTTTCCTCTTGTGGGTCTTCTTTTTTAGAATCTTCTTTCTCTTCATAAACAGGGACCTATGAATGCATGTCATCTTTGTGTAACTGCTGAGAATGATCTTCATCGACTCTGACATTCATACTTCCAACTATTTTTTGTAACCTTTTATTGGAGCACTTGTAGGATTTGCTTGTAGATGAATAACCCAAAAATATTCCTTCATCAAATCTTGTCTCAAATTTACCCAAGGTGTCTTCATCCCTTTTTATAAATCATTTGCTTCCAAATATTTTAAAGTATTTCATAGATGCAGGTTTGTCTTTCCATAACTCATATTGAGTCTTATCATGATTCACTCTTAATTGTGCTTTGTTGAGAAGGCAAAAAATAATTTGAATTGCTTCCTTCCAGTATCTATCAGGTAGTTTGGCTTCATTCAAAAAATTTCTATCCATGTCCTGAACCATTCTATTCTTTCTCTCAACAACTCCATTTTGTTGAAGTGTTCTAGCTACAAAAAATGGTCTTCTAATTCCATGTTTTTCACAATAATCATTAAATTCATGTGAAGTGAATTCTCCACCTTTATCTAACCTCAAACATTTAATTCTTGAGACAAACTCATTTTTTTTATTAGATTAGCAGGGAAAGGGCCTTGATCCCAAGGTTATAGCCAAAACTCAAAAAAAAGGAAAAAAATAGGGTGGGAAAACATCACCACCAGCCAACAACAAAAAATAGCTATACAAGGTGGCACATAGGCCATATATCATAACCATAACCATAGAACTGCCATACTTAATCAAAAACATAAAACTACTACTATAGTACTTAAAGTTGTGAAGACCATTAATCAAGTCCACCATATACCAACATGTCCTAAACCATAACAAAGCTATTAAGAAATAGTAGTCTGAGATTTGGAAGTAGAAAGACAAAAAAAGCAGGGCAATCATTAAACAACATCAAAAGAGAAAGCCATTACTTGGTTTTTCCCAACAGGTCCCAATAATCACCAATAAGGGAGATATACTTCCTCTATTTAGTTCCCTCTAATTCATCAAGCTCCTTCAAAGCATTAGACTTTTCCAACTTTTTTAGCTTCCTGGTAATCTTAGTTTGTTCGGAAACCACGCCAACCATCACACTTTGCATTAGCCTATTATTCACCTTCATCAACGTGACCAAAGCTTTTTCCATGTCGTCCATTTGTACCTACATATAAGTTAGTCTTCTTTTCATATAATCCATGCTAGAATCATCAACAATATTATCATTTCCAATGTTCCCACTATCTGGAACAGTCATGGTATCATTCTTTTGGTCATCCTCCATTTCAGTTTCCTTCTCCTCTTCATCTTTACTCTCCTCTTCCATTTCCTCTTCACCCATTTCATAAGAAATATCCTCAAACTTTGTCCCTTCAGTTTCTTCATCTACCTGGGCTTCAAATTCTTCGATTTCCAACTCTCCCTCTTCATTCACAGAGATTTTTTGTTTCCCTTTCCTATTATTGGAAGCAACCTTTGCCAAGCGAGTTGACCTATGGCCACCACTACCACCACTACCTTGACCCTACTTCATTTCTTTTTAGCGTGCCCTCTTTATCTTCATTGATAGTAATAACTTCATTTTGAGTATTCAAGTCTTTTTTAATCTTCTTAGACTTGGGTAATTCCAGGAGAAAAGGAGAATGTTTCCTCTTTTTCGAAGTCGATTTCACTAACTCAGATTCAATGGAACTTTTAGTAGCAATATTAAGAGCCACAAGGGTAGACAATTTATCACTTTTAGCGACAGGGGAAGGGCTTTTACCAGGGGTGAACACCCTTCTAGCAGCAACAATAGGGGGTGGTCGAGGATTAGGGTCCACAGCAGGGTTTGCATCCTCTGGGGGTTCAGCATTATCGCCATCATTGCGGTTAGGATTATCAACTCTAGAAATAAGAGGGTTTCCATGAGGGTTTAATGCAAGAGCATGATTGTACAAAGCAAGCATCAAACCTTGATGCAGGGGAGGGCTAGCACCTTTCTCAATGTTAATTTACAGGGATGAAAGTAAATAGAAGGGAAAATTTATTCTTTCATCGTGCCTAATATGCTTTAACAATGGAAAATGATACGCATGCACAAAAATGTACCTTCCTTCCAGCATAAAATACCTCATAACAAAAAAACTCACCAAGGCGTAAGGAGGCAGGAGCTCTAACCTCACATACCAATTTTGAAAGCATTTTAGATTCTCCCCATCATGAAGAAACTTGTCCACAAACATCTGGTAGTCAACCCCACTCTTTTTAACCACCTTTAAGCCTTTATTCTACAATCCAGTAGCTTCTACAATAAACCTCATCCCTACCTCAAACTTAACAACACCAATAGAAACATTTCCCTTCCTCCACGAATTTGTGAATTTAGTAGTAAGGCTCTCATTGTAGCCCTTCATAGATTCGAAGAGAGGAACCATACCCACTTTTTCAAACAATTTCCACAAGTCCATATTTTGTTTAAGTGCTTGGAAATTTGAAGGCTTTGTGTGCTTCCTCAAATCACCATCTTAGCACTCTTCAAATTCTTCAATTATTGCAAGCTTTTCTTCATCACCACACACCTCTTCAGCCCCCTACCAAACTTGCAGAAGGCACTTTTACTCACAGTTTCAAAATAAGCCATTAAAGAAATAGGAATTGAGAACTTTCTTTTAGGGGAAGCCAAAGACACAATTCCTAAAGCTAATATATCATGATTATTTTTGCAAATAATTAAAGGCTCATTAATATTCATACATTGCAACTCTTCACAATTACAAGAGGAGTTGACATTAGGCATATCAACACATTTGGATTTGAAATCCCTCCACAACTTGATAGTAATATCCATGTGAACCTTAATTGTCTCAAGAAGGAGATAATGATTATTTTTACCTCCATAGAAGATCTTCAAGCACAACACCGTACCACATAGCTCATCATTAATCTGCATTCCCTTAATATCGCAATATCTCCCATGTGTTCCCTGCCACTTCCAACCCTCAACTTTGTAAGTTGTAATCATTTTCATTTTTTTCTTTTAGAACCATGTCCCTTAATGACATCGACAGGTTATTATTAACCCAACGAATCCACCCAATGCACCTTAGTGCCTCGTTGGCAGCACAATTAGTAGACTTATTCCCTTCTTTCTACACATGTTGCACCTTGCAATTAGTAAAATAACTCTTAAGGGACAAACACTTATCAATGATATTTTTTTAAATCCCAAGGAGGCATAGCAACTCCATTCAGAATATCCACAATTAGCTTAGAATCTCCTTGTAGAATTACATTTTTTAAAACCATACTCCTTTAGATTCTTTATGCCCCCTAAAACAACCATAGCCTTAGCTTTGTTATTAGAACAAACTCCCAAGTTAACACCATAGCTCACTATGCATTCCCCTTTGTGATTTCTAAGTAGACCCCCTACTCCAACCATACCCATGTTGCCTTTAGAGCACCCATCAAAATTACACTTAATCCACTCTCTTTCAAGAGGAACCCACACTGTAGACTTTTTGGCTAAAAACTTGGTCCAATTTTGGTTTATGAGATCCATCCTTATGCCCCAAACTTGCTTTATTCTCATCTCTTTGTAATTTGGCCAAACTTTGGAGAAGTTGTATCTTCCAACCTCCATATTTTCCTTCACATGTGCTTTTATTATCATACAAACCTCATAGTTGCTTCTCTCAGCTTCCCTGAAGATCCTATTATTCCTTTCCTTCCATATCCCCCAAGTAACAAAGGGGGGAATTTGGCTCCAAAGATCAACAATAATTTTATGCGAAAAGGGGCAATTCGACCAAATTTCTATAAAGGACTTCATAGTGTGAGGAAACACCCATTCTATGAACAACAACGAAAGGAAGAAAGACCAAACCTCTCTAGAAAATTGGCAGTGAAAGAAAATATGCATAATAGACTCTTCATCCTGTTTGCAAAGGGAGCATCGGTTAACCAACTGGAATCCTCTTCTGACCAGGTTGTCAATAGTAAGAATTTTTCCATGTGAGGCAACCCACTAGAAACAGTTCATTTTAGGAACCAAATTCTTTAACTACACTTTTTCCCAATGGTGATCTTTGTTGTCTAACAAGGGCTTTACCCGTTCCACATAAGCATGTTTTACTGAAAAAACAACTTGAAGAGCTCCCCTTCCACACCCATTCATCCTCCCTTTACTAGAAAACCACTCTGCCTCCCCTATTAGATTGTGAAGCCTTAACAAGGTTGAATCCCAATTAATCTATCTTTGACCTCTTAAATTAGCCCTCCTTAATAGCATATTAAACTCTTTCCATTTAGGTTCATCCAACTCCTTATTGACATAGTTTGACACCTTTTTGCCACATATCTTGGTTAAGCTCTGTTTGAGGGGATTCAAGCCATCAAGTGACGAAAGAGTAGCAATCTCAATCCAGGGGTCCTTCCAAAATTCAGTGTTTTTACCATTTCCAATTCTCTTGCTAACCCCCAACTTTAGCACATTTTTTATTTGAACAAGGTGATTCAATAGGACAAAACCACTAGGGAGGTCAGTCATAGAGAGGAAATAGCCAGGGTTCCTGTTCTTCAAGTACTTGGCTTGGAAAATCTTCACCCAGTCCTTTGACCCTTCTAGAAGGTTCCAACCCACTTTAGCAGTTAGGGATTTATTAAGCAATTTGATTCTCCTTATCCCCATTCCTCCAACACTTTTAGGAGTGAAAACTTTCTCCCAACTAACTAGAGATAGTATGTTTTTCTCTTCAGTTCCTGACCACATAAATCTTCTCTAAAATCTATTCTATTTTTTCCCCTATGAAAGCTAAAATTTTGAAGAGAGACAAGTACTAAATAGGAATATTCTATAAGGAAGCTTTTAGCAGCTGGATCTTCCCGGCTAAGCTAAGAAGTTTCCCCTTCCACCCTGCCAACTTTTTTTGAACTCTCTCAATCAGCTAATTCCAATAATTATTTTCCAACTTTTTAGAAATAAGAGGTAGCCCAATGTAGGCAATAGGTAGGACAGATTCCTGACATCCCAATAACTTCGCCACTCTTTCCTTCACAATTTGGTCAGCATTAAAGAATTAAATCTTAACCAATCTCATTTTCAACCATAGCTCTAAAAAATTTAAACCTTTCAAATTTATCTTTAATAAAAGTTACCCATGTCATTCTTGAATGATCATCTATTAATAACATGAAATACCTTTCTCCATTGATGCTTTTGGTTCTTGTTGATCCACACAGGTCTATATGTATCAACTCCAAGGGCTTTGTAATTGAATATTCTTTTGACTTCAATATGAACCTCATTTGCTTTCTTTCAAGGCATTCTTTACAAAGAGTTCTTGTTGGTTTGATAATGTTAGGCATATGTTTGACTACATTCTTCTTGTTGAATTTCCCTAGATGGTTAAAGTTAATGTGACCCATCCTTTTGTGCCATTACTAGCTTTCATCATTTTGACCTAATAGACACCTTCCACTTTTCACTTCATTTAGATGGTATAAATTACTACTTGTTTTTCTTGCCTCAACAATAAGTTTACCAAAACTAGCTTTCCTTATCTCACATCCTCTAACATGAAATAACATATTATATCCTTTGTCACACATTTGACTAACACTGAGAAAGTTATGTTTTAACCCTTCTACATACAACACATCTTGAGCATTAGTATTACCATCTATGCATAGTGTACCTTTTCTAATTATCTTAGGAGTAGTATTATCACCAAACTTGATTGTACCACCATTACATTTCTCCAAATTGGTGAATTTGCTCTTATCTCTAGTCATATGACTAGAGAAACCACTGTCAATCACTCAAGGATTGTCCTTTGGCATGAAATGCTATTTGAACTAACATTGATTCTTCATTCTTCCTCTCAGTCTTCTTCTCTCTCCAATACCTCTTAGGGTTTTTCTCCTTTCCTCAAAACTTTGTGTAGATTATTTCTTCTTTACAGGGGGTGCAAATTCTTTCTTTCGACTTGCATGATCATGATCAAATCTATTTTTCTTAGGAGAAGTAAACATCTTTCTCTCATATCTAGAAGATTATATAAACTTCTACAAAACTTAGCACTATGCCCATAGTTATTGAAATTATAACATACATCATTTAGAGAACTTAGTGAAGAAAAAGGATTCTTGCTTACAAAATCATGTCTATTATTTCTCAAAGGTATAATCCTACAATCTATAGCTTTGTGCCCATAGTGATTACATGAAAAACAATAACCATGAAAAGCATAAATGAACCTAGTTTGTCTTGTATGTTGGCCTCTAAATCTCCTCTTTGGACTGTGCACCTTGATGAATCCATCATTTGACTTCTTGAGATCTTCAATCTTCTTATCCTTTGAGGACCCTTCAGGCTTCTTAGAATCTTAATTGCAAAATTTCTTATGCTTTGTATCAGACTTCTCTTCTGCTTTAAAATTCTCACATAAATTTATGGATGCATTGGTAGTGGGACTCTTTCCTTTCTCAAAACCCAAGCTAGATTTCTCTTTTGAGGAAGGCTTTTGCGAGTTAATCAATTCATCTAGTATCTCATAACCACCTTTCAGCTTCAAACCTTTTTTTATTTGTTCTCTAGCCTTTACAAGGTATTTTATCAAAGAAACAATTTCAACCTCTAATTTTTGACATTCTTCTATTTTGTTCTTCAAATCCAGATTAGTCATCTCTTCATGTTTTTTTTACTCTTCTAGCTACAACTTAAGATCTACAATAAGTTTTTCAAATTCTTTAATCCTTAACTTGTATTTTTTATTCTATTTTCTTGCATCACTCAAATCTTCTAATGCAAAAACCAGATGACCTTCCAAATCAACCTCACCTTCTTCTTCCTCTTCAGAATATTCACATCTTTATCCACATAAATGCTTCTTTTTTCCATAGTTCCTCTTTTTATATTTGTAAACTTCTTGACTCTTGGAACTGTCTCGCTTTTCCTTTTCATTCAATGGACACTTTGAGGCATAATTTCCTACTTTACCACAATTAAAACATTTGAAAGGAAGCATACCTTTGTATTTTCCAGAGCCCTTCTTTAGCTTTATGACAAAGTTTGCTTCATCTTCATTTGAGCTAATGTCATATTCTAAATCTTCTTGGTTTTGGAGGTCTTGAATGCAACTTCACTTTTTGTTGATACAACATTCTCATTTCTCATTTCATATGTAGTTAGGGACTCAAACAATTCATCCATAGAATATGTATCCAGATCTTGAGCTTCTTCTATCACAGAGACCTTAGAATCAAATAGTTGTAGGAGTTTACTCAAGACTTTTTTTACGATAACATTATCTTCAATAGTCTCACCCAAACTTTTGATTGCATTCACTACCTCATATACTCTAAGTAGGTATGCTACAACATTTTCTTCATCTTTCATTTTAAGAGTCTCAAACTTTCCTCTATGAGTCTACAACTTTGCTTGTTTAACTTTTAAATTTCCCTCATAGATACTTTTTAGTTTGTCCCATACTCCTTTAGCAGATTTACAATGCATGACTTTCACAAATTCAATATTTTTCAAACCACACAGAATAGCATTTTTAGCTTTGGCATTGTTTTCACAGGCTTTCTTGTTGATTACATCAGTAGGAGTAGTTGTTGGTGCAGTATAACCATCTACAACTGACTGCCATACATCAAATTCAAGAGAAGTTAAATAAGTTTCCATTCTGACTTTCCAAAAAGCATAATTTGTTCCATCGAACAATGGAGCTCTGTTTGAATTAGATCCTTCTTGTCCAACCATAGTGTTCTTGAAACCAAATCTACCTTAAGTTGATTCAACTTTCTTCAAGGAACCAGTTCTCTAATACCAATTGTTGAAAGAACACCGATACATTGAGAGGGGTGGGTGAATCAGTGTATACAAATTTTTAACACATTAAAGGAGTAAACAAGATTAAAGATGAAGCAAAATAACACACACATAAGAAGACACCAGATATACGTGGAAAACCCTAGAAGGGAAAAACCATGGTGAGAAAATTTGCTTGAGTCTACTGCTCATATCCAACCTCCTCGTACACCGTACACCAAAGATAATATTTTTGAGGCACCAACCTCGAGGTACACTACACACTTGATTGAGCACCAACCCAATCTCTTTGAGGCACCAACTTCTTACAACATTACAAGTTCATCTGTACAAAATATTGGTTCTACCTTAACCTAAGAATGCACCTCTTTTCTTCAACACACTCTCACCATTTGTACTCCTCTTACTTAGGCATCTAACCCTTAGTCATTCAACTTTGCTTACCTAGCTTCTCCAACAAGCTAACTTACCTCAAGCCAAACAATCACCGACCTTATTTACTACATTTGTTGTTTATTATGTTACAATTTTAGGGTTTGATTCACAATTAATACCACATTCCTTGTTTTTTCTCCTCCAAATTTTGTAGCTGACTATGCATTAATGGTGTCGGTTTTTATGTTTCTATCGTTTGCACTATGTTTTTTCACCTAGTCATTTTGAGAAACAAGTCTTTGAATTTTTCCCATTGATGTCACAAACCGCACCATGATTAGACAGTTATCCTTCAACCATCAAGCTTTAAATGTGAGTCATAGATTAATGATTCACAACAAAGATGTGAATCAACAATTCATCGCAATTGCTCCTTACCAAATGTCTCAAGCCCACATACCCGTGCTAGTCAACCCTAGTCAACGTGTGCTTCTTACGGAATGGTGGGGTTGCTCCTTTATTTTTGATGATACTGTGTTTCCTTTCCTTTAGTGCTGAGAAGTCGCTAATACCCCTTACCTCATGCTTGAAATGCATTATAGGACTTAATATGCAAGCCCAAACACTTAAGTTTGAAGCTTCTCCATACTTGTTGAGGTTTGGCCTTCAACCTTACCCTTTTCTAATTACCATCTCCACTCCATCACAAACTATAACTCATACCACCAAAACATTGATTGTGAAACTCCAAAAGTCTAATTAAATCGTCTGATGTCAAGGTTCACCCTTCCTTTATACTGCTTACCTACCATTCGATAAGATGCAATCCATACCTCTGACTCGTGATGCCTGATAAAGTCCTTTGCAAGTGTTGTCAATCATTTAGGTGTTGGCCTTCGGGATTTCCTCTTTCTGCATACTTTACAAACTGTCAAGGCGAAAGCCTTAACTCCGACTCGCGATGCCCGAAACCTTTTTCAAGGGTCAAGGTTTGGGGTTCCTCCATACCTCTTTTCATTACTTTCTATTATGATGTAAGCCTTAACACCGACCACTGACACCCAACTAGGTAAGCCATAAGATTTGACTCCAAAGCATGATGCCCTTCCAAGCATCCACCATTCTAGCTTATTTTCCTTAGTGCATCAATACAAGGTATAGCCAAGGTCCGAAGCTCGAAAACTTTCAAACTTAACACATTTTTCTTTCATTTCTCTGGGGGACTGGGTATGAGGTATGACTAAAGTCCGATGTTTGAAACCTTTTAGAATTTGTACAAAATCTCTACCTCTTTTCATTCTTCCTGTAAGAAGCATAAGGTAAGTCTGATTCCTGAGGCCCAAACTTTAGCAACACTTCAAGGCTTTCTCTGCCACTTCAAACAAACTTCCTGAGCTAATCCTATGTCATCAATGATCATCACAACAACCTTTTGACATCAATGACAACAATTCCAATAGGTATTTGTTCTAAAAGAGAATGGACTTCATGCTCATTGTGAATGTCACATCCTTGCTTTTTCAAAATTCTAAAGCCTTGGCCATAAGTTTGTTCCAAAACAATAGGTGCATTGGTAACTTTGTAGGATAAGAGAGTGTTAGATGGCATGGATTCCTTGTGGTAACAATATGTGCTTCCATGCTCTTCAATTTTTTTACACCTTGTGGTTCAATTTCAGGATGTAAAAGATTAAACATGTCAAGTGGTGGAATTATGGGAGGTGTTGGATGTCGACGTGGGTTATTAGGCCATTGCTTTGAGGGGTAAAAGGTTGGATTTTGTTCAAGGTTATGCAAGGAGTTTTGTATGAATTCATGCATGTTATCATCATCTTCACCCAAGATATCTATTTCATGAGGACATTCATTAGGAGGTGAAGGATCATGAATTGTCTTAATTGCATTATGATCATCACCAAACACACAACTTGAGACATCAACCAAATATTTCAAGGACATCCACACTTTACCAAAACACATATCCATGATGAAATTTACCAATTCTATGTAAGATGCAAGTATGTGATGCTATTTGAATACCTTGAAATACAACTTTTAGATCTGAAATATGATAATTGACTGATTTAAGATGCAGTGACCTAAAAATAATGACTTTTTAAAGCAAATTTTGATTGTAAATAATGCACTTTCTTTTTCCAAATGAATTAGATGTAAAAATGCTTTAGAATATGCAATTTTTGAAACATAAATAGAGATCTACAAGTACAGGGAATTTGAGAAAACATAAACATAAATGTGTACAAAATTTTGTAGAAGCACCTATATAAGGATAAGGTCGCCTAGGAGCGAATGAGTCTTTGTACAGGGGTTTGAAAAATTAAAATCTAAATGTTTGAGTTAATGTTTATAATTATTGTTTCAAGTTGCAAAGCGGTTTTATAGTGACTAATTTTTCTAGAATTTTCGAATGAAACGCAAATGCAAATGTATGACAATGTGTAAACAAAAGTGACAATTTTGAGTGTAATTTTGAATGAAATTTTAATCTAAATGACTGAAATACACACTAATGTTGACTATAATACAAAATGCATGCAATATTTTTGGATTTTTATGAGTTTTTTTAATGATGAAAACATGCAAGATCTAACCCTAAATGAAGAATGCAAAACACAACAATGCAAAATCTAGATCTAGGCTTTGAAAGACTTCCAATTCAAAAAGCAATGATGTAAGAATGGTAGGTTCACCGAAATGAAATGGATGGGAAAAGAGAAGGGAGAAAACCCTAATTCCCTTAATGGTGTAAAGGGGAATTATGATTAAAGTCCCTCTTTCCCATGAATTTCATTAAGAATACAAACCAACAAGACCAATAGGTTGACTTTCAACCTCAAAGGTGAGCCAATCAGGCTTGGGTTTGTGATTATTTAATGATAAAAAATGATAGGAATAATTTCAAACAATGTAACTAAATGAACTATATGACCTAATATGTAAATTATAGATTCCTAAATGCACAAAACCTGAAACAACACTTTGCAAGTAGATCTGAGAAGGGTCTAATAGCATATACCTGTTACCAAAAGCTAATTTTGAGTATGTAGGAGGACTAGTTCGGCCCTGGGTGAATGGGTCCTTAAATAGGGCTTTTGAAAACACATTTTATAGTCCTCTAATGTTAGATTTGAGATGTTAATTTCTGCTTGCAAACTTGACGGAATGACAAATAAATTCTATAACTTAGTTTTTGTAGCTTGGTAAGAATGATGACAACAAATGCAACAATGCAAAATTGCTCTTCAAGATCTTCTTCAATCTTCTTCAACCTGTAATATGCACATACACAAAGAGGGAAAAATATTTTGTTTTGTTTGTTTGGGGGTTTTCCTTAGTCAAACCCTAGTTTGGTAATTAAACCTTGATAAAAAAAACAATAAAAGGGAAGGAAATGACGAATGAACACTTGTTGCAACTCACCACCCTTCAATGGCTTCATTGAAGGATTGAATTCATACACATCTATTCAAAGGAATTAGATCTTGCTTCCTTTATTTGCTTGAGTGCTTGAATTCTTAGATGCTTAAGGATCTACAATGCATATTTTCCTTCACAAGAAAACATGAACACACATAAACTTGGACATGATGTTAGGATCTTGATTGCTGCTACAAATGACTGATAATGCTACTCTTGAATGCTCTTGATAATAATATTTTCTCTTGAATTGCTAGATCATGTTGTTTATATTTCAAATGATAAAAAGACTATGTATTTGTAGGTGTTTATCTAATTCCCCAAAAAATAGATTCCAAAAGCCAACACTTACAATTTGAATTTGAATCATTAAAAAACCACCAAGAACATATTTTAAAATGGTTCCTAGCACATAAATGATACCTATTCACCCATGGGTGAATGGATCCTAGCCTAAATCTCCAAGGCACTCATAATCCATGGAAATTAAAATATTAAATGTATTTATTTAATGTTGGTTCTCCTTTCAGAAAAGGATAAAAATAAGGTTTTGGAATGCATAATTTGGTACATTAGAAGCTTAAATAAGCTTAAATAAGTCCAATAAATTAAGAGACCCAAACATAGTGTGAAATTATAAAGGTACACAATTTCCTACACTACAGTCTAGATATTAAGGAAAGAAACATCGTAGATCAATATTAAGAATTGTAGTTTCAAGAATTTAGAGTTGGTGTATTTGGGATTTGTAATTTTAGTTGAAGGATTAAAAATGGACCTAGAGAAAGTAATGAATAAATTATTGAGTGACATATACCAAATGACTATTGAAGAGGTAAAATCCTTTCATGGTTTCACAAGCTTCTATGGAAAATTCATTATAAATTTCAATTATATTTGTGCACCATTAGTTGAGACAACAAGGGGAGATAGGAAAGAGTTCATATGGGCATCACCTTAGTAGATAGGATTTTTGAGTTTCTAAAGAAGAAGGTGACCTAACAACTAGCGTTAGCTTTGTTAGATGTTAGAAAGGTATTTTAGGTTGATTGTGATATGAGTGGAAATATAATAGGAGCACTATCAAGAGCTAAGAAGGAAGACCAATAGCATATTTTAGTGAGAAGTTAAATTATGGAAGGAGATATTTAGTTTATGATCAATAATTTCATGTCGTAATTCAAGCATTGAAGTGGACGTGATTCTCATTACCAAAATAATTTTTGGTGTACATTGATCATCAAGCACTACAATATTTGAACAACCAACATAAGTTTAATTAGATACATGTGTTCAATGGGTTGAGTTTGTGCAAAGTTACATTTTTATTTTGAAGCATAGGAATAAAGTAAAATGAGTTTGTTGATGCATTGAGTAGGATACATAATTTAGTGTCAAAAATAAAAATATAGGTTGTTAGATTTGAAGAATTGAAAAACTTGTATGAAGCTAATCCATTTTTTTGGAAGCATGAAAAACATGTAGAGAATTGGTAAGCATGGGTAAAAGTAGGTGGGTTGATTATTTGATTTAAAATGAGTGAACTATATTTTTTGTACAAAAATTTGGTTTTAAGGTTGTAGAATTTTCCAAATAGCAAAGTGTAGTAGTCAAAATGCTAGGTTATATCAACTATTACTAGTTTTGGAGAAGCCTTGAGAAGACATAAGTATGAATTTTATATTGGGATTGTCTAGGACATAAAGAGGAAATGATTTTACATTTGTGGTAGTTGGCATATTTTAAGAGATGATTCCTTTCCCATGTAAGAAGAACGATAATGTAGTACATATAGCTGATATATTTTTAAGGAAATTGTGAGGTTGCATAGGTCAAGGAGTATTGTTGTAAATAGGAATACTGAGTTTGTTGGTTGCTTTTGGAGGACATTTTGGAAGAAGATAAGAGTATACTTGAAATTAAATTTAATATACAACCCATAGATCAATGGGTAACCATAAGTTGTGAACTATAGTTTAGGTAGTTTATTGAGATGTTTTATTAGCACGAAGACATAAAATTGGAAGCAAAGTTTACATATAATAATTTAGTAAATACTAGTAAAATAAAAACACTATTTGGGATTACATATGATGATAGTCTAAGGAATGAATTAGAGTTAACAAACATCAATAATGGAGAGAAGAGAAGTAAAGAAGAATAAGGAGTGATGGAAAATCTTAGGAAAGAAAGATTTGTAGAGTGGACATATAATAAGTTAAAAATGAAGAAGTTTTATTTTAAATATATATATGAAATGGAGTTTCCAAAAGGTTTGGGTATATCACCAACACTCAATATTATAAATATATATCAATACCATGAAGGAAAGTCAAGAAATAGTGGCACAAAATTTAAGTAGAAGAATTAATTGTTGCAACAACAAAAGGACGAGATTGGAAAGATTTTGGATTGTGGGATTGAAAGAAGCAATAGGAATAACTAGTAAGAGAAATATTTGGTGAAGTGGAAATGAATGCTTGAAGAAAGTTTATCTTAGATTTCTAAGGTTGAGGCAGACCATCTTGGTTTCCTTCTAGCCAATAGAAAGTGAGGAACTCACTTTTCAAAAAACTCAATCATCTGATGTTGGAGCATACTAGAATGTAAGAGAAATCTTGCATCACCCAAAAATATTTTCTTTTAGTTGTTTATTTTGGTTGTATATTTTCAATCAAATTCTAGTCATCTATTAATTAATGCATATCTTATTGTATTTTACCAAACTTGTTGGTCTCACATTGTGGTTTGGAATACTGCATTTTTTTTTAGGAAATTAAGATCATTACAAATTCATAATTCATTTTTTCACCATTCATATTTGCAACAACTTTTTGAAGAATACAACAATAGGGACACATTACAAGATACATTGGACCCCTAAGAGCTTATGGTATGAACACATCAAGATTCATTGATTTATCATCATCTTGATCATTCTAGAAGATTCTTTCACATGTTTGGTTGATTAAACATTTTATAAGGAATTGAGTTTTGCACCACCTTGCTACTAATTGAGATCATTCCTAAGTCTAGGAGCCGCTATATAAACACTATTCATGACCAGTTGAAGCCAACCAATTAAGTAGTTGGTTGAACATTGATATTGTATTGCAAATATCTTTTGAATTTTATAATTTGTACATTTATAAATAAATGACTAAGGCCTAGAATGTTAGAAGTCCATTGGAATAGATTGTAATTCTATTGTGGATGTGAATAAATAAATAATATTTTGTTGTTTCAAGTAAGTTTTGATGCATGTTTTTTCATTTCATCCATGACTGCATCACTGTGATATCATATTAAAATTCAACACATTATATATGGATTTTGCATCTAGATTTCAAATAAATTGTCTAAGTTTAATTTCAATCAAACCTATAATATTGAGTACAATAACTTGCACACACAAACTTCTAAAAATATTAAAAAAATGAATAAAAAATGATATAAGAATATATCACTTGTTTAAAAATATAATTATTATAAGTTTTTTGTATATTACAGAGGTGGTCATCCAAAGTCCTAAATAGACCTCCCAACTTGAGGGAACAAAAAATAACACTTTATTTTAGGTACCATCATCACAAAGAAACCCACTAAAAATAAGCCTATAACACCCAAAATAAAGAAAAATTAAAAATTAAAAAACACGTAAAACTAAAGACAAAGTTTGTTCTTAAAACAACCTAAAACTAATACATGCTATTCATAGCTTTAAACTAATAATAATTCAAAATTTTGCACTCAGCTGAAGGAGAAAAATCACAAAATAATAATTCTAATTTTGTTATGTTTAGCACCAAAACACCAATTAAGTGACCCATTAAAATCCAATGTAATATGCCAAATATTTTACCTATTATTTTCACCTAATTTTTAACCCATATATGAAAAGTTTAAGTTTACCAACACATAGTAATAAAAATTTCCAATTCAATAACAAAGATGCACATTCGAAATAAACCCATTTCAATTTTCATCGCATAAATAAAGTAACATTACATAATCCCAAATAATGATTCATTTTTCAAATACATTTTCCATAAAGATACAAGATCATGATTACATACATATCTTTCAAGAGCTCAATGAAACAAAGTAAAAATGATCTAGATAGCTCCTATTGGAGCATACATCCTCAAATCTTGGTTGTCAACTACATGAGGGAGAGTATCACCCAAGTGCTTTTCCTCCAACCGTGGACTTATTGCGGTCCCCCGTACATCTACCTAACTGGTAAGATGGCCCTCCCATCAACGAAGAGATTGGTCTAGTAAACCTCATAATATAGCCTACCTAAGCATGGTGTTGTGTCCTACATAACTAGTATTGCCATATAATGGATACCCGCCTACATGCATGACACTCCCTACTAGTTATGCAATACTGGCTCACAGTGAACCGATAAGTGTACGTAGTGGAAACTTACACTTACTTTGGCCAAATATTTTGATAATATATTAAACCCATTTCCTAAGAAGTGGAGTCTCACTTTCTATGAAGTGGTAGTCATATGTTCACCCACCCCCTTGCTCAATTTGGAAAATAACATGATCATAATAACTCTTGACAAGATTATTCCACATACAACATAACATGATTCTATCCCAAAAGTAATATACATTCAAGTGATCCAACTAACCAACTAGGTTATTCCCAACCTTGGTTTATCCTAATCCCTTGAATAAACCTCATACATATACAAGTTTACATAACATCACAAGTTGACAATCTCGACATAACACTTTTATGTCATACCATTTCCCAACATTATAATTCATGCAAACATATATTTGACTTATGATATTATAATAATAGATTCTAGATATCTTTGCCTAACAAACACAATCTCATGCTTCTAACATACTAGATATATGCATATTTAAACTAATAAGATTTTACCAATCAACATATAAGCAAACTTTATATAAAATACAATCATCAATTCTTTAGGAACTTGCAAACACATGACATTCAATAAAAGAGAATAACAAATAATATAAAGACTAGCATGCCTAGAAATTTAGCTTCCAATGAAGAATTTCCCTCAAAGCTTAGTACCAAATACTCTGGTTGCTGCTCCTTCCCCTTTCAGCTTATCCCTGGAATTCTAACCTCTTTCCCAACACTCAAAAACTTACAAACACTAAAAGAAATCTCTCACTTCCCACTACTTGCACTCAACACTGCTTTGCACAAAGAAACTATTGAAAAATGGAAACAAATGAATTCCAAACGAATGCCAAAGACTAAGAGGTTGCCCACTATTTATAAGAAATTCTAAGAAAATTAATATTATAGATTAGCTCCTCCAATCACCACCTCTAAAACTAAAAACACAAATCCAAAACCAACTCCACCTCTAAACAAGTTGACTAAGCAAAAATGAGTGAAATATGGTAGGTAAGAGAATTAGAATTTCAACACATATACAGTCTAAGTAAAATCATTTTCTTATACATGGCTGAGTCACCTTATTTCAGCCAACTTGTGATAAATTCACTAAGTCAAAACATTTGCTATGGTTTCCTTCTAGCTTTCTACTACTTAGCATGGCTCTTTTCATGCCAAGTTTCTACTCATGGCACCTAGAATGGAGGTTTCCAATCTGATACAAAATAAACTCTCTTTGCTTTCTGCCAACTCATGTCTTTGACTAATTCTCACACCTTTTTTTCACTGCTATGCATGGCTTTTATTATACACAACAAACTTTATCGTTTTAAATGCATTTTCATTCCCTTCTACATGGTGCAACATATAGTTTAAGCTTTATTAAATATTGTTCACATTGTAGCCTATGCGCTTTATACTAAGCACTATAATGTAGTTGATCAATATTTATTCCATCATATACATATATGCCTAGCACTTAGTTTATACTATGTTTACTTTGCTTGCTTTATATAAGCATTGCATTATTTACTTAACTTGCCTTACATATGCATTGATATCTTTTCATATCATTTATATATAACATTGTATATATAAATATATATGTATATATTATAATGTTCTATTATTATTATATATATGTTTTAACATATGTATATTAAAATATTCAATTGCCAATAATATACATATATATATATATATATACATATGTATGTATGTATACATTATCAAATACATACATATATACATATATATCATTATTTTAACATCTTATAATAAACACACATGCACACACACATATATTCATCGATAAGTATATATACAAAGCGTGTGTATATATATATATGTCCAATTAGTTTTCCATGTATATGATGTATCCACATATGAGTTTACGTAAGTATTTCTACCTACATATGCACACATGCACATATTCTCATATACATGAGATTGAATATATACATATATACAGTTAATGTATATATGTATCAACTAATATATATATATATAGTACACGAAGTAGAACGTATACCCATTGTAGAGATTTAATCACTTTAATTCAAACCAAAGAAACAACCAAAGGAAATCAAAGACAGTTACACAAACATTCCATTCATCCCCAAAACTATGACCAGGGGTTTACTTATCAAATCTTAGACTGAATTGACTTAACTAAACTAGGTTGTGAGTGTGTGATAGCTCAAGTAGTTACATAGTGGTTACCATACCAAAATCCTCTCCTGGGAGATACTCCCCCTCTCTTGTTGGAGGTCTCGATTCTTTCTTGTATCCAACTTAGTGCATCACAAAAGAAGTTAGATGATAACATAAAATTAATATACATCATATATCACTTTCATCATCAAAGAATTTAAAGCATTCACATTACATAGCACGTTCATTTATCTCATTTCTATCGAAATATATACAAAATATATCATCTATTAATATTTTAACTCATAAAAGTTGTAGTAATTGGTAATCACATAATTCGGTGTAACATCCAATAAAGGGAAGCATTGGAATTGGAAGGTGTTGAAGGTCTTCATTTTGTCTATCATTACTAGAGATACGCCACACCATGAAGGCATACAATTATTTTTATGGATTTTTGAACAATTTCTCAATATCCTAGATATTGATGCATAATTACATTTACACAATGTATATTTGATGTTCACACAAGTGTTATTTGTTAAGTTACTAAACATTTTATAATAGGATGCGTCCATTAATTTAAGCTATAGAATGGAAAGATGGTTTATATGCATTTATTATTATTTTATTTATATACAATTATTATAATTAACCAATAGTATTTTCCCTATGACTTTTCAAGTCAAAAAATGTTGAAAATTTTGTTTCACACCAAATAAATTATTTAATTATCTAAATCATATATTTTTGAAATTCTTCTCATTCTTCACCTAGAACTACAAAAGCTTATAAATAAATAAATAATTTGCATTTCATTTTCTTTGGTCTTGACTTAATTTATGTTTACCACAAGATGGGTGGTGGATTGTTGGCAAATTCTAGTTGAAACACATTTGAATCCAATATATCGTACACTCTACACTTTCAATGTTTGGTCTTGAACCCTTTAATTTATTTTTAATTGAGAGAAATTGGTAAGTTAGCCCAATGAATTAGAGCTTAGCTCTTTTGATAGGGCAAGTCCCCTATAACCTCTTAGGCAATATGTAGTAGGCCCCTCGTCACACATTGTGAGTAAACTAGAGTCAAACTCACAACTTGGACTACCTAAGACAACAATAGAGGCTGAGTAAGCTGACCCAAGGACCTAAACACTTTGATTTTTTCACCAATTCTAATTTTAATTAAATGCCACTGTCAACTTCTCAAATAATTTAAATCTCATTACTTATTTTGAACTATACATAATTTATTTAATGGGAGAATGAAATTCAAATTTATCATGTACTCAAGCCATTTTTTTATCTTGTCAATGTTCTTTTTGTTGCAAGTATGAGTAGTTAGTGTTGTCATTGATGTCAACAATCCTCTGTTGTCATTGATGTCTATTGTTAAATGAGGTTGTTGCAAGGGTATGAGCAGTTGATGTTATCCATGCTTTGATTAGTTGCATTATGTTATCATTAGTAAAGCTACTGGTATCAAACTCTAGTGTTGCTTTGATAAGCTTTTGTCTATGGTTAAGGAAGTATTGATGATAATGAGGATGTGTCTCTGGTGCTTGGTTTCTAGGTGCTTTTGAGAAAATTTGATAAAAAGAGGAAATAGTGTGTTGTAGTGGTGTTTTGGGTAGTAGAAGTATGTTCTTGTGTCGCTCTACATTTCTTCTAGGTTGAAGATTTGTTTGTGTGATTCAAATATGTTGATCAGAGGTATTTAGAGGTGTTGTATTCAAGATTTGGTGTGTTGGATCGTTGTACAAGAAGTTATGTTCACCAGTGTGTGAATAATGCATTGTAGAGGTGTCTGGGAGAAATGTCTTTGCTCTACATTTCTCCGCAGAGTGGTTTTAGGTCTTGTCGATCTGAGGGTGTGTTGATTATATTGGTATCTTTTTTTAGTCAAGATGGTTCAAGGTTTGCGCTTTGAAAGTCAATTTTTCAAGTAACAATGTATGGCAGAGTTGTCTGAGTGTACTCGCCGTGTACAATCTTCAGGTGGAAGATGTTGTGAAGGAGTTAGTTGGATCTCAGAGTGTTTGAGAAATATTCTAGATCATGTACAAGTGTGGTGTGTGGTTTGTAAGTTGTTCTTGGAATTAAGGAAGTGTGTACTTAAAATTTTAATGGTGTTTGCATGGGTAACAACCGACCTAGTGTTTACACTACTTGTGATGGATAATTATTATTTATAGAACCATGTGGTTGTGTGGTGTTGTTTATTTGGGTCCCAACTAAGGTGTGATGTGGTTTGCTTTCACTTCTATCTACCATGGAAGTGTTTTGGTGCCAACCTAATTTGAATTTGCACAGTTGATGTGCATAGCCAACCTTAGAGAAGGATTTTGAGGTTGAAGAAGGTATAAGTATGAGTTGAGTTGTTGAGGGATGTTAAGTTAGATTTGAGTGATGTGAATGATGCGAAATGCATAATGTTAGAGTGAAAAATTGAGAGGTGGAGTGCGAGATTTCATGTGTTAGATTATTGGATGCAGTGAGTAGAAGGTGTCTACAATTCTCCAGTCATGTTGCGAAGGTGTTGATGTCATTGTGGTGGATTCTTTGTTACATTGAGATGGTTTTCTTTATGTAACATTTCTTCTCTATCTTTTGTTCTATTATTGTGGTTAGCCTTTCTTTCTTTGGGTAGTGATCCCTATTGTATTCGGTGTTGATATTACTTATATTGTTAGCTAATCCTCACCATAGTTTTTCCCTTCTTGGGTTTTCCACGTAAATTTGGTGTTCTCTTGTGTATGTTGTTAAGTTGTTTCAGTTTTAGTTATTTTCTTTTCATACTAAATCATCATAACAAATTTAAGGGCTTAATGAATGAATGTGGATTTGAATGTGTATGAGGTTTTTGAAGTTTTAAGGTACAACTAATTCACCCCCCTCTTAGTTGTCTTGTGCATTCAACACTTTTATTTTATAAGGTTTAAGTTTAATGGGTAAATGGAATATATAATTGCAACTTCTTCTCATATCATTATGATATCAAAATTAATTTAGTCAAAAAAGAAAGTTGTCTCAAACTAAGTTAAATGTGTATTTTAATATGTTTTTTTTTAATTTTTGTTTTTAACAATAATTGTGTAGTTTTATTTAATATTAATATTTTAGATTGTAGTACTCTATAATTTATTATTAAGATGAGGATACAAAAAATGTGTGGAATGTAAATTATATGTAGATATATGTTTACAAGATGATGTTGAATTCAAATGATTTTATGGAATCACAAATCTATAATTTCACATCCTTTTGATTGTATTAAAATTTACATCTTAGATCACTCACACACTTCTCATTTACCAACACTTGTTAGTATTGTAAAACCAATCATTCTTAGGGGCTGACTGAGAACATGAACCCTTACTATTTAACAATCTCCTTAAGTAATTTCTAAATACCATATGAATTTTAGCAAATCAAATCCTTAAGTTCTCAAGCAAATCGATGTCAAGTGGAATTAATTTAGAGCTATAAGATTGATCCATTGAGAGTTCCAAGCACGTATACAAAATTTCAAATAGTTAACGAATCAAGAACATATATTTTTATATGCCTGAACAACTAAATTTTATGCATCATTGTATTTATTTGTTATCATAGTTCAAAGATCTAAGTAAAATATTCCTTCATGTTTCATTTCTTAAAATTATATATAAAATTTTCTCACATTTACCCATCTCTACTATTTAGGTTAATTGCATGTTTATTGGTAACATTAATTAATTAACACATATATCCCCTTAAAAATGGCATTTCCTTTACAATTATAAAATAATAATGAGAATTCCATCTTATAAATAATAAATGTCTCCAATGTTAGATGCTAACCATCCAATACAAGGTTTGAGTTTTAATGACATTGATGGGCATGTAACTATGATGTTGGATCACAATCAAAGTCTCATATACAGCTATAGCCAAATCTTAGTTAATTTTAATCCTTTACAATGATAAATAAATAATGAGAATAATACATTATAAATAACCAATAATTTTAATGTGAGACTATAGCCTTGTAGTACAGTGTTTTAGTTCCAATAATATTGGTATAGGCATAACTATTATGTTGGACCATGATCAAAGTATCATATACAATTATAAAAAAATCTCACATAATTTTAAATATACTATTTCTTTATTAGAATAAAGAAGAAATTTTACATAAGATAAGTAGTTCATAGGGAAAAAAACAACTAACAAGGACTAGTTTAGAATGTTCAACATAGTCAAATATCAAAACACTTACTGTTGTTGAATGAAGACCTACCCAAAATAGTCATCAGACAAACATATACAATCAAAATAATGGCCATTAGTCTTAAGTCATGAAAAGGTGATCGTGATTCCCTGAGACTAATCATTTGAAAGAGGCTCATAGGCACAAGACAACTTCTATAGATAGTAAAAAAGGTACACAATATTATAAAGCATAATGATAATGACTAAAGGCATCCAAGAGCTAAAGCCACAATTGGTAGTCAAACTCTAAGAACCCCACTCCAGAAGGAAAAAGAGTGATAGCCACATAATATGGAGTAAAACTGGTTGGCCATGTAAAGATTCTACGAGAGTCATAGCATAAAGAATCCTATCAAATGTAACTCCCATGCAATTTAAAGAAATCTCCTTGCAAGAAAAAAATTGAACATTTTGGAGCTAGGTCAACCACCCAAAGTCAAACTTTTTATTGGTTGAAGAGAGAGTCTTCAACCCAAATGTAACATGTTGCACCATGGTGTAAATAGTCACTGTAAAGAAGGAACGATGTTATAATCCATCATCATAAAATCTACATAAAAAATGAGATCTATAAAAATTAAATATAACTTGTAGAAAACATGGTAAGAGCCCCCAATATCCAATGAAGAGAAGTCATGGGGGAGGAGGGATAACTAGGCTTTCTAAGAGGGTATAGTTCTAGATGAAACTCCTCAACACCTTGTAGTTGTGCTAAGAGTTTATGGTAGTGTTTGGCATGTCAAAATTGGCTCCATTATAAGAATGATAATATGGAATACAATTGACCATGTGAAGGTACAAATTGGAATATATCACCTATTCTTAATTGAGGTAGGGTGTAGGGTATTGGGAAAATAACTATAAATCTAAATTTCCGAATGTACTTGAGGATAACTAGTCTACAAGTTTGAGAGATAAGACTAGAATTTTTGGAGACACTTAGAAGAGTAGATTTCTAAGACCACTTGAAAGGGAATAGGGTGCGCAGAACAAAGGAGAGGGTAAGACAAATATTTCTAGAGTGATTGCAAAACCAAAAAGCATGCTTAATAGATTTAGGTTTAGAGAAGCATGAGAAAGATAGGGGAACGACATAAAGATGAGGTGATTGTTGATAGGGAGCTTGATGTGTAGGGTCTTCCAACCTAAGAGTTGGGATTGAGCATAGGCCTTTGACTTCTAGATTTTTTGGCTGAACCTATTCCATTTAGATTGACTACAATTTTAGTTCCATAGAGAGTTTAAATGGGGGGAGATGATAAGAGATGGGAGGAGCTACCTATAGACCAGTTTGGAGGGGAAAAAAAAGGTTGCGAGAGCTTGACCATCACTAATATTTGCAAAAGAAATCATGACTATGGATGAAAAAGAGACTATAAAGAGTAGGGGGACAAATTTTTTGAATATGCAAAATCCTATGTTTATTAGAAGAGGACAACTTGTACTCATATTTAAGATTTTTCCAAGCCTTCCAATTGAAAATGTTAGCATCCTAAAGATCTCTAAAGGTCTAAATTTTCATTTTTAAATATGCATTTACCATGGAGATGTTGGATTTGATCCAAGGGGTTTCTATCCAAGTGAATGTGTCTATTCCACAAAATTGACGAGGAGACAAAGCTTAAACCATGACTAAGTGACTAAACATACCATAGGAGTCTTCTAGAGGTGGTCTATTAGACCTTCCAAATGCAATTAAAGGGGGTGAAACCATTCATTGTAAAGAAAGGGGCCACGAGGAGTTTGTCTCACCAATTCATTGATTTCCATGGGCCTCCCACAATAACATTATGAATGCGGTGTCTCACAATGTAGTTCAAGGAGAATTGCTTTCAATTACTCTCACTAACAACTTGGTTGCAAGACAAAAGCCTTGTGTCAAGGGATCTATAATACCCAACCCTCCTTTATCTTTCGGTTGAATATAGTGAAGCCAAGAAGTGGAAGGGCATCCTTAGTTATTACCCATTTGGCCCAGATGAAGTTTCTAATTAATTGGGTGAGTTGTTAATTTTACTTTTTATTACATGTGTATGCTTTTTAAGATACATGTTTGTTTGCAAATATGTATATATGCTTTTAGTGTGATCTTTCTATTGCAAAGTGTGTGCCCTTGGTCTCCTTGTGTTGTGCAACACAACACTTGGGTTTGTGACATGGCTTGACCGCCTCTTGTAGATTCATTAACTCTAGCGATTGTATTAGGCATTAACAGGTTGATCTTTTGGTGCAATGACAATCGTTTGTGCAACAGTTGGTATCAGAACCTGGGTCATGGGTTCAAACCCCTCACTTGCGCTGGCGGGGATTTTTGCAAGGTGTGTGCCCTTGGTCTCCTTGTGTTGTGTAGTTTAGCGCTTGGGTTCATTACATGGCTTTCCGCCTCCCATGGATTCATTAACTCCGGTGGTTGTATCAAACATTAATAGATTGATCTTTTGGTGCAACAATAACTGTCTGTGCAACACTCTCATGTATAAATAAATTACTCTCAGACTTATCATATGTTAGAATACAAAAGATTAACATTTAGACGTACAGTCTTCACCACGCCTTGCACCAAATCTATCTCACTTCAATTTTCCCTTACTCCACTCAATTTTTTATCTACCACTATCTTAGATCTTCACTCAAGATAATATAATTCATTGTCTTGCTTGGTTGAATATGAGATAATCAAATCTCTTTTTCCACTAACTTTGAAAGCACTATTATAAAGCTATATATTTCTATAATTGCATTGATGGACTTGATTTCAAACCACTCCAATACAAAAAATTCGTATGTCTCCTTAATCTTAAAGATGTTCCAATGGAACTCTTTATCTATAAATTTAACCAAAATCCAAAATAAAAACTTTAAAACAAATATTCTTGAAAACTAGAATATACTACAAATTTCTTATCAAGAAACACATTGCACCTCCAACAAGAAATTCCAATTCTATGTAAAGTGGTTTTCTTACAAAGCTACCTATGTGAGAAGAGCGAGCTAGATTGTAAGATAGATGGTTCAACAAGTTCAAAAGAGATGCAAAATGATTGGTTTGATGTTAGCCACTCATTCTTATTATTTTCCATTGTCAACAACTTTGACCATTTCATAATATTTCTCCTACAAATTTTGTTCTAGTAAACTGCTAAGGATCTGAAGGGACATTCAACAAAGGAAGCTCGTCTGGGTTGTTCATCTTTCTCCTCCAATGGTAGGCAATGAATGTTAGACAAAGGAATTCATAGAAAATCCTCCTTGCATGTGCCAAAATGGGAGCTTTGGAACAAGGTATGGACATCAATCAAAACATCATGGAACGAGGATTTTTTCAGATTCTCCCTACCTATGCAAAATTGGGGGCTTTGGAATAGGGTATGGACATCCATCAAAGCATAGAGGAATTTTGTCAAATGTTGTAGTTGCAATTGCTCTGGTGTTTGACAAGATGCCTCAAAGAGATGTGGTCTCAAGGACTGCAATGATTGCAAGATATGCACTAAATGTATTTGTTGAAAAGGCTTTAGAAATTTCCAAGCAAATGCAATTGTTAGGTTTAAAACCAAGTTGCAACCTTTGCTAGCATCCTCCCTGCCCATGCCAAAATGGGAACTTTGGAATAGTACGAACATCCATCGAAGCATAAAGGATAGTGGAATTGAGATATTATAGTTGCAATTTCCCTAATAGACATGCATGATTACTCGCATCCTTCTCAATGGTAAAATTTGGTAAAATCAACAATAACATGTGGCACAATCAAACATAATTTTTTATTTTTTTAATTTTCTCACTTGAAAATGCTTGAGTTATTTTTTTTTAGCATGATACTGCAATAAGCATGGGTAGTACCACCCAAAATTTGTTTGCCAAAGCATAAGAAACCCAATAATAATGTCGGTTGGCAGAGAAATTGGGAAAAAAAAATTGACCTATCATAATTGGAAATGCTCTAGTACATGTATGTAAAATGTGGAAGCATAGAAAATGCACGTGAACCATTTGGAAGAATGTATCAAGGAGAGGTTATCTCATGGAATGCAATGATTGTAGGAAATGCACAAAACATATTTTTTAAAAAGCTTTAGAAAATTTCAAACAAATGCAATTGGTAGGTGTAAAACTAGACTCCACAACTTTTGCCAACATTCTCCTTGCTTGTGCCAAAATAGGAGCACTACAACAAGGTATGGACATCCATCAAACCATAAATAATAGAGGAATTTTATTAGATGTTGTAGTTGCAACTTCCTTGGTGGACATGTATACAAAATGTGTTAGCATAGAAAAGGAACGTGAACTGTTTGACAAAATGCCCCAAAGAGATGCCATCTCATGGAATGCAATGATTGCAAGATATGCACAACATGGATTTTGCAAGGATGATCTCAAAATATTTAAATTAATGAAGCACTTTGGAACATGTCTTGAAATTTCCCTTTTCATTACAAATATCTCTAATTTAAATTCTTTGGACTTGGATAGAAATTCTCTATCTTGTTCTCTTCGGTAATAATCTCACAGGAAGTATTCCTTCAACTTGGGGAAATTATTTGGTCTAGAGTATTTGGACTTGGGAAATAATATAGAATGTCTCCATTTTGATTATTTTATAGCAAAAATAAAGCACATACAAGACTAGGCATAATATCCAACACAGTCATGCCAAACCTACACTCCCAATTTCTATTAACAAACCACAAAAGTCACACAAATTATACAAGCCATCACATGCAACTAGATGTGTTTGTTTTCATGGAACGTGATGAAAAAGTATTAAAACTTACTAGAAATCAATAGGAAAATGAACAAAATAACAAGTAGAATAGACTTTGTTTGAACCATTGTTCTCACAAAATGCCTCACCAACAACTAGGACCACAAAAATGGAATTTTAAAAAGAATTTAAGGTATTTAAAATGTTTGACATAATGCTTCAAACAAATGTTGCCTCATGAATTTCCATAATTGTTAAAAAAATTCTACAAACTTCCAAGAAAATTAAATTCATAGGTATAAAGCCAAATCTCATAAATTTTCTCAGCATTCTACCTATGTATGGAAAAATTGGAGCTTTGGAATAGGGTATGGACACTTATGGAAGAATAAAGCAAGTATATTTTTTTACAGATAGACATTATGCTATCCCCGTTTCTTAATTTTGTTTAGGGTACGTGTTAGCTCAAATAGTCTGGTTTTAGAAAGTCATTGCATGAGAGATTTTTGTTGTATGTTGGTGTGCTATGTGGTTTGAATAATTTCCACCTATTTATTTGAACTCCTGTTGGCTGGTGTTGTTGGCTCCACAACATTTGATAGTTGAATTAATCAAAGTTGTGAGACATTTAGACTGTGAACCCATAATGATAAACTTAACAAGGGAATGTTATAATAACAAAATAGAAATGCCAAACAAAATGGACCCATGCATATAGATATTAATGGTAAAGGAGCTTGATTATTTTCCTTATTCAAAGGTTTTGTTTCAATCTTGTAAATGGATGCATATTATTTTTCATTGAGACCTTCATTACACAAATGTACCAAAAAAAAACATTTTTCTTTTCAAATTAACCTTCCACACCTCTTCGGCATACCCATTGCACACTAAGATGATAAAATTAATATAATATTAATAATAAAATAACAGTATAATATAATAACTTAATATTATTAATCTAATAATAAGAATAATATATTAATAATAATATAATAATAAGATTAGTACAATAGATTAATTGAATACTGTGGACAATGATTTTGGTACCCGAATGCTTTAAGCTCCTTCTAGGGTTTTTCACCTAAAAGGAGAAAGATTGGGACCAAAATGCTAATGTCTACACTCAAGATTAATGTAATGAGGGATGCAATATGCTTAATTGTAATGTCTAAGTACAATAAACTGATAAAAGAGATGAATTATTAATGCAAAACTAATGAAATGCAAGATGTTTGAAAACACATTGTGATATGCAAACATATACTAAATGACCTAGAAATGCAAACAAAACTAAATAGAAGAATGTGAAACAAAAGGTGTGCACCTGGAAGTGTGTTGTAGACTTGAAGCAAATTTGAAATTCTAGAAATACTAATTTTTAAGCCTAGTGGGACACTTGTGCCAAACTGGGCAACTTAGTCTAGTTTCGGGAAAAATCTGGAAAACTGCATCGGGGTCTATTTCAGCCAAATGGGTGTTCAAATCTGCAAAGATCTCTGAAAAATATGCATAGTGGGACTAAGTCTCCACAACTGAGGGAAGTGTCCACTTTGTCTTTTCTGAAGATTCGAAAGGGGAATCTATAGACCTCGACCTGCACTTCTGCTCTTGGTATCTGAAATTGCAAAATTTGACCTATAGGTGTTCTCCAAGCCTCTTTTAGGGTTTTAACAACCTTGAAGGGATTTGACACTTTGATGACAACTTTCTAATATTTTTCTTGGACAAATCTACAAACAAGACTTGCAAATCACACAAAGAGAGAAAGAAATGTTGGAT